>CM040238.1:286338957-286788957 GCA_022545495.1 Chrysanthemum lavandulifolium | reverse complement strand
GCTTCGATGTAATTCTGATATATGCTATTGCTATTGTAATAATATGTTGTTTGTCCATCTTGAAGTGTACTTATTTTATTTGGTTAATAACCTACTGCATTTGAAGCAAGCTAACTTTATTGGTCAAAGGTAATATGAATATTGGGTTGTAATTAGGTTACACGATGGAAGAAATGAAGTACGAAGAGTCTGGGGTATATAATGAAAGTGTTGTGTGTGGAAAACTAAAAGGGGGGGTTGAATAGTTTTACCGATTTTAAGTTAGTTTCTAAAACCTTTAGATTCGATGTTATGTGAGATCGTATGGATAAAGATAAAATATAGATCTAAGAGTAATGAAAGTAAATAAAGTAAAGCAAGGGATAGAAATGACACAACCGATTTATAGTGGTTCGGCTACAAGGACACCTTCCTTGCCCTACTCCACTCCCCGAGTCACCTACTCGAGTTCAAGCACTATGTCAACAAACTCCTTCAACTTGGCGGAGAAGCCTTCACAACGTTGCTTACACCTTTTCCTAACAAAGCTAAATACCGAGTCCTTAACACGGAGGAACAAACCAACACGACTATTACACAACAACTATGTGAAATATCAAGTACAAGATCTTTGCTACAGAAATCTTGTGGAGGAACAAATCAATCGAGGACCCTTTGCTTGGATGACTTGTAGTAAGCTCGTGATCTCACCTTAGAGAAGGACATATATGAGAATCACTATAGAAGAAAGAAGAACAACTCTCTAGATCAAGTGATCTTTTGTTAGAAGAGAGTAAGAGTATATGAGAGATTTAAAAAGAAGAGGGGTGAAGAGAAATGAAGAAATGGCTCTTTATTTATTGGCAAAACCTTGCCACTGTTCCACGGATCCCTCCCTTAAGGGATCCGTCTAGTGTAATGTTAGGGATCCGTGGGACGCTCCTCTTTGCCCATGGGTTTTTTGGTTATGGGTCATGAGTCATGGGTTATGGGTTGGTCCATGGGTATTTCATTAGATACAATGTATCTAATAGATGCAATGCATCTAGTCAAATGGATATGGGTCAATACCATGGGTTATAGATATGCTCCATGGGTTGAGATTTTTACCCATCCTAATAAACTATTACAACAAACGATTTATTACAACAATTTGTATTAAATGACTATATGTAAATGCTTTACAAAAATAACATGTATCCTTATAATTTTACTTAAGAGAACATTATATTTGTTATCAACAAAACACAAAGAGATCGCTAAATATTAATAAACGTTTTTACGGTTTATTTATATTAACATTGTGCATGGGTTGATTTTATGTAATGAGGTCATCAAGTTTTTAGTGGGCTGTAATAGCTCACTTAAAGGATGTATGGTACGTGCAAAATGGATCAGCAACCAGTGTATCCAAATGTTTTCCTGCAACCCTGACCGAAAGGGTGTTGGTTTTTTAGGCTCTGTATGTTGCTATAGGATTTCCTGGGAAATGGGTGCTTGTGTTTGTTTTAGGTTAAGTTTGTTTTAGGAAATGGGTGCTTGTGTTTATGGATTGGAGGTGGTTATAAATTTTCATGTATTCTATTTTGAAATTGGCGAAGGCCTTTTGGTTTAGTTCTTTGGATTTTCGTTGCCTTTGTTAATTATAGCAATGTTTTTACATATCAATAAATAATAACTGATACTTTACCGGGGTAACTCTTTACCCAAAAAACAATAATAATTGATACAATAATCCATGATATTAAGGACAAAAGCAAGTTCCCAATATATGTCTTTGTTTTATTTCGTTTATATCTTGCGTTATGTAAGTTGATTCATCATAAACCGTGATCAGGGCGGTCTCATGAATTTTGGAGGCCCTGTGCCATTTTGACTATATAAGCCTCCCAAAAACTAGACGAAAAATTTTAACGTGCAAACATATTTAGCAAAAGGTAAGCATCCGAATACATAAAAGCATCATTGTATAACATGTGTATATTTATCACATTAATAATATTAGGTTATATTTGAAAAAAATTTATATAATGAAAAATGCACAAAGAAGTTCATTTGAAAAACAAGATGGACTGGTTTGAGCAACTTTTACAAACTTGTGTTGAAAGTGTAACTTTTGTAAAAAAAAAAAAAAAAAAAAAAAAAAAAACTAGAATACAAGTGTAAGTCCTTAAACTTTAGGGTGCAAAGTGAATATTTCATTAGCATTGTTGATGCATAATCGGGCGGGCCGGATTCGACGACTCTCCTCGACCGTTAGTCGCCTTCTCGAGCCCCAAGTAGACTGTCAACAAAGAGAACTCATAGAGTGGACCCGAGGCCGTAGCCCCGGGTCCACCTCCGACGGTCAAGTTAGTATCGATGCGATGTGATGAGTTAGGGTTAGGGTAAACCGTCATCCGTCCTCGAGAAGGAGATCCAACCCTATATTTATAGGGCATGGATTAGGGTTTAGGTGTAGAGTGAGTCCGTCTTCCGGCCCCGACCCATTCTCGCCCGATCCGGACTATACGTCCACAAGCCCCCAAGTCTAGTATGAGATAGTACATGGCTATGTTATGCTAGACTTAAGTTCGCTCATGGCCGTAGGCCTAATCAATCATGACGGCATGGCCCGTGTGCCAAGCAACTCAAGTGTGCACATGGGACGGACCATATCAAGGCACCCCAAATGCGACGGGCGCACTTGGCCCATGGCGTCATCTGCTTAGCGCATATGCTAGGTTTCCGCCACAGCGGCAAGAAAGATCCCGTAAGAAGAATCGTAGTTCTATAGTCGGGGTATGATGACATTGCGATTGTGAGAGTGGATCCCGTATCTCGCATCACAGGTAGGCGTACCTTTTGTACCAAGATGCGACGATGGTGCGACGGGCGATGTACATGACGGTCAGTGTTGTCTTGGCGACAAAGAGCGCGACGAAGACGCGTACATGCAGAAGGTCTGCTGCTACCGCTTGCGACAAAGAGGCGCGACGAAGACGTGCTTCTGCGCGCATTACATCCGTCTTTACAACCGACAGAGGACGCCCTGCGGCAAGATGGTACGAATGTTTAAACCGTCTTTGTATCGGGCTTGCAATACATCTTACATACGATCCGCTTCTAAATATACCGCGCGACGCTGTGACGGAAACAAGGATACTATATACCTGGTAGCCCCAGTGTGGTGGTGCTACTCGTGTAGGAGCATTAAACTTATTTATGCCTGCGTAAAACACTTAATGCAAATATTAAAAGTATATGTCGCGAATCGCAGCATATAAAACCTAAGAAAGTAAAACAATATATAGCACATAGCATATGAACTTAACACATACTAATTAGAAGTGGCAGTGCGCACCCGTCGTGGGATGCGTACCGACGAAATAATTAATTGATTTTTTTTTAAATAATAATAAAAAAAACCCGAATGGACGTACCGTGACCGCGACTAACAGACGCAAATGGATTTATCTTAACCGCATAGACTCGAACGTTTGTGGATGATCGCAGATGTTTATACCACGGCCTTTGTCCAAAGTGCGCTCATGGCGATTGACTAGCATCGTGGTGTTCGCGCGTCGCTGCGTTACGTGCGAAGATGTCCGAACGCATCGGCCTAACGCGGGCGATTTGTCGCGATGCGTTGTTCGAGCGCCGAACAGCATACCAACCGTAAAAGCGATGTCTGCGCGAATTAATTCGGCTAAAAATAAAATAGCTCCGATCGTGCGGATATTTTCTTAGGTCCGATCGTGCGGACTAAAATATAAAATAGGTCCGATCGTGCGGACTTTTTCTTTATATGTAAAAGAAATATTATTATACCCATTCTTGTGTCTTATGTAAAGATTTATCATGTTTTAGCAAAATAATAACCATATAAGGGTTAGCGTCATTAGTAATATAATATCATCTAATAATCCCAATTGTTGGCCATTATCAATTGCCTAAAATAGCCATGCCAAAGGTTGAATTTATTATGCAATTAATGCATATTGATCTAACATGTAGGATCACGCTAAGAGGATTGGACCATGCGCAGGTACCAAGATGGCATAACTTAAACATAAAAAAGAAAGGACCACGTGGGCCCGGCCAAGAACAAAAGTTTTACCGACTTTAGAAATTGATTCGTGGTCCGAGCAACCTTGAATAAAGCAAGTTGTACGCAGTGCTTTTTAATATGAGAACACGAAACATAGTTTGTTCGGGTCCCATGGATGGCGCCAACTTGTTGATGCATAATCTGGCGCGGGCTGGATTCGACGACTCTCCTTGGCCGTTAGTCGTCTTCTCGAGCCCTAAGTAGACCTGTCAACAAAGAGAACCCGTTAGGAGTGGACCGAGACCGTAGCCCCGGGTCCACCTCCGACGGTCAAGTTAGTATCGATGCGATGCGATGAGTTAGGGTTAGGGTAACCTGTCATCCGTCCTTGAAGGAGATCCAACCCTATATTTATAGGGCATGGATTAGGGTTTAGGTGTAGAGTGGGCCGCTGTCTTCCGGGCCTGACCCATTCCTGGCCCAGTCCGGACTATACGTCCACAAGCATCATCTTCCTTAACCGGCTACCTGCTCGTATATATTTGTTTTTTTTTTCTTTCCATCACTTGAAACTAAAGTATCTTTCACTTCTACAGAAGTTTTAACTTTTAGAGTACATGTTCATCAATTGTACTTTAGACCCTAATTAAAACAGCCCCTGCGTTATAACATCGGAGGCCCTAAAAATTGGGGCAGTACGGTTCTTGCTTCTCGCACACTTTAAAATCCGGCCGTGATCCATTTTCACTTTTTATTTTAGAGACTATATATCATTTTCTTCTCTTAAAAAGAACTCAAGAACACAAAAAAGAATTCATTTTTTTTTCTTTTTCTCTCAAATTTTAACTCGAGAACTGAGTGTTAAGTTCGTGAATTCGCTCTTTTATTGTTTACTTTGTTCATCTTGTGTTTGTCTTTCAACCCTGTACTCGGTCACTGCCATCGGGAAAGACAAACCCATAACACCAATAACACCGTCCACGTTAGCGCCACATCAGCTTTAACATTTCACCTTAACATCCTCAAAAAACACCCACAACAATAATATCCCAATAACATCAATAACATTCCCAACAATTTACAAAAACAACCCCTCATTTAGAGGCATATAAAAAAAAATGGGCATTAGCCCTGTAACGCCCAGAGACTAACGCCGAAATAACCCCGGAGGTCCAAAGGTGATAACGACATAACGTCGTTAATTTGATGCAAAACCCCGTTAGGGCATTATCATTGTTAATGCTCTTAATTAAACATGTGTCGTTAACAAACATCCATAATCTAGTTCTTGTAAAATGCATGAGCCTCACGTAAGGGGATTTATGATATCTATATCTATACTAGTTATAATGTAGGAATAATCAAAAATAAAATTTTATTATTTTAATATCATTATAAATAGAATTTTAAGTAAATACTACTATCTTATAAGCATTATTTACAAGTATCTAAATCACAATAAAACTAAAAACACACTATTTAGAGCATCTTCAATGTGATCACTAAATGTAATTTTTAAACTATAAAAATGCTAAATTGCAAAAATTATCCTCCAATATTAGCACTAAAACTTGCATTATTTTAGTGTGATAAATAATAAATGGGGAAAAAAAACACTAAATATAATGTTATACTATTCATCACATTAAAATACTATTCATCCTTTTAAAACTCAACATTTTCACCATATGCATGCTATATATATTAAAAACTAAATATAAATTTGTATAAAATATAAATCTATAAGCTCCTTTTTTAATACCTTCAAAACAAGTTCAATATAGATATATAATTACATTAAATATATTTTCTATTTATTGCATTATCATATTTCTTTTAATAATAAAAATTGATTTAGTGTTAAGTTATAGTGCACACGTTAAAGTAAACTATTTAGTGTTAGAATATGCCACAAAGATTTTTAATTTGCACTATCTTAGTGTTTTATTTTAGTGTGATAAGAGATGCTCTTATATAATACAATTAATATACTACTAAAAACACCCCTTCATCCAAAAACAAAACTTTTTAATCACAAAGTACAATATAAGTAATCTTTCACACATGAATAAACTAAAAATAGATTTTTAAGCAAATACAAGGAAATAAACATAATTTACAAGTATTTAAAGCATAATAAAATTAAAAAAATACTATTCAACACATACAATTAATACACTATTAAAAAAACACCACTTCACCAAAATATACAACTATTTAACCACAATGTATAATCTAATTAAGCTTCCAAATCATAAATCTGAAATCTAACAGTCGAAAATAAAATAACATTTATTCTATGAAAATTTAATCATGAGTCTTCACCATGATCGTCACGGATAATCTCGCTAGTCGATTATAACGCTTCAACCTTAAAGTCTCCATTTTTTGTACACGTATATTATGAATTTATGATTAGAAATATACAACGTTAAATTTTAGAATGTTTTTTTAAGTAATATATTTACTGGGTTAATCTGACTCAAATGTATCTATCTTAACCAGGGTATTTTTGCACCTTCCGTCTCAAAATTATAGTTCATATTTCATTTTTTAGATTTTGAAAAATAATTGTTTACTTTCTTTTCTATGTAGTAAAAAAAATTAATGGGAAAATTTTGATCAATTTGAATGGTTTAAAATTATAATATTTTACTAGTAGGCATAAAATAAAATCAATTAATTAAATGTCACTTTCCAAAATACATTAACCAAAAACGACACTTTTAAATCCAATTACCAAAAGCGCGATTTTGCTTTGCTCTTCGTCCATTTTTGCGCTCGTTGTGACCCCCACTCATATTAATAAAAAATCAGAAAGACGAACAGATCCATATAACTTATATTTGTTATAAACCAACGAACCAATTATACCATCCATTTTTTATCTAAATTAATAAAATCATTTTTCACCTTTTTTTAACATATATCTCGCAAACAAGAATCTTTAAAATTAAAAATACACGATGACGAGAATTAAATTATCTTTCTATAGATACGCATTGTTATATCTTTCGGTGAAGTTTTTTTTAATTTCGTAGGAAAAATCATACGTGATTCAGAAAATCAAATCACATACGATTTTAACAAATCACATGCGATTTTTCCTGATGAATTTTTTAAAAAAGTTCGTCGAAAAGATATAACAACGACATCTATAAAAGATAATTTAATTCTCGCCGAGATAGATGATTTTTTTCGTGTGACGCTTAATCGGTTTGTAGATATTTAATTTTAAAAATGGTGAATATATTTTAATAAAATAAATGAGTGGTATAATTGGTTCATTGGTTACATACAAACACAGCCTATAATTAACTTTTTACAGAGCACATATTGCTTGCTTTCCTACTAATTTTGCGCTCCCACATTTAAAAAAAAAAAAAAAAAAAAACGTGTTTATGTAACAGGTTAAAAAAAAATTGTAGCAGGAGTGTAGGGAGGAGATCATTCCATTATCAATATTGTTTTTTGTATTTATGTGAGTGCAATAAAAACGCACTTTAATCTTTGATAAAAATGATGAGCAACATAGAAAGTGGTTTGGGGACTCCAAAGATCAAATATAAAACGTGTGACTCAATAGTGGATTTCTCTTTCTTTGGATTGAACGTCGGTATTTTTTGAGTCTCTCCTCGTAGGCATGCAAAACAAAAGAGCCACTGCTCTTCGGGACGATGAAGTGGACAATTCCTTATTCCAACTTTAGAGAAATATAGAGAAAATTAACTTTGAAAATCATATTTGAGGTTGCATATAAGACCAAAAAAAAATGCATCTAAAATTTGGGAGCGCAAAATCATATGGGAGCGCAAAACAGTTTAGGAGAGCAATATTTTTTGCGTTCCGTGTCTACTTGTCACTCTCATGTCCATTCAAATAAGGTGTGCTATTTTTGCGCTCTCCATGCAACGTGTCCACACAAAGATGAAATTGGGGAGCGCAAAAAATATGGGAGAGCAAAGATATTATGCGCTCCGTGCCATGTTTATAGTGTAGAAGCGCTTTTAAATTACACGTGTAACAATCTAAAACAAGGAGCGCAAAATTGTTAGGCGCACAAACGTTTTTGCACGTATAGTAGATTTTGGTAACACTTATTTCAATTGTTCATTTTGGTAACACTTATTTCTACGTGTATTTTGAAAAATTTCTTTATAAAATAACCCTGAACTGACCACACCAATCTTTTAAAAAGTGAAGTCTTTATCTGGTTTGAGTCTGTGTGACGGTGAATTCAAAGCATGATTAACCAAAAAAAATAAAAAAATAAAAAAATAAAAAATAAAAAAAAAACTGTAAAAAATCTAGTAGGTATGAAACAAACTGGAGTGCTTTACTTGGTTTGAGTTTGTATAACGATGAGTTCAAATAGAAAAAGAAAAAGTCTGGCAGGTATGATGGTGAAGAGAAACGTACTCGTAATAGTAATAATGGAGTTGTTGGTTTTATGACTACTGAGGGAGTGGGGGATAATTGGTGCATAGATATATGAGCTATTTAGATACTAGTACTAGTACTACTCATGCATACAATAACTATTTGGAGATATTAGTCGGCTCAAGTCCCATACGTCGGTTTAGGGTCCACTAAGATTTTCAAGTATGTTATTTTATAAATATCTGATGAATAAACATAATATCATACGGAGTTTTAATGTCAGAATACCAGACAGAAATGGCCCGATTCTCATATCTAGGTGCAAGGTTAGTCCTCTTTTTAAGACCACAAACCTTAGCGGCCGCAATTTATCCATTAAAAAAATAGAAAAAGAAAAAAACCTAATCACCACAAGACAACCGTCACTTTCATTCCCTAATAAGAAGTTCCGAACGTTTCTTATTCTCAAAGAATGATGTTTGTATTCATAAACCCAATTCAATAACTCCACCTCGTCCAATAAAGCCCATGCAAGTCATGCAAAAAATATATTGAACGTGCACCTTGTTTACACGATGCACAAGCAATAAAATTCAACCGCTTTTTTTAAACCTTTGTTTTTCTTCAATCGTTGGTTTTGTTGATAACCAGTTGATGTGTTTTCGTTTTTCGTCGATTGTTGGTTTTGTTGATTGTAACCACCCGCATTTTTAGGTTACTTTTCATTTTCGAGAATTTACTATTCACTTTTACTATTCACTTTCACTATTCATCCGGTAAAATTTTTAATTCACATTCTCGTAAGATAAATTATTTTAGTAATAACCTGAGAGTTCGACCATCGTTATATCATTTTCGCAAAAGTTATTAAGTAAACATCGCTTTAAAGTTTTGTTTTAGGCGGTCCACCGCTTAAACATCACACGCATAATCTAAAATCAACTCGACAATTTTCCTCGCATCGATAAATTTTAGATCACTCATGATTAATTTGAGAATTTTAAGATTTATTATTTTATGTTAGCAAATAAGCCAAATAATGAACAAAACTAAACTTACGCTTTTAAACAATTCTACTTACATCCGGACTTAACGATTCTCAGACTGTGTTTCTAATATGTTTTTGACACTTTTACATTTTGGAAAAGTCAAACATATTTCCTCCTCCTTTGACCATAAAGAAATTAACCTTGTACGTTCTACATTTCGCTTAAATCACAGAACTTTTAAACTTCACGAATAACGTAAAGTTATCCCGTATGATGAAAACCACATTTAACATCTCATATCACTTTTAGACTAATTTTAGTCTACTCTAAATAAATTCACGGTCGTTTCCACGAAATTTCGTTTTTTCTCAAAACTGCCAGACACGCTTTTTACCGAGATTTTCGACTTTAAGCGGTGTTTTTGCACCCAATGAGACTTATCACCCATTTTATATTTTTAGATGGAGTATAATGATGAGTCTCATCATTCCTACAAGTTTCGTATTTTCACGATATTCGGTTTTACGTTTTATGGCTTCGGTTGGCATTTAACGGAACCAAAACTCACTCCGTAACCAAGATAATACCAAAACTAACCACCTAAGTCATCTTATCTTCACTTGGCCAACCTAAAGGGGGGGAGTCATCATTTTGGTGGCAAAATCCTAACCATGCTTCCTTTAGATCATTACAAGTGTCCTAACTTAACCATGGTTAATATTTAACCCAATATATGGTTAACCAAACTTACCCTCCTATAAATAGCAAGTGATATGCATCCTAAGAACCCTCATAATCTGTTTTTGGTCGTTCATATCACAAATCATACATATCTTCCATCATTTGATCTATAAACTCCAAGTTTATGCAAGGAAGTTCCAAAGATCAAGCTACTACATCAAATCTCTAGCAAGTTTAAGTGATCTTCTTGAGTTTAGATCCACTCAAGTCACTTAGTACTTCATCACCAACTCTTCAAGTTTGCAAGGGTGCCAAGGTGTGGAAATCTAGCTCAATCCAAAGTCTTAAGTGATCAATCAAAGTCCTATCCTTACTAAGTTACTCATTTCTTAAGTGAAAGCCAAAAGTTGTAAGCAACTTATCACCACCATCATCTCATTTTTATTATTCATAATCTTAACTATTTCATGCTATATATATAGTTACTATGTTGATTCATGATGTACATATACTCAATCACTTATTTTAATTCACATATTGTCATAAAAGTAACAAACTAGTAAACTAGTCATATTCTACACATATGAGACCATTGAAATCAGTAATATATGGACTTTCTAACTTACATAATATGGTAGACAAGATAAAAAGGTAAACATACCAATTTGAATCACCCGAAACGGACAAACGAGTCAAAAGTTATAGACAAAAGAAGTTAGCGAAACCTAAACGCCAAAGCGCCATGTATAAGTCATTAAGAGTTCTGCCGTTTAAAAGTGATACTCGGTCCGAATCATCAAAAGTTAAAACACGAAGTTGTCCGGAACGACGCTTTCCTACTATATCAAAGAAGCTCGGACCTTGAAAACGCATAAATAGGCCATAATCTTTCAAAAATGAACCTCAGAATATAGTCTCATAACTATACTTTTGTCACAACTAAAAGCAAACCAAGAGGCCTAATGGCCATAAGCCAAAACCACGGCCACGGCTAAGGTCAAAGCTAAGTCTCAAGACCAGGGTAGTCAAGACCAAAGTCACAGCAAGGCCATGGCTAAAGCCTTAAGGCTTGTTTACCCAAGACCGTTAACTAAGGTGATCATATTTATGAAAACGACGAGAACTTGTAAAAACTAGATACTTATTAAAAACATGATAAACTTTATGTTATAACAATCTTCACTCAAAACATATGTTGTATCCACTAAGTGCTACAAAAGTAGGGAGCTTCATGTGAGGGGTTTCATTTGAGTAAAACGTATCGACAAGTTGCTGGATTTACGATTTAAAGTGTCCTAGCTCCTCGAACGTTTACTACATGACCTCTGAATTATGATGGCCCGAACGGTAGTACGATATCTATAAACTAAATACGTTTTCTCATAATAAAGATCTTTCTATAAACATCAAATGATAATTGACTACATCATGATCAACATAGGAATATATATAGGATGATTTATGTTTCCTTAAATATTATTCCAAACCTAAGTCGCAACATCCTATTTTAGGTTGCTCGTAGAAGTTCTCACGGCATATCCATCATTCTCATTATATATTTGATATCATTTACTCTGAGGTGAGTTCATAGCCCCACTTTCTATTACTTAACTGTTTTACAAACCCTTGGGGAGATACATGCTTTATTTTAAATCGAACACATTGCTTTCAAATTATACTTGAATATATTAGTTGCACTAAGTACCACTATTGCCAATCTTAAGTCCCTATTATCATGAGCCATTAATCACTATGCAGTGAACGCGAATAATGTGGATAGATCTATCGGAATGACAAATCCCGTTTGTGTTACCGTGTCCGTAAACAAACGCACTCTATTGAAGATCCATAGGTTTAATGGAAAATTACCTATTAGGGCATCGGTTACTATTATATTACAAATTAAGTAACGCTGTATCATGAGCTTAGTGCAATAATATCTGCTTTGTTTTCAACATTATGGGTGTATAACAACGTAACCCACACAAACATTATGTGTTCAACTGATTTCCTAAGTGATTTTTTTTACCTTTTACTTACACTTGTCTTTAGTGAGCAAAAGTCATTAATTTTGTAATGTTTGGTCTTGACATACGGGTGACGACATTTGTTTAAAAACATAATGTTGGGCACATTCGTGACCTCCAACGACCTTCATTTTTCTTGCCACATGAGTTTTCTCTCTCTGGCCATCTACAAATGATTTTTTTACCACACTAAGGCGACCTTCATTTTTTTTTCTCTTTTTTTATTTAAAAAAAAACCCCATATTTTTTCCTATATATCTACTACATTTTCATTATCAATACTCACACACACACAACTTCTCTCAACTTCACAAAATATGGTTGATTCACCAAATAAAGTGAGACGAACAGTCATTAAATGACTACGAAAAAACTAGCTGCTGAGGTAATATTGACAAATGAATTGTTGACCGAGTTGGGACGTATTATTGAGCAACTGCAAAGTCGTACTCCAGAAATGGAGAGGTTGTGTTCCATGCCACTGGACCAACCTCTTTTAGCTACGGTCTACACGCTCTCCTTATGAGCCATGAAGCAGATATTCATATTGTCACCAATTTGAGGACAACAAGAGAGGAAGTGTTGCGAAGCGTTGGTGAGAAATAAGAATTCATTGAAAATTACAGATCAATATAAAAGCTCGAACCATATTTGGCAGACGAACTTATGTGTTTTAATTTTCGTATCGCAATTTGTATTTTTATTTCAATGTCATATTCTACTTTCATGTTTCAATGAATAAAAGTTCGTATTCTACTTTGTATCTTCGTACTCAAAAATAAATTTTCATTTATTTAAATAAAAATAGATATTACAATACGAAATTTAAAAAACATCACAAAAACACAATACTCCTCTTTATTTTGGGTGCATCCAGCAAAATTAGAATTCATTTGTTGTTGTATTTTCCCGTCTTTTTAAACAAAGCATTACATCACATAATCTTTATCATATTTTTGTTTCAAATAAGCATCGATCAAAGTACGTTGATCTTGTGAAATGTCATTGCATTCATCGTATGTGTTCCTCATAGCATTTTTAGCTACACTTGCATTCTTAAATTCTACAGCTAAGTTCATAAGGACTAGCTGACAAACTTTATCCTCCTCGATTTGTTTCTGAACCATAACTTTGATTTCATTGTGTTGTGTGTAAGAGAACAAGTCATTTGAAAAAGTTGATAAAAGTTTATATAATTTGTGTATAAAATGATAAAATAAATGAGGTATTTATAGGTAAAGAATTTAAATTTTTAAAAGTTTTATTATTATTATTATTATTATTATTATTATTATTATTATTATTATTATTATTATTATTATTATTATTATTTTTAAGTAAAAGTACCAAACAGTAAGAATTTTTGAAACACATATACATGCTTGACAATTGTTGAGTTCCCGACCAAAATCCCAAATGACCCATGCTCGACCGAATGGCCACACTAGAGCCGACCCACACGACCGAATGCTTGACCGATTCGAGTACGGGCAACCAAATGGTTCGCATTTATATTTAAATGACATAAAGGCTAAATTATGTTTAAAAACATAAAGTGTGAAAACGTAGAGGGGGGTGAATACGTTACCGTTTAAAAGCGTTAGATCTTTTGTATCAAATCGTTTATGAAGCTTGTTATAATATGAAAGTACCAATTATTGTTTGTGACTAATATAAAGCATAGTAAACCAAGTTGTCACACAAGCATAAACATCAAACCACATCACAAGCAATTATAAAAGTAAAGAGATAAAGAAAGGAAAGTGCAAACCGAACACGCGGATTTATAGTGGTTCGGTCACGGATCTCCTCTCCGCCCTACTCCACTCCCCAAGTACCCAACTCGAGAGTTACTTTACTAAATCAACAAGCTCCATTCTCGGCGGAGAAAACCTTACAATCGTCGCTTACACTTTTTCTGGTACAAAGCTAAATACCGGGTTTTAGTTCGAGGTAGAACCAAGTGGTGCGAGTGTGGGGAAGACAACGCAGTGGTGGTGGTGGTGGTGTGAGAGTAGCAGTGGTGGTGGTGGTGGTGTGAGAGTAGCAGCGGTGCTGTGAGAGTAGCAATTGAGAGGAGGAAGACGAGGGTTTTTTTCGTTTTTTTTCCCGAGTGAGACCAGATCTGTTAATAATTGAGGTTAATATTTCGTCTCAACTTTTGTCGGGGACAAATCCCCGACGAAAGTTTTATTTGTCTTCTAGCGATATTTTTGGGGACAAGTCCCCGGGAAAATGATGGCGGGATAAAGTAAAAGTCGGAGGAAAATGAAAATTTACTCGATACTTTCCCAGGGACATGTCCTCGGTAAAAGTTTTAAAGGTAAAAGTAAAATTATCATTTTATATAATTAGAATTAATAATAAATTATATAATTATATAATTAAATTTAACCTATAAATTATAACACTAATCTAGTATAGGTGCATTGGTATACGTATCATGTTAAACGAGCAAGTATAGGAGCATTGGTATATGTATCATGTTAAACGAGCAAGTATAGGTATACGTATCATGTTAAACGAGCAAGTATAGGTGCATTGGTATACGTATCATGTTAAACGAGCAAGTATAGGTGCATCGGTAAACGTATCATGTTAAACGAGCAAGTATAGGTGCATTGGTATACGTATCATGTTAAACGAGCAAGTATAGGTGCATTGGTATACGTATCATGTTAAACGAGCAAGTATAGGTGCATCGGTATACGTATCATGTTAAACGAGCAAGTATAGGTGCATTGGTATACGTATCATGTTAAACGAGCAGGTATAGGTGCATCGGTATACGTATCATGTTAAGCGAGCAAGTATAGGTGCATTCGTGTACGATCATGTTAAACGAGCAAGTATAGGTGCATTGGTATACGATCATGTTAAACGAGCAAGTATAGGTGCATCGGTATCGTGTCATGTCAAACGAGCAAGTATAGGTGCATTGGTATACGTATCATGTTAAACGAGCAAGTATAGGTGTATCGGTATACGTATCATGTTAAACGAGCAAGTATAGGTGCATTGGTATACGTATCATGTTAAACGAGCAAGTATAGGTGCATCGATAAACGTATCATGTTAAACGAGCATGTATAGGTGCATCGGTATACGTATCATGTTAAACGAGCAAGTATAGGTGCATCGGTATCGATCATGTTAAACGAGCAAGTATAGGTGCATCGATATCGTGTCATGTTAAACGAGCAAGTATAGGTGCATTGGTATACGTATCATGTTAAACGAGCAAGTATAGGTGCATTGGTATACGTATCATATTAAACGAGCAAGTATAGGTGCATCGGTAAACGTATCATGTTAAACGAGCAAGTATAGGTGCATTGGTATACGTATCATGTTAAACGAGCAGGTATAGGTGCATCGGTAAACGTATCATGTTAAACGAGCAAGTATAGGTGCATTGGTATACGTATCATGTTAACCGAGCAAGTATAGGTGCATTGGTATACGTATCATGTTAAACGAGCAAGTATAGGTGCATTGGTAGTAACTTGTTTATATATTTGATCAACTTTTTATTATATGTTTAGATATGTTACAATATAATAGTTATGTATTAATTATTATTATTATTATTATTGTTATTATTATTATTATTACTGGTCTCAACTTCCCACCAAAAAAATGGCGCCAAGAATTCCCACCAAAAAAATGGCGCCAAGAATTCCCACCGAAAACATGGCGCCAAACTTCCCACCAAAAGCTACCAGATCTGATTTATATATCACAAAAATCTACCAGATCTTATCCTCAAAACCACTCAACCTTGAGATCTTATCCCACCAAAATCTACCGGATCTTATCCTCAAAATCACTCAACCTCACAACCTCTTATCTTCACACAAATTTTAAAACACGAGATGTAGCCATTTAATCATTTTATGTGTTCTTGTGGGCGTGAAATATAAAATTAAGAACATCACATAGAGAATATTCATCCGACAACAATATTATTCATGTCCTCATCAAAGGTGAACAATCATATATTTCTATTTATGTAAATATACAAATAATTGGGTTGTAATCTCTTATAATTTTCTTATTATGTAACGACCTTAAAAGATAATGGGTGCGGATATTTTATGTAGAAGGATGCATTTGACGAGTACTTAAGAACAATCTAGACCAACAGAGTGCTCCACCGCCATGAAAAGATCTTAGGATAAGCTTGCCGGAATCACAAAAACAAAGCTAGAGACAAGAGTAAGGATGTTGGAGGCAAAACTTGAAATGGCAAGGATTCCTGACGACCACGCATGTCGTCGGATGCATTACTTAGAAATTTGTTAGGTGACATGGAAAATCTTCAGTATATAGTAGTAGTAGTAGTTGTTGTTTTGTTTTGTTGTTGTTGTTGTTGTTGTTGTTCTTCTTCTTGTTCTTGTTGTTCTTGTTCTTGTTGTTGCCGATCAAAGTAGTAGTTGTTCTTGTAGTTCTTTGTTGTTGATGTTGTTGTTGTTCTTGTAGTATGTATCATCAAGTATTTTCATAAATCAAAGCACATCTTTGGATTTGTAAAGTCGGCCATGTTCTTAGTTAACCAGATTATGGTGTCCAAACACACCTTTTCCAATACTAAATTACATATGCTCAAAGAATGAAACCAAGAAACAATATCACATTTAACAAACACGAATTAAGAACCATATTAATTCATCATAAGTATACTATTTTGTTTTCCCATAGCTATATATCTACTCTTTAAGTCAAGTCTCATCAATAAATCCCAAGCGTTGGATAACACGGAGATACAACCCACCGCTCAAAATTCAAGTATTCGTTTCTTTTGAAAAGATATTTTGTAACGACGTATGATGGAACTAAAGATATGTTGTTTTATTTTAAAATAATTTAGGGTTTTTACATAATGAAAAGACTAACCAAGCATCGGGGTTTTAGTTATGTATTAATAGTTGTAATAAAGTGTAATTTTTCTGAATATCGGTTTTTGGGGACATGTCCCCGAAAAATATGGCGGAATTTTCATGAACAATTAACATGCTTTTGACTTTGGTCAAAATTTGATAAAAGTTGAAAATACTTTCGGTGGGGACACGTCCCCGGAGAAAGTTTACGTTGAATGTTGACTATCCGGTCAAAGTTTGATAAAATCGAACTTACTTTCATGGGGACATGTCCCTACCGAAAGTTCCCGTTAATTTTCCATAACAAGTCGGTCGTATTTATGTGCTTGCGTCGATTTTATTTTGTCGTTTAGTGACTTTCGCCGGGGACATGGTGTCATGTGAAAGTCTCTCGCCCGTCCATCCGATTGTTGTAGTGATATCCGATCTTACGATTACGATTTTGTGAAGCGAAACAATCCTAGGTAGAATCTCGAACATGACAACTTTGCTATATATTGCTCAAAAAAAAAAAAAAAAAAAAAAAAATCCTACAAAATATACCGGATCCTATCTATAAAAACGGGAAACATATTCTACATTTTTGTTTTATAAAAGGAAATGATTTGGTTAAATCTTTTTATAAAGTCAGAAGATCGTAAATATGTATAGGATAGTCTATCAAGTAACTTCCATAACTAAAACTACATAATTTCGTAAATATGATGATAGTCTATCAAGTAACTTCCATAACTAAAACTATAAAACTATATAATTTCATTATATTTGGAAAATATTCTTCAAGAGACTTTCTGCTCAAGTCATATATATACCCTCTTACCATTATAAATCACGTACAAAATTCTTCTTCATAAACCGAATTTTCTTCTCTTTAAACAGCACGCAATACAGACATTACAACATTCTCGTCATTCTCTTCTATGGTCCAGCCAGCCGCAGCGCATCGGTAAGATCTGAGCATGACCTATTATACAATTTTCTTTAACATTTAAGAAAACTTTTTTTGTGTTTTTGTTGTTTGGTTTGTTAATCTCGATCAGTGTCCCCTTTCGTTGTCTTAGTTCTTGCCGATACTTGTAAGTTAGTAACACGTACAATCATGCATGATAATTTGTTTTTGTTTTTTTCCGAACGGCAATTTGATTAAAAACTAGTAAGGAGCTAGAAAATAGTTACAAGGAGTCGAAGAAGGCATTACAAGGGTTACAAAGCCACTCAAACCAATCGAATGATGTTTTCCGATATCTATTTGAGATCTACGTAAACGTGTATTGCTTTGCATGTCACTATTCTGCTCTTGGTATGTTTCTGGAAATTTTAGATGATACCATAAATCGTTTTGATAATAAATTTGCCCGAAGATACAGTTTTTAAACGACTAATTATAAGCTTAGATTAAATATTGTTGACTAGAAGTGCTACTGCTATAATGATCCACAAATATAAGCTTGTCAAAAAGCTTTTTGTAACTAATCGTGTTGGCGATTTTGGTTTATTAAGTATTAGGCCTTTTAGGGTTTTGACTTGGGATAGTTGTTTAGTAAGCTGCTACTACTTGGTTATTTGTTAATTAAGATTTGTGATAAGAGTATATTTTGTTGAAATTGTAGGAGGCTTGTTTGGAAAAGAAGTGAGAGCTGCTAAATACCAAACCATTTATTACGCAAAGTGTTCTAAACCCTAATCGATCACTTGCAATGAATGTGTCCGGTGTCAGCGTGATGAAGAAGAACAAAGGCCGTCAAAAGATCCCAATCAAGAAAATTGAAGAGACAACCAGTCGTCAAGTCACCTTCTCCAAACGCCGTAATGGACTCTTCAAGAAAGCTAGTGAACTTTGTATCTTGACGGGGGCTCAAATGGCAATCCTTGTTGAATCACCCGGTGGTCGTTGTTATGCTTTTGGTCATCCCTCACCTGATGCCATAATCGACCGCTACATGAACAACAACAACAACAACAATACCGATGATAACAATGAAAATAGTACTATTAACGCGTCAACTTCCCAAAAACAACTACCATTGACCGAACTTAACCATCAATATAACGAGGCTTCGAAGGAATTGGAGTTTGAGAAAAGGAAGAACGAGCTGATTCAACAAGAAAAATTAGGTAACTCTAGCGAGCTACCATGGTACGAGCAAGACACTGAAGGGATGGAAGTGGAGGAACTCGAACAATTTCTTGCGGCTTTGGTGGAATTAAAGAGGAAGGTTTCAGTACGTGTAGATGATCTTGCAAATGCGCAAATCACAGCCTCCTTGTCGATGGGTCCAAGCTATTCTTATGAGAAGAATAATACGATATCGAAAATGAACATCGTGTTAGACAATTTTGGTGTTGGAAACAATCTTGAGAATACAACAATGATGGATCCGACTATGAGATTGGAAGGTTTAGGTTCGGATCTTGATAATTTTTAGTTAATTAATCACTTGCTAGATTTTATTTGTTTTGAACTTATGCTTACATGCATGCATGCAATATGTGTTTGGTTTTCTAGGTTATCATCCTTGTCAAATGGATATATTGTATTATGAGTTATGAGTTATGAGTTAGGAATAATATTTGTCTTTTAATATCTTTATCTCATTTGTATTTTGTAAATTGATATATTATTTTGTTCTTTTTATGAAGTATAAAGAACGGAAAACAATGGAACAATAACACCATAACACCAATAACACGTCCACGTCAGCGTCATACATCGCCTTTAACATTTAACATTAACATCCCCAAAAACACCCACAACAATAACATCCCAATAACATTCCCAACAATTATAAAAAACAACCTCATTTAGGCGTAAAAAAAAAAAAAAAAATAAATAACGCCCGTTGGAGCATCAACGCCGTTGGTTTAACACCCATTTAACACCGAAGTTCCAATTGTAACAGCGAATAACGCCGGGTAACGCGGCAATAACGCCGGTTCCGACGTTATTATTGTACATGCTCTTATTGTAGAAGCTAAGCATACGAGCACAACTATGGTTATTCAAACTTTATTGTCAAATTTAAAATCTTTTAGCATCCTTACCAAACAAAGCTTTTCCTAACAAGAGATTGTTTTCTTTTCTTTCTTTTTTTTCAAAATAATAAGCTAAAAGCTCAAAAATGCTTGAAAAAACTTGCTGTCAAACAGGCCCAAAAACTCATTTGCGTGAAAAAGCTTGGACAAAATAGAGTTTGCTTTTCAAATAACATGTTATACTAGTCATCAATCACATAATTGCAACAGCGAGATGATAATAATACAAACATTAATTAGGTACATGAACCATATGGATTAATTAGGTACTCGTTTTGAAAGGCGTATTTTGTCTGCTTGTTTTCGCCAGTGGCCGGTGGAAAAATCAGGGTCGTAGCTGAGCTAAAGAAGACTCGATGCAAAAGGTTATGCAGTAAGCCAGTAACTAAACAAAACGGTTAATGATATGTCATATACCAACTATTGAAACAAAAAATTGTGGTATTCTTGCAATACACTTTCAACTTTAACGAATACTTAGAACATAAAACCATGCAACTAGTTATATATTTAGGAACCCGTAATGATTTATGGCCCTATACAATTAGTTCGGCCCATGTTGCATAGATTTTGGACCACAAATAGTTGGTTTTAAATCGAGTATATTGTGTTTCGATTTATCATGTTTTGACATGGAAATTAATGTAATTTTCATTTCAATGCGTAAGGAGGTAAGGTCATAATCAGGCTGTCTCACGAATTTCGATTACGTCGCCATTATTTCAAAGACGCCTCAAACACATCATAATATACGATGTATAAGAATATGCGTGAATTAATTAAATTTCAGTCATATCGTGTTCGTATATAAAATAAAAGTCGTAAAATTTAGTACTCATCGAATCGATCGCTCTCAGACTCCTCTAAAATCTACTCGGTCATAATCATAAAATTAGTTATAGATATTGTCAAAACAATGTTACGTATATAGTTGTCTTAAATGAAGAAATTATTTATTGTAAATTGTACGATTATGAAAGAAAACGATTATCGCTGGAAAAGGTTGACCAACTTGATCAACTTGTCTGTTAATGGACTATTCAAGTTGTTGAATTTGTTAAGCATCCCAAGTTAGTAACTTACAGGCTATTTGCTTATCTATCTATATAACATATAAGGTTTGGTTCCAATCGTGACCATGACGACCGAAATCGTCCAAACACGCCGCGTTTTTTCTCCAAATGACCGACACGACCCGGACGCCCAAATCGATGGCCCAACTCAAGAAATAAAAGATAAAAGAGAAAAACAAAAAAAAAAAAAAAAGAACGAGACATGTAAATATCGGTGAAATTTCGCCGATATCACTTTCTTACCACCATGCCCGATGTGGCAACCGACCCCTCACAACCCGGACGACCCATGTTCACATCGGTTGAGTACAAAAATTGGGTTCCCAACCGATCTTAACCGATCGATTGGACTAAATTAAAATATCTTTACTATAAAGAAAAAAAATACAATTTTGTTTAAACCATATAAACTTTAAATATAATAGACTGAAATGTCTTTACTCATACAAAGCAATGTAATTTATTAAACATTTAAATATGCAATTACAATTTTTTTACTCTCACTTTACACCCACTTATACATAAAAACAATACGCAAACAAATTAACGTTGCTTAACAACGTCGTCGCTAGGGCTAAGCAACGGGCCAAACCCGACCCGACCCGAAACTGAATAAAGGTAAAACGTGAACCGAGAACCGAACTGAGTAAAAGTTATCGAAACCGAACCCGAACCGAATAATGTCGGTCGGGTCGGGTCGGTTTAGCTATTTCAAACCAAATAAGTATGTTTTGACCCGAACCAGACCGATTAAAATTGAAATAATTCTACAAAGTTGAAACCAAAACGAATAAGGTCGGTTCGGTTTCGCTCAACCCATTTTCAATCGGTTTGTCAGTTCGGGTAGGTTTTCGGGTGATTTTACTCGGCTCTAATTGCCGCTATGCCCAAGTAATTATCCTGTTCCCCTTCAAAATATATTTTATCCTCTCATGGACCCAACTTTTCTTATTTCTTTAATAAATAAGTTTTAAATATCTTCTACCTTAGACTTGATTTTTTCTTTAACAAATACATGGACTTGTTTTGCTCTCCATCAATAAAATAAGAAAATGTCATACATTTGCATTAAGAATCTAGTTTTATAATCTCAGTGTATTATATTATCTACTAGGGCCTTAATACCTACTTTCTTCTTTTCAAAATAACACTTTTATCTATTAATAACTTTATAGATTTTATATTTATCCGTCTTAAATGTTCACGATCAATATTAGACATAGTTAATAGTTAGAAGTACACTTATTAGACAACCAATAACACAACATCTTTAAATTCTAGACTACTTATAACAAGTATATACGTTTATTTTTGAAAATTCAAATTAAGTAATCTTAGTGGACTATTATATTTTTGATTAAAAATTTAAACTCGTAAATTTTGCATCAAAAGTCAAACCAAAATCACGATTTCTTAAATATAATTGTTTGCCGTTATACAATTTTTTTACGCGTTTATTCGCTTAGTTTTTATAAACTAAAATCTAGGGGTGAGCAAAACAAACCGAAAACCAAAAAAATCGAATCAAAAAAACCGAACGAAAGTAAAAACCTATGATTCGGTTTTTACTTTTTCAGAAACCAGAAAATGCGGTTCGGTTTCGGTTTTCGTCCAAAAACCAAACCGCAAAAATCGAACCGAACCAGTTTTATTATATAATAATATCTAATTAATATAATATGATTAAATACTAAATAAATCAAATTTATAAATTTATATTCATTTTGTGAGTGGATTTATTATATATTTATCTTAACGTTTATATTTATATGTGTGTTTGTTGTGTCACGTGTTTTTGTATAAATATATCAATAAGTATTCGATAATGATTATGCTACTTGTATGTGTATGTCTCATTTATATGTTTGTAACTGTAGAATTATGCAATAAACATTATTATGCTTAGATTGAAAAAAAGTAAAGATTAATAACTAATTTTGTACGTAAAACAAGTTTTTTGATATAATTTTGTCATACCCAAATATTAACGGTTAGAAACCGAAAAACCAAACTGAAACCGATAACAAACCGAAAAAACCGAATCGCCAAAAGCCTAGATTTTACCATCTAATGAGCATTAACTAGTTGTGTGTCATTTTAATATTAGTAAATCAAGTACTATAATATTCCCTTGTGTGTGTAATATTATATTATGAAAATAACAAGGTCGGCATCAAAGATCCATCCAAAAAATTGACTATGAAATATGACCTGAACCTGGTCGACAATCTCCACATCACATGTGTAACGAAGTTTCACCATCGATCATCAATTCATAATCTCAACTCACACATTTCGTAATCGAAAGCTAGATTGTGAAGCAACATCGAAATCGATGTCATCCGTTTCATGTCGATACGTTATTTAGAACAACACCGAATCACATTTTACTTGTTTTTGTATCGTGTGTACGAAATACATGTGTGCATTTAAATTTAATTGTATATATGTAACATACATAATTACATGAAGAGAAAATTTTCAAAGTAGCTCAGTGACCTAACGATCCTTCTTTTTCTGGACTAGAAAAAAAAATTAAATAGCTCAAGACGACTTGGCAATTAGACAACCACCTTAATAGCATGACATAAGGGTGAGCATCGGGCCAAACCCGACCCGAACCGACAAAAACGATCTGAACCGAAAAAAGGAAAAACTCAAACCGAGAACCGAACCGAAAAATATATATCAAAATCGAAACTAAACCGAATAACTCGGTTCGGGTCGGTTTTCGGGTTTCGAACCGAGAAACCGACAAAAACCGAAATAAATATACAAAATCGAAACCGAACCGAAAAAAATCAGTTCGGTTCGGTTCGGTCCGATTTCGGTCAGTTTGTCGGTTCGGTCGGTTTCCTGGCGGATTTGCTCAGCCCTAGCATGACACGTATCCAGCTTTTTAAGTACGCAAAGTACCAGGCGACCTGGTTTTCTTTACTTTGGGCATGTGTACATTTTTGTTTTTTAATAAAAAAGAATTAGACAAATATCAAGCATATAAGATGGTCGCCTAATTACGAGGTCACTCTGTGCTATTTAGAAAAGGGAAAAGTATTGGGCCAATGGACTCTATTAAGAATTAGCTCTTATATAAATACTTGATTGAAGTTGTTTAAGGCCAAATTTGTTAGTAAATAAAAAAGGGAGGAGTAACATATGACCTTTGACCTCAAGAAAGGGTGAAAGAAAAGGTAGTGAACCTTTTTGCCCCCTTAAGAAAAGAAAAGTGAAGCCTTTTAAGCAAGAAGGTTAAAATTTATACATCTTTTAAGGAATTCATTGTATGACCAAGCATCCATTGTGGCTTCTTTTAAAGTTGTTCATTATTAGTTGACTTGCAAAACTAGTTACTATGGTTATTATCATGGAATAAGATACTAATAAGCAACATACATTGATCTTCTTCTAATATATGGTTGATAATGCTTCAAAATCTTTTACTTAAATAACGTTTTAATATGTATATTTTGTTATAGGTGATTTATGTAAGTTAGTGCTTATTGGGTGACTTTACCAATGGGCCTTTAGTCCAATGGTAAAAGTTTTCAATCTTGCTAATAGGCCGTGTTCGAATCTCTTCATCGGCCTAAAAACTTTCAATCGGTGTCATCCTCTCATCGCAAACGCTCAAATTAACCTAACAACGAGGCCCATTGGAGAAAATGGCTCAGTTTTAGCCTCAACCTTTGATAAAGATAACACCGGGGACGTGTCATTCGTTCTACGGTAGGGTCGGAGGAGGGTCGGTTGGATCTTTGACGATCGTGAGGCAGCGATCCCACCATTCTTCACATTTTGAAGTACTTATTGGGTGACTTTTAAGAGCAAAAATGAAGATTGAAAAAAGTTCATAGGTGATATATGTAAGGTAGTACTTATTGGGTGACTTTTGTAACTCCCATTCAATCATATTGTTTTTGGGGCACACCATGACCAACTTTTTTCATGCCAAAAAGTAGATCACAAGTATTATCTTATCTTTAATAGATTACAGATTTTTTTATTACTTGTCATAATGTGTTCATGGAATATATAGTCACTTTACATGGGTGATTCGGTGCCACATACTTTCTTGTGGCACACTTTGTGCATTTTCACGTGTTATATAGAAATACAATGAATATGTAGATTTTTTATTAAATACAAGGAATTTTCTAGGTAATAAAAAAACATATGCATAAAGAAATTGCAATAAGTAAATTTATGGAAAGTCTATATTGTAACATTAACTTATTAAATACATGACTTTATTTATCATGACTTTCTATATACACTGTGGTAATTACCATTTATTATACATGTTGTACTATAAAGACCTTATAAATAGTTATCGGAATCTCATTGTTTACACGGTTTATTAATTATCAAATTCACATTATAAAGTCAAGATAATAGGATGTGTTTAGCGAATAGCGTTTAGTATCATTATTATAATATCCGCAAGCATACACGGGTTTGATAAAAAAAACTATTCTATATTAATATCAATATCGTGTCTTTAAAGATAATCGTATAATTATATAGTTATAAGTACAGACGCACGTAAGTTTACTACATAAATCAAACTTATTTTAATATTTTAGTTCGCGATATACATATGTTAATTTCTTCATAAAAATCATGATATAAGTCTAATACTTACGCATCTAGCTTTCCATTTAAATTTGGTAAAATATTTGTAAAATTTATGTTAAGTAACTCAAAATTTTAATTTTATTTAATGACAAAGATGTTAATGTTATTTAAATTTCACTCTCGACATTACGTCAGATCGATGCAAGTTTAATAACATATAATGGCGTTGATAAAGTTAAAGATACTCTTAAAGTTTTTTAAAATGTTTTTCAGATATCCTTATATAAATAAATAAGAACTACATGAGTCGTTGTTATAAGACGATCGTGATATTTATTTTTATACTAAAGTAATCCGTCTTACAATTTGATAATTATATTTCCGCTTTCGATGTCTGATACGTATTTTAAATGTAAATTCGTGTCCATATAAGTTAAACTTTAAAACGAAATAAATGAATCTTATTGAATGTATGTAGTAAAAATATTGATACTTATAATCTTATGCTAATTTATATGTTGTTATTTTAAAACAACATATACATGGTATTTTAAGATATAAAGTATAAAGGGTATAAAGTATAAGATTGTTTATAATCCAAAGTTATTAAAAAATATGGAGAACATAATATTAATTTACTCTATATATTTTTAAAAATTCAACCACTAAAGCTTTATTAATTACCTCTTCTTTTTAAGTTTTTGTTTCACAAATTGACACCTATATTTTTATGTGTTTTTTATCAACCAACTTTCTCCAAAATGTATTAAAGTTTAATTAAAATCAATTTAATTTTAACTTTATTAACCAATCACATCACACGATTTTAACGCGCACAAACCGAGCCTCCTATTAGCCCAATTGTTTTCAATAATAATGAATCGACAAAATCACTCTGAAACGATGTAATTATTTTATTATATAAAAGATTTAAAAGCGTGAACATTGAGGTATGTTTGTGAAAGCTAATTAGAAATTGTAGAACAGAAATTGTGGTATCAGAATCTAGAAAACTGCTTATATAATTTCTGAGTTGTATCTTTTTTAATAACATGGTTTAGTAAATTAAATTTAAATATAATTATATGATGTAAAACATAAAAGAACAAATCTATAATTGTGAATAAATGTTTGGAGGGTATATTAGTAATTTAAAGTTTAA
The DNA here is from genome assembly GCA_022545495.1 of Chrysanthemum lavandulifolium. Taxonomy (NCBI): domain Eukaryota; kingdom Viridiplantae; phylum Streptophyta; class Magnoliopsida; order Asterales; family Asteraceae; genus Chrysanthemum; species Chrysanthemum lavandulifolium. The sequence goes on along the minus strand of CM040238.1, from coordinate 286,762,148 downwards.
ATAGCTCATTGATATTTAAAAGTTTCATGAATCACCTTTTCATTTTGAAATATATATGTGAAATAAAACACAATTTAATGATCCAAACGAATCTACTTGGTTTATAGGAGATTATTTTGTGACAAAAACTAATAGCCCTCCAAAATCCCACGCTAAACAGTGTCGTGAGCATTACTACTTTTAATGCTTGTTTAGCAAAAAACCAATAGTTTTATCTAGAGTCGAGCATCGGCCGATCCCGACCAGCCCGACCAGAATCCCGACAAGCCCGAATCCCGGCAATTTGGCAAACACAATCGACTCGACCCCGACAAGCCCGACTAACATGATTCGGGACTCGGGATCGGACGGGATCGGATTTGATCGGTTTGTTTGTTGTTTTTGGTTTCGGCCCGTCCCGACCGATCCCGACAAGCCCAAACCCGACTAACCTAAAATGAAATCGACTCCCGACCCCGACTAACATGATTCGGGACTCGGGATCGGGACGGGATTCGGGATTCGGTCGGTTTTGCTCACCCCTAGTTTTATCTAATTTTTTGAAATAACTATTTTCTAACGCTTTAAGAAGTAGCATTTAGGAGCATTAAACATTTATAAATTTTTTGACACATTATGACATCTACAATTACGTTATCAAACGTTTTTATAAAAATATATATATATATTGATCACTGTTAGTACTTACTGACACTGCTGCTTTTGCCAAATGCACAATGACCTTTTTCTAAGATAAATTAACAAACAAAACTATACATGTCGATCATCTAAAGCTCATATGCTACATGTGTGCAACCAAATGACACGCCAAAGAAAAAAGCAGTCTTTTACGCAATATTTAATTGATGCATAATATCACGAACTAGTCATATGGCATATTATTTTATAGTTCTTTGAGTCCTTGTGTGCATATAGAAAAAAGAATAAAAATAAAATAAGTAAGTATTGCCAAAACATCAACTTTTTAAAATTAGTTATAAATAAATAAATTAATTAATTAAAAACCCGAAAACCATAAATAAATAATTCTATATTACATGCTAGTTATAATACCTGTACATGTACGGGGTTTTGACAAAAAAACTATTATGATTACATCTTCGAATATTATGCCTTTAAAGATAATTAGATATAATTATTAGTTTAGATGCTTGTGAAGTTTTACACATAACATAAATTTATTTTAACATTTTAGTTCAGTATATACATATAAGATTCTTTCATTAAAATTGTGATATAAGACAACTAATACTTACGCATGAGTTTTTCATTACGATTAATATCTATTAGAATTTGGTAAAATATTTGTAAAAAAATTATTAGTTAACTCAAGATTTAATTTTATTTAATTGACAAAAGATGTTGATGTTGTTATTTAAATTCCACTCACGATATTATGTTGTATACGTGATCGCAAGTTTAATAAAGCATAATGAACGTTGATAAAGTTAAAGTATACTTTAAAAATTTTAAAAATGTTTTTAGATATTCTTATATAAATAAATAAGAATTACATGAATCATTGTTATAAGTAAAATCGCGTGTGAGTCGCTCACCAAAAGGTGAGTTTGCAACCACTCCGTCTAGTCTAAAGATAAAACTCATGTATACATAAAAAAAATTGCAAGGACCGAACGAGTGCCGCCTTATCCGGATATTACGAGATGTTGTCTCTAACGTGAACATGACATATAGCACCTAAACTATGGCTAGTTCAGCTTACCATTTTCTCATGTTGTCAAGTATGGTGGTTAAGATTGCATAAAACTATTAAATACATACACTCATTTATTACGTATTTACTCTCATATTTATTATCCAGCTGTTCGAGGTTAATCTACACTTACTCTCACGCCAAAACTTGATATTAGGATCAAACCCAAAACAAAACTAACGCGTGCTTTTTCATTATGTGAGGTGCATTGAAGACGTCATTCGCCACATCCGAAGATATATACACGTCTCAAACACGGAGAGCTATTTATTGCTTCTACGGTGACGATACAAATAAGTGGTAGCTTAGAAGCCCTCTCATACGACAATACACAATATATACATATAGAAAAGAATAAAATAGAAAAAGAAAGTACTATTACCAAAACACCAACTTGTTAAATAAATACAGTAAAATAATTAAAACCCTGAAAACCATAAATGAATAAATAGTACAAAGTATTACAGCTTCGGTCAAATATTAAATGTCAATAATGGAATCTTGAGATGTCTCAAATTAAATGTCCATAAGAAGCGAAGGAGTAGTGGGTTAAACCTTCTTCATTCGCGCCTGCACGTGCCACATCACCTCACACATCACTCCAACACACTAACTAAAAAATACCCCAATCACAACTTATCCACTTCTCTTCATTTGGGCCCAACCCACCCTCACAAACACATAAATAACACAAACACAAACACATATATTCTGAAACCTCTTTGTCGTTTACCATGTCGTTTGAACGACGAGCACACAATTGGCGAGAAGACATGGTGTCGTGGCGAGGATGAATCGATCGGCGAGCCCACGTTTGATTCGGCGAGGAACGAAATATCGACACCCCATGCTCTAATGTACTTCAATTATTGAGATGAGACTTTAGCGGGTGAAAATAATATTTGATTGGTAGAAAGTGAGGTTAGTGAAATTTATTAAAACTTTGTGCATATGCAAAGTAGACACTTAATATGAGACGGAGGGAGTAATAAATAGGGGGTATTAAGACAAGTAAAAAATACAGCAAGTCCTTTCTTTCTTTGTGATGGCCGCCTGAAAAATAATAAAACAACACTTCGTCCACTTTCTTCTCCATCATCCTTTTAGACTTTATATATTTATTTATATAAAATATAAAAAAAACACACACAAACACCTTTTAGTGTGTGTGTGATCTTCTTGTATGTGGTGGTATAAACCCTAACTTTTTATTTAACTTATCATCAGTGGATACCTTTATATAAAAAAAACACCTTTTAGTGTGTTTGTGTGTGTGGGATCTTGTATTTATCATCGCCGGACACGTCATCAATCTCCGGTACTTTTTTTTGTTTATTTACTGATCTGTTATACGTAACTGATTGATTCAACTTTATAAATTTTTTTGATGTGTTTTTATTTCGTTATGTGCAGTTATCTGTTACTTTATGTCATCATTATCTGTTTTTTTAGTTTAGTTATAAATAAATAATTAAATATATATTTGTGTGGTTGGTAGTTTGTTTTTAGATGAATAATAATTGTAGGTAAAATCAGATTAAGCACCAGACAAATCAATTGATTGACTTTTGTTACATAACTCTGTTACAGGAATGTTAGTTGTTGGCAGATAGGTTGTTAACATTAAGTGTCAAGGATGTCTGCGCGTGAGTCACTATATCATTTGAGGAACAAATTTGTATCATGACACTTACGCATTCCTTGTTTGTTGCTCTTTTTATCCATCCAATGTAGTTGAAGAAACATCTGGTCAAATTTTGTTTAAGCTTATACGTGGGTTTATGAGCTTATTTGTTTTTCGCCTTATATTTCATAAGCCTCAATTTTCCGGCTTATTTCGAGACTTGTGGGCTTATATTATATAAGTTTATTATGATATAATAAACTTGTATAAGCCCATAAGTCTCAAAATAAGCCGGAAAATTGAGGCTTATGAAATATAAGCCGGAAAACAAATAAGCTCATCATAAGCCAAACTCAATTGATTGACTTTTGTTACGTAAAATGTTGTTGGCAGATACAAGTGTGTGCGTTAGTTACTTGAGGAAGAAATTTGTATGATCACGCTTAGGCATTCCTTGTTTGTTGCTCTTTTTATCCATCCAATCTAGCTGAAGAAACATATGGTCAAATTAAGTTGTTACTTTTGATTTTGTGTTTTGATATGTGCGTGCAGCAGCAACAACTGTTAATAGTTTCTGTTACTTTATGTCATCATTATAAATAATTAAATATATGTATGTGTGGTTGGTAGTTGAATAATTATCTAATTTGGGGTTATGTGAATAATAATTATTAAGCAGGAGACAAAATCAATTGATCGAAACTGCTGACTTTTTGTTACGTAAGTTTGTTAGGAATGTTGTTGGCAGATAGAAATTGTTACCATTAAGTGTGAAGGAATGTGTGTGCGTGAGTGACTATATCTTTTGAGAACGAAGAAATTTGTATGTTGACGCTTATGCATTGTTTTAAACTCATTTGTTGGTCTTTTTATCCATCCAATGTAGTCGAAGAAACATATGGTCAAATTAAGTCTCCTAGTAAAGACACAACAACATTAATGATCTTCATGTGCTAGTAGAACTGTAATCGTATACTGTTGCCAGAAAATCAAGTTTTTTTGTTTTGTTTTATAATGTGTTGTTTGTATTTTGCATATTCACCCACACTTCTTTGCATTTAGGGGGTGTTTGTTTAACCTTATATGTAGGCTTATGGGATTATTTGATTTCAGCTTATATTTCATAAGCCTCAGTTTTCCGGCTTATTTTAAGCCCTTTGGACTTATATAAGTTTATCATATAATAATAAACTTGTATAAGCCCATAAGTTTCAAAATAAGCCGGAAAATTAGGGCTTATGAAATATAAGCCAAAATCAAATAAGCTCATAAGCCCACATATAAGCTTAAACAAACACCCCCTAGAACTCTAATCGTATACTGTTGCTAGAAAATGATGTGTTGTTTGTATTTTGCATAACACTTCGTTGCATTTAACATTTGCAACAAATTATGATGATTGTTTACTCTTTGCATGTACATTGATATTCCAGCATATTGGTGGTCGTTTGTTTGACATAAGGAATTGCAGTCATGGAAAAAGGGAATTTGGCTCACGAAGAGCCGAGTAGCTTAGGTTGGGGTGCTTCGTTCTTTGTGCATACAGCGGAAGACGTTTCTGCAGCTGCTGTTACCCCACCTTCTCCTTCAGCACGACCTTCGGTGGTATTCTCGTCTAAAGGTGATAGTGGTAGCCCTCTTCAAAAGCTTCAGAGTCAAGTTTTCCGAGTATTGAAAGGCTTATCCCCTCCTCCCGAAGAGAAAAACCGAAATTACAACCCGGAAGTATTAACTAGCCAAAAACGTCAATGGGCTAGCTTTCAACTGCAGGCGCTGGTATAACCCTGGTTCTAAATTTCTCACCGACTTCGTTGTGCGTTTTTCAATTTAACCCTTATAAATTTATATATATTTCAGCATCAAAGGATACTAAAAGAACCATCGAGGCTCTTTGAGAGCATGGTAGTGGTTGGATTGCATCCAGGTTGTGACATTCATGCACTAAAACGGCAGTATTTTGGTAGAAGACCTGAAGGTTCAGGGAGGCTGCGAAGTGCACTTAGTGGTCAGCATCAGTTCCGGGTTGAACCTAATCTCGAGCCTCAGGTGCTGCTAGAAGTAAAAGTTTACCTTGCATACAACTTTATGTGATATTCTTTCTGATAATTTGCGTGTGGTTTCAGGTTCTTTTTGTGTACCCTCCGGACAAACAGCTGCCTATGAGGTCTAAGGATCTTCTTTCGTTCTGCTTTCCTGGCGGAGTGGAGGTTGGGCTACAAGCCTACAACTTTTCCTAAGTAACCTGAAATATGAGTCACATTTGATTTTACGAATCTTATTTAATGTTATTTGGTTTCTTGCTCCGTGTAATTTAGGTTCACGCTATTGAGAGAACACCATCGATGAGTGAACTGAACGAGATCCTTCTTGGACAGGTATATGTTTCACCTTCATAATCTCGGTTGCTTCAAGTTTCTGCACTGAGGATTTTTTTTCCATAAATTGTTGCTGCGTCATTTCTAACACGCTGGTACTTTTTCAGGAACACCTTAAACAAAATGATCAATCATTTGTATTCAGGTTGCAGGTAATCCATGGATTTCTTTTCAACTTTTTTTCAATATACATTTACATATGTGTATACGATGCATGTATTGTATAGTTTTTACGGGTTCTGATATTTAACTCTGTAGGGTGCAGATGATTCAATTCTGTATGGTTGCTGTGTTCTAGTAGATGAGTTGGTGCAACAACCATCTAGGCTAATTTCTTTGACGGGAGATGGGGAAGCTTTTCCGACACCACTAAGCCGGCATATTTTAACGACTCGGCGGTGTTACTGCATTCTCTCAAGGCTTCCGTTTTTCGAACTACATTTTGGCGTGTTGAACAGGTTTGTCGACATATTGTTATATATCCTTTTTCTTCATGACCTGTTTTCGTAAATTATTAATTTTGTTTATAATTTCGTGTAGCATCTTCACTGAAGAAAGGTTGGAACGATTAACAAAAAGCATTAGCGATTTAGATATGGGATCGACATATGATGATGAAGTATTTATAGAGGATAAAGTGATTGACGTTTCAGCTGAAGCTGGAGCTCACGAAATGCTTAATGAAACCACAGAAAATGTCCAGTTAAGAAGTTCTGTCACTGAAAACGCCACAGATGAACATCATTTCCTCAAGGTAGATTCTCTCTCGTTGGACCAAGGTGACACTGATTGTGTTATACCAGTTCGTCCTGAAATGGAAATAGAGATGGATTCATCTAAGAAAGAGTGTGTAGCTGCCGAGTCCGTCGTTGATATTTGTGATAGTCATGTTGATTACAATGTTTCAAACAAACAACCTAGTCAAAAACACATCCCGAATGCAATTTTGCCGCTTCTTCGTTATCAACAATATGATAGCTCTGACTCTTCCTCAAGGTAAGCTGTTATATTTTGGGCATCTGTGACATTTGAATGTTCTGATGTGCTCTATCATATAATCGCGTTGGATTGTTACTGTTTCATGCGTGTAGAAAGAAATATTGCATGGCTCATGTTGAAGCTTTTTTAAACCCTCTAATAATATTATCCATTTGCTGTCATTTTTAAGGATATTTTTGGTGCAATTTTCATGTAGATGTTAAGCTGTTTTGTCCGTCCCTTGTTTAATTGGTGATGTGAATTGCTTGATACAGTTTTCAGGGTTCACCTAGTGAAGATAGGAACTTTAGGAGCGACGTTGATTCAGCAGATACGGAAGAGACATCTTTCTCTGGTCAAGAAGATAACGAGCAAAACGATATTCTTGAGTGGGCTAAGGTTTTCTCTTCTACATGACATTGTTCATTAAACTTTGTTTTTGAACTTGGAAGTTGATAAAATTCCCATTTCTCACACCCTTTTATATTTCTTTTGTTGCAGACGAATAACCATGGATCCTTGCAGATTATTTGCGAATATAATCGTTTATGTGTTCCCGCTAGAGGTTCGACAATTAAGTTCCACCCTTTGGAGCACCTGCATCCTTTGGAATTTCATAGACCAGATGAAACAGTTTTACATATGGCGGGTTCAACAGTTGATTTGATGTCATGCAGCACAAGTTTCGAAATTGCAGAGGTAGGTTTCTATATTTGTGGCAGTAGATAAAGCATAGTTGATTGATTTCCACTTTTTGCCTTAAGGGTTTACCATATCATGCTTTTGTTACTGTAGGCTCACAGGGTACTTGCTGTTGAGGAGGAGGCGACTGCTTTATCAGTCTGGGCAGTTTCATGCTTATGTGGCTCCTTACGTCTTGATCATGTAATTGCTATTCTATTTAACATTTATTGTCTAAGTTTTCCGTTTGCAATTTAGTGTGCTGTATCATGTGTTCAGTGTTCTACGTAAATAATATCCATTTTCGGTTCACTAGTTCTCACTTACCTGCTTTGTTCGGGGATTGTTAGAACTTCATCATGGAAATGTGTGGATGCGGTCTTCTAAAATTAGATAATCAGCTGATTGAAGCTAGGGATAACTAGGTGTTTTGATGTGCCTTTAAACTGTATGGCAATGCCTCCCAACTAAGCTTTTGTTGATGCCTCATGTCCAACTAATATCTTAATGACCTTGAGTTTAATAGAAGATAATGCTGTGAAAATAAGCGTGATTACGCTATGCTTTATCTTCTTTAGTTAATCTTTATTTCTCTCTAATTTTGATAGCTTTAGTAGGCAGTTGAAACTTAAAAGCGAAGCTTATATTCATTGTCTTCCACAGGTCTTGACAATATTTGCTAGTGCTCTACTGGAGAAGCAGATCGTGTTTGTGTGCTCTAATCTGGTTCGTATAAATTTATTTTTGCAAATTACTTTATTTTTAGGCTGTTCGTTTGGTAACTTGTTTCAGTCACACAACAGCTGTTGCTGATGTGTCACGATTACTTTTTAATCCAAAAAATAAAAATAAAAAATCTTATTCAGTTATGGTGGATCTGGTACAAAGATAAGTGTGTAGTTGTAGTTTTACTTATTATTGAAGTCCTATCTTTGCATCTCAGGGGATATTATCTGCGTCGGTGTTGTCGATTATCTCTCTAATTCGTCCCTACCAGTGGCAGAGCTTTTTTATGCCGGTATTACGCATAAGAATATTTTAATTTATTAAGCACATCTGCTATAAAATATAGCAGTGCTCACTGAAATAAGTGATGTACTGATGTTGTATTAATTTTGCTTCAGGTGTTGCCAAACGACATGCTGGACTTTCTGGATGCACCTGTTCCTTTTATAGTGAGTTTTTTATCTTTCCATTTCCGCTTACTACTAAAAACTTACATATAAAAAGGCAGTAGGCCTAGGCCGTAACAAGATGTGTGGATGGGGGATATATAGTTCTTTCTCAAGTTCAAAGTGTTTATATAACAGGCTGATTGCCTTTTACCAGTTACGGGTGGCTGATTGGGGGATAAATGGTATTAAAATGTAAAAATTTAAGTAGACTTCCAAAGTAACGAATTTGCCATGCTAAGTAGTCATGAGGTAAAGTGATAAGTACATGAACAATGACCAGAGCATCGGGTCAAAAACCGGTCCAAACCAACTAAAACCGACCCGAAAACCGGTTTCGGTTTTGTGTCGGTCGGTTTAAACTGTTTGTGTTTTCTCGGTTTTGGCTCGAACCAAAGACCCGAACCGAAACGAAAACCATTAATGATATTAATCCGAAAACCAAAATCGGCTAGGGTCGATTTCGGTTTGGTCTTTCTATTCGGTCGGTTTTGCTCAGCCCTAGACCACAGCGTCATAGATTTTATTGTTTCTAGGATCTCCGTATTTTGTGACCTATGAATAATTTTAAGCCCAAATATATTCTTGGGCTTCATCAAGTTTCGCATATTATGTTCTCAGTTCTACTCTTGCACCCTCTTCTGTGATATATGTTTCTTTTTCTTCTACACTTAGCAATGTGTACTGCTTTACTGTTCCTTTAACCTTTGAATTTGTTGTCCAGGTTGGTGTGAAGAGCAAGACTGCTGAAGTACAATCCAAGTCAGGAAATGTAATTCTTGTCGATACAAACAAGAACCAGGTGCATATTCTTGTCGATGTTTTATTAGAGGCCTCAAAATGTTTGATATCTTGCATCTGTCTGATGTTTACTGTGGAATATATTTTTCTAATTTCTTATTTTCTCTGTTAATTAGGTCAAATCAATGTCAATACCACATTTCCCCCAATACAAAGAGTTATATGCAGCCTTAACTCCATATCATGCTCAGCTTGTGGGAGAAAGCTATTTAGGGAAAAGGAGACCAGTTTATGATTGCACCGATGTGCAGGTATAGCTGCTATATTTGTATACGTTTGACGTGCTAAAGGTCAAATAAATGACAGGTGTTTTTATTTATAGTACAGGCATATAGATAAAGTTTGACATGATTGTTATTGAACACAGGTAGAAGCCGCAAAGGGATTCCTCAGAGTATTACGATCTTACTTGGATTCACTTTGCTCAAACCTGCGCTCTCACACAATTACAAATGTCCAGTCGAATGATGATAAGGTTTCTCTCTTTCCTGGATTTAGATTTCATTCCATGTCATATGCATATGTTTTGAAAATGCTTCGTTACCATTGCTATCCCAGTGGCCATATTTAGTCCATGTGTTTTGCATATTATTTAGTACTGCTTCCTATTGTCTAATCCAATAGCGCTCAGTGGCCATTTTTAGTCCATGTGTTTTGCATGTATTATTTAGTACTGCTTCCTATTGTCTAATCCATTAACGCTCGCCGCTCGCCTTTATCATTGGAATGCACATCTATACATTATGGGCAAAAAGCCTTTGTGGAAGACTGTAAAAGAACCAACATTCATGCAACACTTGTCGCAGAAGCACAAAATCATTGTAGTTCCACTGAGTAGGCCCTACATCATAATTCGAAGAAATGTTATCTGCATTATAATTTTAAATAACTTGTAGTTCACTGTTGTGAACCAGTTATCTTATTTTTCAAAATAATGCCTAGTAATGTGTAGATCTAAATAACAAAACAAGCTTTTAGCTGTAAATTTTGACTAATGCTGTCAAGTATGTAGTTAATGAACAGAGCTTAGCATTACATTTCTCACAATTAATCCAATGTTCTCGTTCTTTCAACCTCAGGTATCATTGCTTTTAAAGGAGAGTTTCATCGAGTCTTTTCCTAGTCGCGACCGGCCTTTTATGAAGGTACGCTGGCCGAACTTTCTATCCTTTGCTATATCATCTGAATCTTGTAGAAAAAATTAGCAAGTTTATGGGATGTTAAATCTCCAATAGAAAAAGCGTGTTGCTAAATTTGTTTATCACGCTAACGATGATATATTCATTTGTGTTCTTGTGAAACAGCTTTTTGTGGACACGCAACTCTTCTCTGTACATACAGACCTGGTGTTATCGCTTTTCCAAAAGGATTAGCCGCTGTTCAAGCTTGACGTTGTAATGTATAGTTATAGGCAGTTCAGTGCGAGTTCTATGACTTGATAGCTGTCGTGAGTTCAAGTATTATGTAAAATTGGTTTTACATTTGTTCAACATATGCATGTATGTCGCTCGCCTTGTCCCATATCAATTCACAAGGCTATATGAAGCTATAACAATGTATTATTATGCGCGCTTCTTTCATAAGCATCAAGAGCCTTGTATTGGTCTTCGGAACCATAAACCGGTTTGTACCCTGGACCCGAGAACTCATGTACATTATTGTAGTACTTTCGTTTCTATGGAGGATTATAGGTTGTCTAATAATATTTATCAATACACCAAACAACCTTCTAGCTTATCATTTCCATGCTTGACGGACTCGATTGTCGAGTCATTCTTAGCCACTTTAAAGCAAGAACTTTCAACAATCAACATGATACAATGAGTATGTCTTTTGAAAAAGACAAACCAAAGCAATCCACAACTTTAATGGCATGAAAATGCAAGATTGTGTCCCATTATTGTTTCTGGATTTTATCATATTATTATTGCTTATGTAAAACTGATACCTCTGAAAAGCAAGCCACTAGCTAAAGAGCAGTGAGCCCAGTAACCATTTTCATCTCAGTGATTTATTGCCTTTCCAGATTTTCTTTGACTAGTTAGACTGGTTGTTGAGTCATGAGTGGGTTAAATTAAATCTAGTCCTACATGTGAGAAAAAGAACTTAGAAAACAGTAGTGGCTAGATGTAAACTTGCACTATACTTGGTCTGGTCGAAAAATTGTGGCCGCCTGGTCGGATTGTAACTATGGTTTCCAATATTTGGCCAACTCGATTTATAATGCCGAGTCCATTATCAAGTGGTCACAACTAATCTTTAGGAGAATTAAGTTTGTTTTATATGTGCGAGTTCTAGTAATATGTTTCTTTTAGCCATCAGACTAATACACGAGATTCGAGCTCACCAATTCATAGCAATAAACTCAAACCCTATAAGAGAAGGGGGTACGGTGGGATGTTAGCCTCGTGCCATTCTACCAGCTCAAACCAAACAACGGCTTATGGTACCGGATGTGGTGCAAAACCTTCTTGGCTGGTTGCCAACAGCCAACGCCAATGATTTTTTTATTTTTTTTATTTTTATTTATTTATTTATTTTTATTTGTGTACTTACTGAGGGATGTGTGGACCTAAGACCATACGTATTACAGTGTCGATAATGGCTTAATAAAATGTGATCTTAAAGATTTTCGGTGTCGTTGAAGATTTTCTTGACGCGACAACTCTTTTACCAACGACACCACTCCATCAACAGCACCACTGCATCGTGAGCTCTAAACCCTCCTCTTTGGCATATTGATAGGATTGAGAATGGGAATGGGATTGGGTATGGGAGGTAAGAAAATTTTGCAAGTACTTTAATAAGACAGTGGTAGTAGGGTAGTAGTAGTTGTCAGAAGAGTGATGAATATGAATATTTACTTTTGGATGGAAATGCAAAATAATTGGACTTTGTGTAGCCTCTACTCTGCCACCTAGTAATACACTTTTGGAAGCTTTAAAAACAGGGAATTTATTGAATGAATGCACCTGAGCCTCAGCCTAAGCCTGAACCTGAGCCTGCCCTGAAAGTATCTGATTACATGTTCATATTTTTTAAGTTGTTTATCACTGACTAATCCTACAAATCTTATTTATTAAGAGTTTTTGTCTGTTTCTTTAACTTTTTCACATGCCTTTAAATCCGTTGGCTTGTCTCCTAATTTAAGCAATTTTACATTTTACTATGAATATATCTAACCTATCTCTCGGGACCTCAGGACCACCCTGATTCCGTCACTGCTAACAAATATACATGAGAAATAGCGTGAACACTAACAAGTTTAACAAACAACTTGGTACCCGTCAACATATTGTTTTTGCTCTTTCTTAAAGCGTTTAATAAATTTAGCCTTTCGAAAAAAGCAAAAAAAATTGAAAATTGTTTAAAAAAGCTTGCATCGGAAATGTTTTAAGAATCATGTAAGTGATATCAATAGTTCTCTTCGTATGAACGGGTAACATCATATATGTATTTTGCGTTAGAGACAGGTGAATATGTATTAACTAGATCAAGGGCCGATTAGTAAGTGTTTTAACAAATACCGATCGACGCATTCCTGATGAAACTTATTAGCACATTTGGTATCATTAGATAGATGTCTATTGACATGTCTAAATGTATGTTTACTTTTATGTGGCAACATCTTGTTGGTGACACCAGAAGAATTAACTTTTTCACAAACAAATAAATCATTGTCATGTTAATTTAGGCACAAGTTTAATCATATTTTTAGTCATCTTAATCTTTTTCCTTTGTTATAGACTATTTTTCATTTATTGCAAATGTAGAAGAAATGTTATTGCATAAAGTCATGAACTATGAAAGTATAGATGTAAAGAGGAAGCCTTATTTTGGGGTCATTCCTGATTGAAAAAGCAATGATTTTATGATGTTTTACAGAAGAGAAATTGAATGGTGGGTTGATTTTTGGTACAAAGAAATAATAGCAAAGGAAAGGGAGTGGGGGTAGTGAAAAGGGCATCTCATCATCCTATAGTGGCACACATAAATAGTGTTCATCATCTCATCATGTTACATACAGAATAAAGTTAAAAAAACTGAATTGGAAAATTATACTGTTTTTGGTTTCAAACCAGCTTGAGAAAGAACATTACTCCATTCTAGGGAGTAAATTCCGGGACGCCTCACTTTCTTCAGTATAGTGATGACTAAGGGATAAAACCGTCATTCATTCTCACCATGTTCCACGAGGCGTTAATCAACACTCTTTAACCTTAATGAAGTTCTTAGATTTACTCCATATAAAATTATTCCTATTTCCCTAGTTCCCGAGTTTATATGTGTATGAAGTAGGAGAAAGATAAGGGGATAAAACCGTTGCAAGTTTGAAACCGAGAATGGAGCGTGATGTGACGTTGATGTTGTTAGACGATTAGGTTATTCACTCAAATGCATTTGCTTGTTTCTAATCAACACTCTTTAACCTTAATGTAAGTTTTAATACAACAAATTAGACAAACTCTGTCTATACCATCAATTCAATATAAAATATTTATAAAGTACAAGATTAAATGGATCTAGCAGCAAAAATGAAAAAAAAGTACTAGTAATAATACAGCAAAACTGTACTAATAGATAAAACTAAAAGAAGGTACCTGGCTCCTACAGGAGCTTGGGGGTTTTATCAAGGTTCAAGTCTTACGAGATAAAAATTGATTTTTCTCTTGGTCTGGCCGTGAGTTTTAGGCTTCCTTCATGGCCTCCTATTGGTTCGGGTTTCGAGGCATGCATGCTAGGATGGTTTAACTCGGAGGTCAGATTTCAAGTGTGGTAAGAGAAAAAAAAGGTACAATTATGGGATACAAACAAAGAGTGTCAATTATGGAAATTGGAATACAAACAAGAAGTGATCATACGTTTCTTTTCTTATACGTGTTTCATTTATTGGACACATAACAAAGACAAAACTATCGAGACCTTAGGTGCATGAACAACATTATAGTCAACTTCAACCTTCTTGAAACTTTCAAAATGTTTTTTTTTTTTTTTTTTTTTTTAAGTTTATCTTTACTATACCATTTGCATTTTGCTACATGCCAACAAGTCAACAATGTTCCACAAAAGTTGTAGATGCTTTTATCATGCTATCCTAATGTAAATTATCAAAATATGTTGGATAGAATCCGGTTTTCCCGCCCTTTGATATACACTCAAAGACTGATATGACTGTCTACATCTTACATCTCTCATACATTATTCAAACGAAATTGTCTTATAAGTTTTGATTTGATTGGGTTTTAACCATTTAACTTGACCCTTAAAGCATATAATATAATTGCAAAGTAAACAAGTTTGAAAAACAAGATGGTATTTTTTTCACCATGAAATATGATACACATATTTTGTCACCTTAAAATGTAACAACTTGTGCATAGAAAAAGCACAACAACACATGCAAGGCCCTTTACAAAAGAAAAAGTAGCATTAAATAGTTTGGTGCAAGAAGGTACAAACAGTCACCAATGCAAGTTTAGAACAACTGCAGTGGTTGGACCATTTGAGATTTGGATTAAAGACTCCTTTCAGAACTAGCAGAGATACTATCATTGACCCAAAACAAGAAAAAGGGTCATATATCAAAGAGCATTCACAAAGTAACAACAAGACAATATAAAGTAGATAGGTTATTTGTAATACCCTTTTATTATTATTATTTTTTAATATAAAACTAAGAAACAAAAAATATGAAATATAAAATAGAAATAATTAAATGTTTGGTCCATGGTTTCACACGAATAACAGGTTTAATCCCAAGTCGTTTTAATTACGCCACACGTATCTATTTTTGAACACGTCATTTATTTAGTCACTATTTAAAAAAATAGTGATCATCCATGTAATTATTTTTATTACGGGATGATAATTCTATTTCCTATAATAGTGACTAAATGTGCAACATGCTCCAAAAATAGGATGTGGTGTAATTAAACGACTTAGTGACTAAACTGTTATTCGCAGAAACCATGCGACCAAACACGTAATTTTGTCTATAAAATATAAAGAACATAAACTGATAAAAAATACAAGACAAAAACTAATAAAAGGCTGTCTTATGCTGTTAATAGATGGAGTAAAAATTAAACCATGTAGGATAAAAGTTGGCTAAGGGTATGCAAAAAGGCCGTGTTTATTAAAAATGAGCAATACCTGTGAGCAATAGGTGTGAAAAAATAGCCAAAGTTCATCGTTTCTTAAACAAGCATCGAAAAATTAGCCTTTATAAAAACTAGCCGCACCTCACTGCTATTTTGTCAAACAACTAATAGAAATCAAAATACTCATTGATCAACGCTTTCAAAAGCTTCAAACCGCTCTGCGCCGAACATACCCGGAAACTCCCAAAAGTAAAAGATGTAAAAAAAAAAAGAAAGTAAAAGCAAAAAACCGTACAAACAAACTTGTAAAAGTATCTCTCCTCCTCCTCATATGATCATGGCCTTACTGCCACTTTTGTCTGTCACTCTGTGCTTTCAGATACCAACTCTTTCTTACACACTCACACAAACACACTTTGATTATTAAATTTGAGCTGAGCCATTATTATGGGTTTCCGTATAAATTTTTGTCAGACAATTGCTGCAGCAGCATTATACTAGCTAGCACCAGATGCACAACAGTCTTTGCAGCACTATATTATATATCAACTCACTTTTGTTATTTTCTTTTGTCACACATTACTTACATGTTATGTATCAAGCCATTTTGCTAGAAATTTTTTAAGTATTTTTGAGTCTCAAGATGATGAGTACAGGAAATGAAAGTGTTAGGAATGGAAGGTATCCATTTACAGCTAGTCAATGGCAAGAGCTTGAGCATCAAGCACTTGTTTACAAATATATGATTTCTGGTATGCCTATACCTCCTGAGCTCTTGTTCACCATCAAGACTAGTTTGGATTCTTCTACTAAGCTTTTGCTTCACCACCAGCCTCCCACAAGTAATTATATTTTTAACCATCTCTACTTATTTGTTAGATGTATCAAGATCAAAAGTTTGTAGCTTATATGCATGTTAATTGAGTACTTTTATGTCAAGAACCAAGCTTTTTGAAATTTTTCAATATGTTTGCATGATAAGTAGCTATCATGTGTTAATTGTGTCTCTTGATGCCAAAATCAAAACTTTTTCATACTTATTCATGTTAAGTTGCTATCATTGTAAAATTGAGTGTTTCTTGATGACAAGTAATTAACCTTCAATCTTCTTCATGTTCTTTTTTAACTATGTTTTCTGACCTTTTGGCTGACTAATCTACGGGGTTTTAAACTCACCGGCACACAGACTCAAACTAGGTAATGCCCTGACATGACCTTTTGACTGACTAATTCACGGGGTTTTAAACTCACCGCCACACAGATTCAAACCATGTAAAGCCCTGGCATGACCAATTCATGGGTCGTTTGCAACTAGCAGGAATTGAACTTTTTTATGTTTTGGAACAAGGGTACTTGAAAAAAATGCATAAAGATGAAAACTTTATGAAGAAAACTACAAAGGGTGTATGCTAAATTGGTTTCTTGAATGAAATTTGCAGTTGGATGGAACTGTTTCCAAATGGGGTTTGGGAGAAAGATAGATCCAGAGCCAGGAAGATGCAGAAGAACAGATGGCAAAAAATGGAGATGTTCAAAAGAAGCTTATCCCGATTCGAAATACTGTGAAAGGCACATGCACAGAGGCCGAAACCGTTCAAGAAAGCCTGTGGAAGTCAATAACATGTCATCAACAACACCTAAAACACCTCCAACAGCCATCCCATTGATCACTACTAAATCCACAAATTATCCTTCTCCAAATTCACATCCACTCTCTTCTTCTGACTATTATAATAATGCCACTGCACATCTTTCTTCTTATTCTAGCAGGCCTAATTCTCTTGCTGGTCTTGGTAATGTTTTGTCATCTCAAGATCAATTCTTGTTGGATTCTAGCCCATATAACAGGTTGGTACTATACCTTTAACCGTTTGTTTGACAAGAAGCGAGTAGCTTTTACGTCATTCTACACTTATAATTACAGATACATTTACGTTAGCAAACACTTTTATAAAATAAACAGCTACTGCTAACTGCTACTACTGTTTACGGTTAGCGCTAATTTTGTCAAACATAGCCTATATTGCTTATCCTCTTTGTAATGTTTACGGCTAGCGCTAATTAGCGTTTAGAATTGAAAGCTCATAGTGTTTAGTAGCTTTTACGTCATTTTACATTTTATAATTACAGATACATTTACGTTAGCAAACACTTTTATAAAATAAACAGCTATCTAACTTGCTTTTATGTTTGACTTAGCGCTAATTTTGTCAAACATAGCCTATATTGCTTATCTTTATTGTCATGTTTATAACTTATTTTTTTTATAAAACAAACAGCTACTGCTACTACTGTTTACGGCTGTTTAACATTGCCTATATTGCTTATCCTCTTTGTCATGTTTATAACTTTTTTTTTGAACATTGCAGAAAGAGGTATGGAATGAAAGAGGAAGAGCTTCCATTTTTTCGGAATCATCAGGAACAATCAAGGCTTCATCAATGGGACTAAATGATTCTTCTTGGCAATTAGAACCATTGGCTATAAACAATTCCTACTCAAAGCAAAGAGCTTTTTCAGATTTTCATCAAAATGGATACAACTCATATCAACAGCAAGATCAGACCTATTGTGCTCAGTTTGGTTTGAAACTCGACAAAAAAGACGAACCGCAAAAAGTAATGCACCATTTCTTTGATGAATGGCCACCAAATGAGAAAGATTCTTCCACTACTCAGCTCTCAATTTCCATCCCTAGTTCAGCTCATGACTTCTTCCTGTCACATAATGGTAATAATAATCTTACCATTTGTTTAAGCTTATTGTGAGCTTATAAGCAGGAAATCAACTCTCAATTTCGGCTTATTTTGAGACTTATGACTTTCTGTCTCAAAATAAGCCGGAAAATTTGAACTTTATAAAAAGTAAGCCGAAATCATACAAGCTCATAAGCCGACAAATAAGCTTAAACGAACACTAACTAGTAGTACTTTTTCTTAATAAAGATTTCTTAATAGTAACATATTTCATATGTTTATTTGCAGATAAATGAGGTCAAAGAAGCAGTTGTCACTTGGTTAACAATAACAGTGGTAGTTGATTAGTGTTAAAATGTGTGTTGTTACCTTAAAAACAGCTTCTTCTTTCTTTTTTTTACTTTTATATTTTTAGGTTGTTTTTTGTCTTTATTTGAATGAATGGGGTCAATCAAAACTCTGAAAGTTTTGCAGCATGTTTTGTATGTTTGCATATCTAGATTGACATCTTCTTCAACATCTTTTACTGTAATGTTTTTCTATTTTGTTGCTTTGTACCCACTAAACTTTCGGTTAATTGATGGTATAAAAAACTACAACTACATTAAAACCTATATAAAAACACTGGATGAGTCGTCCGGCTACGCAATTTAACAATCCACAACTATACGGAGAAAGTGACCACGCTTTCAATGCTTGTTAAGTACACTATTCCGCTTATTTTTTCACAAAAAGTATCGACTTTGGAAGGATTTTTGGAAATAGATTGGTTTTATCCCAACTCGCCACTAAAACAAGTGCTTATTGTATGAGACTAGGTCTCTCAAAAAGAGTCGGTCGACATCCAAAACGTCAAGATTTTCTAGTTTATTTAAACTTTTTGCTTAATCAATATTTCATAAACTTACAGGGCCGTTTCACGAATTCAGATCAACACAAAAAGACCTTTAAACACACACAAAATACACATTTATAAGTGGTGTGTGAACTAATTAAACTCGTGCCTAATAGTGTGTGTATAAAAAAAGTGCATGAAATTTTACGACCTTCATCAAATAATAATATATGCAATAACGACATTAACATTGACTCTTTAAAAATGACCTTGAAAACTTATATATGAGGATGAACTTGTCATAACATACTCATTAATAATTTGTGTCAAAAAGTGTACAAAAACCATAAAATGGCACACGTAATCAATAAAACAAAACATTAAGAAAATGCTCACAACAGAATCCTGAGTTTATAGGGGCCATATGTTTTGCTCTTGTCTTTTGTGTATTTTAGTATTTCTTATCTTTTGATTGTTAATTGTTTTTGTCCTTCCCAAGAGCCTAAGATGAAAACCTAACTCATTACAACAACACTAGACTTTTTTTTCAAATGCTAAAAACAAAGATAGCACACACATGCTTATAGTGCTTCTCACGAGGTCAAATGTCTTTAAATATATTCTTAAACAACTTTCTTTGTGTTTCGAGATTGAGTTTTGTAAGCTAAAGGCTAGCTTTCATTATTTATGTGACAATATAGGAAGTATACAAGTTTTACTAGCTTTAAGTTCAAAATGTACCTCTCTTGGATTAATTTTATGAATGCTGCTATGTCTTGAAGGGTAAATAAGAGTAACATGTTTACTTCACTAGTGAGCATATCATCTAAGCTGTTTTAATATGTTGGTTGTAAGATCGGTCGATAAGCCATCAAAAGATCTACAATGTCATGATGATAATATTGAATAATCTATTTGAATGGTGTTTGTTCATTTTACACTTAAAGTATTTTGATCCTTAAATGTTTGAGTATCACAAAATTTCTATTGAGATCATTCAAGAAATTAGTTTATAGACACAAGAGAACTAAGCACAACAAATAGAAAGTTACAAATGAGACCAAGTAGTCTGTTATTGACGGATGGAGATCACAATTATTGACAATTAAAGACGGTTGGCCACCAACAGTATGTCGGTTAGGCTGGACGGCAAGGTGTAAAACCCACTCACCTTTTCTCCATCTCACGAGTGAGCTTCCATGCACTCACCTTGAAGTCACGCGCGAGTCACTTAGTTCAAGGCAAATTAAGGTGAGTGGCTTACTTAGTTGATAATCGTGTTAAACCCAATTTATCCCAATTTATTAAAAAAAGTAATGTGAGTTAAGGTGAGTGGAAGTGAGTCTCTTGTCCGCATAAAAGTGAGTAAAAGTGAGTGGAATAGAGATGAGAGAGAAAGCTGATGTGGCTCTGAGGTGTAAGGTGAGTGATAGTGCACCTTGCCTTCCAGCCTTAGGTTTTGAGGGGAAATGGTTGAAATCGGTTGCTCCTTGGACCCTTCAGAGTGCAAGGGGCGTTGATATCTTCTCATGATTGAAATCATATTTAGCTCAAACAAGTGTGCATTCCACATCTCCTAATCCATATCCGAGCTTAATATAAAATCTCATTGATTTGTAATAAATCAAAACCACTTAAATAGTCGACGACGCTAAAATTATCAACCATTACTTAGTTAAAAACACTGTTTAAACATGTTAATTGAGAATTGCCTATTAGGTTTTGTAGCTCGTGACTGCAGTGGCGAGGTCTATTTTCTGGTGCTCGATTAAAATGTTATGCAAGTTCCCTCTGGAAGTCGAAGCAAAAGTCTTTCATTGGGCTATGAGTCATGCACTTAGTAGATGGTACTCTAACGTTATATTCGAGACAGACTCATTGTGTCTAGTTAAAGCGCTTCATAATAATGTCACCTTGCTAGAAATTGCGAGTCTTTTTCAGAGATATTATCTCATTCAGTGACTTTCAACGTTTATAATTGGTCTTTATTAGAAGAAGGGAAATAAGGTAGTTTATAGCATAGCTTTTTTGGCGTTAAGTTGTTCTCATAAGATTACGTTAGACGGTAGCGTTTGAAGTTGTGTGAATGTATAAGAAAAGTAAAGGGCTAATTCCCAAAAAGGGACAAAAAGGTGAAGAGTGATCACTTTGGGTTCAAAAATAAAGATCTTCAATTTAGTCGTGATATTTAATGTGCGAATGTCGATTCCAATCGAAACATGTGTCCATTTTTAATAATAAAGATCTGGTTCGGACTTTTGACTTTAAATTTATGTTTAAATGACAAATATACCCTTCTTTAAAATATAAAAACAACCTCTCACATCACAGCCCCTCTCTCACGTAACTCCCCTTCTTTAAAATTGTCGCAGTATTTTAGGAATGTGAGACTCAATTGTCACAGTATTTTTTCCAGCCAGCTCCGGCGACACCCATTTTTTCCGGCCAACTTGTTTTTTTTATAAATAAATTCACAGTATTTTAAGAATATGGGACTCAATTTTGTTGATATGTTAAAATAAATTGACACCCATCAATATTTTTCATATAAATCAAACACACTATATGTCACAAATTACTTCCACCAAACGGGATTTGATCCAGCTACCCACAATATTTTTCATATAAATTTCACAAATTACTCCCATCAAATATTTGATCCAGCTACCCACCAAACGCCCCTTCGAGGGCTTTTCTCCATTTGACACCCATCAAAACCAACCCATTTCAACCTCCAATATACCAAGTTACTTCCACCAAACGGGTTTCATCCGAAACCCGAAACAACAACAATAACAAGAAAAGTAACATCAAAACTAAGAAATAATTAAATCAAATAAGCCCTCATCGAGATTTAACACGTTTTATTTAACAAGAAATCATTCCTCATGTTTTAGTATGTCAAACCCAACAAGAAAACGAGTCAACTCGTGACTCACCACGACTTATCAAGAAAATGAGTCAAACTCTAGTGTTTTCGAACCTACCTTTGTTTTGACACAACAAAATGACCGGTGGTGGCTTCGTGGTGGTGTTAGGGTGGCGCGTGAGTGTTGTACGAGGGGTTAGGGAGGGATTTTAGGCGCGTGACCTAGGGGATCGGGTAGAGGGGAGTGAGGGGAGTGTTTTGAGGTGGGTGGTGTAGTTGGGGAGGTGGCGGTGTGGTGGTGGTGGCGGCGTGTGGGTGGCGGGCGGCTAGGGTAGCCAAAAAGAGAGAAAGGATGATGAAGATGATGTGTTTTTATGTTTGTGTGGGTGATAAGTGGTAATATACTGTGACAATTTTAAAGAAGGGTATATTTGTCATTTAAACATAAATTCAAAACAAAGTCCACCTACCATCGTATGTCTTTATTATTAAAAATGGACACGTGTCATTCACATTCGATGGAATCGCACATTCGCACATTCGCACACCACCAAATCGGTAAGATACTTTATTTTGCACTTCAAAGTGATCACTTCCACCTTTTGTCCTTTTAATTATACTCTTATCTAACATGAGATGATTTTCTTCTATAAGAAAAGTAAAATCAAAGTAATGTTAATGACACACAAATGATAAGAGAAGATATGAAAATGTGTCACGAAGATTTGAATGTTTGGTGCATGAGTAACTTAACTTATGGGTTTTAACACGTGTTTAAACAAGATACACGCGTGTGACAGAAAAAATGAGTAACGGGGTTTTTAACGAAAAAGATGTCCGGACCCACAAAACATACACTTTTCAAATAAAATATGTGAGTCAAAATATCCTTTTCAAATACCGCCGTCGTTAGCTGCTAATAATACGCGTTAAAACCCTTAACTTATTTGTATGACACAAGACTAGGTACGAAGAAAGGTCCGAACCGACCAACCGACGCGACCCGAGAACCGATTTCACAAAACATGAACCAAACCGAACCGATTTGGTTGGGTTGGTTCGGCCGGTTTATACGCTTTAGGTGCGTGTTTGGTCGGTTTGGGTCCGGACCGAACCGAACCGAACCGAACCGAAACCAGAAGAGAAGATAGAATCAAACCGAACCGAAAATGGTCGGTCCGGTTCGATTCAGTCCGTTTCGGCTCGGTTTTCTCGGTTTTGTGCTCAACCCTACACAAGACTATAAACAAGTGCACACGCGTGTGACAGAAAAATAAGTAACAACAACAACAATAATTTAACTTGAGAATCTTCAATTTATCAGCAGCTTTAAACACTTGTACCGTACAACTTGTTGTTATTTTAATAATAATTCAAAACCAACTTCTGGCTTCTTTTCTGCTTCTGCTCTGCAAACCCTGAACACATAGTAACTGACTGTGGGTCCCACCATCCCCTGACACCTCTTCTGTCAGAATCACACTCACTAAAAACAACCCACTTTATTTTTTTTTTTTTTTTTTTTTGAACTTTAGATCCTATATGGGATCTCATATTTTTTGCAATTCACTCCCCTTAAGAATGAAAACACATACATTTATGGTTGTGTGTTTAGCGCAGAGCGTTAGGAGCATTTGGAGCAGTGAGCGACGAGTGTTGTGATTTTTAATACTCGCTTTTCAAGCAGCTAATAGCTTTATCTATTATTTGAAAATGCACATTTTCAACGTTATATGAAGTAGTATTTAAAAGAGTGAAGCATTTAGGAACTATTTTATGTATTATACTTACTACAGCCACGTTATTTTACGTTTTTATAAAAAAATGCAATTACTTGTCATCGCTAAAGTTTTCATTCTTCACTACTATTTTTTGATAAACACACTTTATATTTATCAAAACTCATTAATTGTAACTGCAAGATATACCTATAATTTTGCAAAAACGTTGTCATGAGTAATATGTGTTACTATAAGAGTAAAACATACATATAATCCTAAAGCCTACATCTTGCTGTTTTGCAAAAACATTTAATCATGAGTAATATGTATTACTATAAAATGTAAAACATACGTATAATCCTAAAACTTAAACACCAAAAAATGCTTTATCGAGAGCGTTAAAAATCGAAAGAACTATAGTTAAATAGGTTAGTGGTAAGTCACATAACCTCCTAACACGAGATCTAGAGACATATTGGAGATGGCCAGAGAAAATATAAAAAACAATCACGAGATACCTCGATTAAGCTGCGTACACTTGAGTCAAAAACATGTTATTTTCACATAACTTGAGCAAGGATAAACCTATCCCTTTTACGCTTTATAAAATTATCGAAAGGTACTCAGTAAGCCTTCAATTCTAAACGCGTCAAGGCTAAAAGCTGCTATACGTTTCAAAACGCTCTTTTTCTGTATCTATATTTCAAAAGGAGGCTGTTTAAAATTCCTGAATAGCTAAAGGGGAATTATGAAATGTTGTGTAACAATTGCATCACATACCACACATGGTTGCAGAACAAGTGTACAAACAGGGATGCACGTGATACAACACTTTGATGCTTCCTTACACTGACAAAAAGTACCTTCATTTCACTGCTACATATTTATTCTCTTCTATACGTGGAGGCATGGGCTCATTAAGGATAATTATTTACACTAGAATTTGTTCCCTATAAAGTTACCCTTCAAACAGATTAACCCTTTTTACAGTGGTTTAAATTATTGAATATGTACGCAGGGGCGGACCTAGGGGGTTCCCGGGGTTCATGAGAACCCCATGGACTTTCTATGCTCATTGTAAATTTTGTCGAAAATCCATAAAACAAGCTTCTTAGATAAGAAACGTTGGACCGATTCAAGCCAAATACATGCTCGTTTTCGGTTACCAACAAGATGAGAAACGTGGTATACTTATTCGTTCATGACTAGGGATGTCAATGGGCGGGAAAAAACCCATTGCCCACGGGTGACATCCCTATTCATGACTACATGTTACTCGCCATCGGCCCTTGCATACGGTCAATGATTGATGTTTCGCTGGACCCCGATACATAAAAGAAAGAAGGTAATCCAGCTTGTTGCAGGGTTAATACCATTGAAAGGCAGGTAAATTTTGTGGTCCCAAATGGTACATTTTCACTGACGAGTAAATGCAAAAGATCAGCAAAATCATACATTGTTTGACTGACATCACACCAAAGACAGGCAGCATATTCAATGTACCACCAAACTTCATTAAGATTTAGTGGCTTGGCAACAAGTGCTACTTCCATTTTAGAAGTCTTATTAGCAGCTTAATACAGTACTAAATTATCAGCACTTCAAAGACCTGAAGTGATCCAATTAGCTTAAAGCTCTTTCATCACACAAAAAGTTTACAATGAAACTATCGAGTAATACAACACAATATAACTTAAGATTTAATTAAACTCGAGTGTGTTTCAGTTTACGACTACTTCCCTTAACTTACCTGCATCTCCTAATATGGAAATCTCTAAAAGTTATACAAAATGCAAAATTTTGAAGGTATAAACATGTTAAATTACAGTTCTGTTGAATCATTGCCGATGACAAGTGATAGAGAAACTGGCATACTATCTAATGTAAGCTCCAGATTTGATACAACTTGAGATTGCTGTTTTTTAATGACTATTCTCCGTCACTTTGCTGCATATCCACAGAGTTCTCTCTAACGGGACTCGAGCTAGGTTGCCTCTTTACTGGCTCATCGTCATCAGACTCTGACCATGAGTGTATTCTTCTGCCTGTAGAAGGTGCGGCCTTCACAACAGAAAAGTAGAGCAAATATCAGCAAGGGATTCAACACAATATTGACCTCACAGACTACCAGTAAATCACAACTCACAGCAGTCGTAGAATGTCAGTGTGAGTGTGTGTGTGTGTGTAAGAGAGAGATAGAGAAAGGGAGGGAGAGAGATATTACTGCGTCATCATCGGCATCAGAATCTTCAAGGCCAGCAGCTGCAAGCGGATCCTGTGGATTATCATCCTCATCTACCAGATGATTCACTTGGTTCTCAGGTTCGTAATAGTTTGTGTTAGCATCCTCTTCATATTCATCGTTATCATCCATGTGAGTTTCTGCTTTCTTGTCCCTCCTCCTCTTCTTGCCGCTACTTTTTCTTTTCCTCTTTTCACCGCCCTCCTCATCGTCTCCTTGAGCCCTGTCTTTTCGCTTAGACCCACTACTCTTCCAAGTTTCCTGTAATTCGAATTCATGGTTAAAGTTAGAAGATGCAAAATTGAAACTTTGAATTGTTAACATCTGTATATGTATCCCCGCCATAATGACAAAATTGGGCCACCTTTCCTCCAACCAAACAATTCACCCCTATCATGTGTGCACAATTATGCCCAACATGCATATGATGGGCAAAAGTACAAGTACTTGCAACAACGCCGTCAAGGAAACTAATTTGAAAATGGTAACTGCAATGAGGATTTCAAATCACTAACCTTGATCCGCTCTAGATGTTGTTCCTGTTGCATCACCTTCTTCAATTCGTCCTCTTGTTTACGTTTTTCTAACTGTTTCCAACACATCGTTAGTATAATGCACAAAACAGGAATCATTTACTCAAGAAATAACATAACTAGCTAACCGACCTTCACTTTCTTCTGCTCTTCAGCTAGTCGACTCTCTTCCTCCCGTATTGCTGCTTGACGGGCAAGTTCCAGTCTATGTTTGTTTTGTTGATCTTCCAGCTCAGCAGCATCACAATGAACTTTCGCCGCCTCAAGCAAATGCTTGCAATATCCCACATGAGTTTCAATTTTCTTTTCGTCAAACCCATGAATTTGTAGATTTGAAGCTGCAGACAATTGACTAAACAAGCGAACAGCATTTTTAAGCTCAGCAACCGTTGCGCGCACCTCATCCACGGTCCTTTTTGTTTTTTGTAATGTTGAAGCCGAGAACTTCTGTAGGGCAACACCCGTGTCAAATCTTAATGTGTAATTTGAAGGGGCCAAGTGAATGGCTTTTAGTAAGGTCTTTTTGCAGTCCTGCCACTGTTCGGCTTCATAATGTGTGCGGGCTAGATATAGAAGAATCTGATTGTCTGTGTTGTAATAGAACTTGCGCAGACAATTTTGATACTGCAAACCAAAAAAAAGAGTATTTTTAAAACCGAAATCAAAAGATACTACGTAGTAAACAACCTGTAGAGTAAAGCACTTGGTACCATTTTAATAGCCAATGGGAAATTGCCCTGAGCGAAATGAACATGAGCCAAATTTATCCACACATCTGGCATTTGGACAAAAACACTTCCACTTGCAGCTTCTTGAACCTACAATTATGAAGGATATAAGGTAAATTCAACATTCAAAATAGCTAATCCGTAAATCAGAAAGCATTAGTAAGCAGCTCTGCTAACCTGTGTAAAAAGTTCCTTTGCGATATCAAATTGACCTTTTTCTGCTAACACCACACCAGCCCCATTGGCAGCGTACATATTAGCTGGATGCTCTACCAGGACCTTTGTGTATAATTCCTTTGATTTTTCTAGATGCGTCGCTTCCAACTTGGGTGCTCTTTTCTCAGATCTGACTGCTGCAAAGTAGTTCCAGTTCCCCTATATTCAGCAGGCACAGATCAGGTCATATATTATGACAATCATGCAATTGCCTCGTTCTGAAAAATGTCTTACCAGACAAAGAGTAGCATAAGAATCTTTTCCATTAGACGCATCCTTTGCCGCCCGGAATGTATCTTTTGCTTTGACCCAGTCATCGTTTTTAAGCTCTAAGTCACCAAGCATGCATAATGCATCCGGGTTTTTGTCATCCACTTCCAGAGCATCACGGATCTACAACCAATGAGGATCACATTGTTGACATCAGACACAAAATAAAGGCATATGCATAAAAAGTAAATGTAAACAATGATACTGAAAAGAGCTTGAGTACCAGTTCAATGCTTAACGGAACATTATTCCGTGCTTTCGCAATAGCAGCAAGCCTCAAGTAAGCATCTACATACTCTGGAAACTGAGGCTCAAAGACAAAGAATAAATCAATATGCAAACGTCATTATAATCAGATCCAAAAATGATCTAATCACTTGGTACTTGGAGAATTACCTTAAACAAGATCAAGCGGTACAATAAGCTAGCAGTCTCAGTTTTATGCAACTGCTCAAACAGCCTAGCAAGGTTGGACAAAGTTGTGATCTTATCCCATGGCAATTCTACTGCAACACCAGCCTTTTCAAGATCTTGGAACAGCTGCATGTCCTTGTACACTCGAGCAGCTAAACTTGCATCCATGGGTTGGTTTAATGCTTTTTGGATAGGATCGTCAGACTGTGGTTCACTGTCTATTAACTTGACCCATATTCCATCACCAAGAGCTTCCTTAAAAGTTTGTTGGGCAAGCTGAATTCAAAATCACAAGGAATTAAGATATTTGACGGGGAACTAGTCACTTATTGAATGATGAACTCTAAAAAATTGAACCGTTGGAGAAGGAGCATACCTCGAACTCTCCTTTTTCGAAATGAAGAACGCCGATATTGTTGAGAAGCTCAACCGATACTTCTTCATTTGATTTTTTCAAAAGGTTGCGTGCCTATAACAATAACATTATTCAGAAGGTTATGTGCTTGCTAAAATAACTGAGGATCGAAGGCGCAAAGAAAGAAAGCTGCAACAAGTTTAATTCCATAGTGGTCTTTTAGCAAAGAAAAAAAAGTAATTTGTTTCTTACGGTTTTAAATGCTTCCAAAGCAGCTCCAGAGTCTGTTGAAATTAACAACTCTCCAAGATCAAGAAAAGCCTGCACCATAGTTACACAAAAACAGAAGTCTAAGCAGCAGTAGCAATCAAGAATTTAAGCATGTTTATTTCATACAACTTTTTATAATTTTAAATTCATCCCAGAATAATGGCAAATAATATAACCTCGGGATCTCGTGGATCAATTCGGACGGCTTTCTTCAGAGCTTCATGAGCCTTGGTAGTCTGATTTAGCTGAAGATATATGTGCGCAACAGCCTGCATCAAAGAAGTCCAGATCAGTCACTAGGAACACAGAAAAAGTAGAGATAAGTGTATAGCAAAGTCCTTTAAATAAATTTTTGACTTGCCTTCAATGTCTCACAATTTTCAGGATAAGCATCCAAGACCTTCTCAAAATTCGAGAGAGAGCTTTTGAAGTCTCCCAATTTTAGCTGTACTTGTCCCAGACCTGATTAAGAACAATAATATAAGATGTATATCCGATACAAATTGGTATCAATACCAAATGCATAAGAGTTTATAAAGTACAGCTCGACATTTCAACTCTACTAGAGTCTAAACCATATTTTTACAAGAAACAACAACTATTCTAGAAAATAATAAGAAAAATGTGACAACAGTTATGACTATGTACGAATACCAGAAAGCCCAAGATACACAAAAGGAGAGCTACCAGATCGCAAAACGAGTAAACACTTTAAAAAGGAAAATGTAAGGAGAAATATTGTGGTCCTAAGCATATATGGTAACCAAAGTGGTGACAGAAGGTTCAGTGAAGTAACTAAAAAAGAGCTTTTCAAGAATAAGTAAACAAACCATAAAAGGGTAATATGAACTCTTGTGGCTTATGGACTTCCTTTACAGATGCCATGTAGTATAGTCCAGCCTTTTCATAATCACCCTGCAATCAAGGTGGCAAAGACCTATTAAAGATCCTAAATAGGAAATGCATTGCCTACATGAGGTACAAGGTTCGTGAAATGTAAACTTTGATAGCTCAAAGATGCAAAACAAAATGTCCAAACCTTGCTATGATATGATCGTGCAAGGTTATAATAAGAATGCGCCCTCGTTGAACCATGAGTAGTTGCAGCAAGAGCCGTTTCAGTCAATTGCTCAACTAGAAAATGCTGACCGGTGAAGAAGAAATGATTTGCCAGATAATTCAGTGCTGTTGCACAATACGGATAGACATCAAAGGCTCTCTGCATCTTTTCCATTGCTCGCCTAATACCAGAAGCTGCAAGAACCAACACGACAATTAAGTATCACATACAAATACATTTCACCGCAGAAAAATAGATAAGACCGACCTTCATTGGATTGTAAATCCACAATTCCGAGTGCCACAAGGGCCTCCACATTTTCTGGATCCAACTGCAGTTGAAGTAGTTGGAGAAAATTAGACATTAACAACACACGTCATATATAAAACAACTAAAAATGGTTAAGATGACTTGCCTGCAACACACGCTCAAATGCTTGTTTGGCCCTCTCAAATTGACCAAGTTTGTAGCGACATAACCCAATGCCAAGTCGTACAGCTGCAGGACATTGGGGATACACTTGCAGGACCCTCTGTAAAGGGATGAAAAAATCAGAATAATTGGGACACAACAAAATGATTAAAACCACAAACTATGCAAAAAAGTATAAGAACCTTGTACATCTCCAAGGAATTTGAGTATTTGCCTCGGTTGAACTCAACACAAGCCTGCATTAAACCAGACTATGCAATTAGTTAAAACTATAAAAAAACTAACTTAAGGTTGATAAGCAGCATATGAAGCATTTTGATCTGCAAACAACCGAATAAAGAGCCTCAAAAATAAAAAGTTTTATAGCTCATATCAGGCCCAACTGCTATTGCAGAACCACTGCCTTAGCATGTATTCGTGATTGAACAACAACACCGTACCTGGCCAAGAAGGGCAGGAATATTATCTCGATCTCCGTCTAATACAATCTTGAATGCAGCGAAAGCCTGATCCACATCACCCTTAGCTAGTAAAAGTTGACCTGTAACCAAGCTTAAACGGTAAGTATATAGTTTGTATGGGATCCGGTGCACATACAGAAACTTAGTAAGCTGACACCATGCTAAATTGCTAATGGTCCAAAACTCAAAGGCACGTCATGGACCGAGTTCATGAAGTAAAGGTGCATAATGAATAATTGTTCAAATTAGTACTCAGCGCCAAAAAAAGCCTGTTATGCTTTTACCTTTGCCAACCCACGTAGAAGGCTCGTGCATATCGATTCTGGAGGCTTTGTTGTAGTACTGTGTCGCCAAAATGAAATGTTCTTCTTTCTCCCTTTGTTTTGTCTCGATTTTCCCGAGGTAGCTGTAATAGGCCCCCAAGGCATTTAAGATGGCGATTCTTTCGTATCTTACGTCTGCATAATATTCATCAATTTCTGCAAAGCAAACAGGTTTCAATGAGACCAAAAAAGTCACATTGATGTTTAGAGTAGTAAACATTAACTCGATAGTATGTTGAGTGCATTGGAATGTACCAGGACTGGACCCTTCTTCAAGAATTTGGCGAAACTGTTCAATTTTCCCCTGTTTAAAGTACTCCCTCTACAAAAAATTACAAAGAAACCGATCAGCAACTGCTATCATGCAAACTCATACAAACGATAACTTCAACACAGAGGATACAAAACATGCTCATGTAAGTCAGCCTACCGCCCGTATCCTAATTCTCTACATAAATTACTTTCTCGAGAGAAACATATACATGAGCTGGCATCAATTAGGGGGTGTTTGTTTACACTTATTTGCCTGGCTTTTGAGCTTATTGAAAAGCTAATAAGCTCAAACTTTTGGCCTAATGAGCTTATCACCTTCAGCTGACGCCTGACGGGCTATTATAAGTTCAATTTGATAAGGTCATAAGCCCTAAAAACTGAGGCTATTAGCTTTACAGAAGTTCAATAAACCAGAATAATAAGCTTAAAACAAACACGCTTTTTAGTGTCCTGGCTAATCCTAACCACAGTTTAAACTTTCATACATTAAGCTAGTTATGGGGGTATTGGTCTGGCTTATTTTGAGTCTTATGGGCTTTAATAAGTTTACTATGATATGTTATTTGATTTCGGTATTTCCAGACTTATGGGCTTAAACTAAACATATTATGATAATGCTTCTGTATCCAAACTTATCTCATTACAACCTCATGTTATTCTGGTAATTTTAAACAGAAGAAGCAAAATTGTGTCATCCTAATGCTTCAGGTTTTTCTTATCTAATATTCAGAAGCAGATACTAATAAGCCGTTATATCTCTTACATATCCAAACTTATCTCATTACAAACTTGACATATTCCTTAATCCTCTAATTCAATAAATCACAATAGTATCCTATTCTTATGTCCGTAATTACTTAATTCTTTTTGCTTATCTGCATATTTTCAATCAAAAGCAGTATTCTGCTTATCTACATATTTTCAATCAAAAGCAGTATTCTGCTTATCTACTACTAATTTCAGAAGCAGCATATTCTAATAAGCCGCTGCATTTATAATTGCTGAACAATAAGTAGTGGTGAACAAACAAGACTCTCACACTCACCAGGTTTTATACATTCCGGAAAACATGAACCAAGAACCGAACCGAAGTGGCTCGGTCGCGGTCGGTTACGGTTTTGTGTCGGTCGGTTCGGTTCGGTTCAGACGGTTTAGGTGTGTGTTTTCTCGGTTCTGGCCCGAACCGAGCCAAACCGAAACCGAAAACCATAAATATATAAAAATGAAAACCGAACAAAGTAAGGTTGGTTCGGTTTTCGGTTGATTTTGTTCAGTCCTACCTCGCTTCCATATCCAAAAACAAGTAGGGTTGGATCAGTTGGAAAACCCCTTGCCTCTCAACCGAGAGGTCAGGGGTTCGATCCTCACTCCCTACAAAAGGCGGAGGTCCTTTCTACCTTTAGTAGGCTGGAAGCACCTCTCTACCTTAGGTATGGGGGTTTCTATTTAAGCGGTTACCCATAACCCGTGGAAGGGCATTGGGAGCTTATTTGATTTCGTTTTTTTTTTTTTTTTCCCTCGATTTATCCAAAATTATCTCAGTACGACTTGACATATTCTCTAATCCTCTAACACAATAATACCCTATTCTATCATCTGCTTATTTTCAATCAAAAGCAGTTTCGCTTCTGCTTATCTGCTAATAAGCCGCTGGCATTTATTTTCAAACAAGCAATACCAAACACCCCCTTAAAGTAACCCTAACTAATCCTGTTATGCTAGATCCACATAAGACTCAATCAAATACTTGACCTAATAATCCCTAAAATAAAAGATTGAAAGCTTAAAGTAGTACTAACAGCGATAATGAGCCATAAATCAAGGGGAGCTTGTTCGGCTTTAAGAATATCGAGGATATCAGTTGCATCTCTCGGAAGCTGGTCTAGAGCTACTCGTACTTCTTCTTCCGAATTCTGTACCGGAATATACACGCTCGCCATTCTTCAGGATTTTGGGTTTCACGATTTTTTGTATATAAGGTTACTTTTATACTATAATGCAATAACTCGACTTATATACTATGTCTTTTTTGGGTGCCCTTTTATATTTATACTTTCCTTAAAACAAAAAAGGATATGCAAGTGTCAATCGCCACTCGGGGCGGTCGACCTCCTTATAGCGTTACATAGGGGTGTGCACGGTTTAAAATCGGATCGGATCGGCCAAGAAAACTTGACCGAGACCGATTTCGAAAAGGTCAGATTAATCGGTCCGAACGCTCGGTCCGATCCAACAAGGCCAAATTATCTGGTTTTGGTCCGGACCGGACCGAAGACCGAATTAGTCCAAAAGCCGAGACCGCGGACCGGACCGAATGTGGTCGGTCCGGTCCAGTCCGGTCTCGGTCGGTCCGACGATCGGTCCGGTCCGTTCGGTCGTATGCTCACCCCTAGTTTTACACTAGGGGTGGGCATCAAAGGTTCAAAATCGAACTGGACCGACAAAACCGACCGAACTGACAAAAACTGAGCAGAACCGACAGCCTGTCGGTTCGGTTTCGGTTTCATGTTTTACATGTTTTCGATTTCGGGTCGGGTTGGTTCGGTTCTGCCCAAAACCAACAAAAACATACCAAAATACACCTAAATCGAACCGAACCGACGGCCTGAGACAAAACGAACCGACCCGACGGCCCGTCGGTTCGGTTTCGGTTTAAGTTTTTCATGCATTTCGGTTTTCGGGTTTTGTCGGTTCGGGTCGATTTTGGACCGACGCTCAGCCCTATGTTACACCCGAAACCGTCTTCAAACATGCATGATCCTCGATGATAAAACACAATTGTATAAAAGATAAAGAACATTTTTCTTTTATCACCCTTTTGTCGCCTTTTCTTCTTGCAGGTAAGATAAAGAACACTGTTGTTGTCGGCGCCTATTGTAATTTGTATAAAACAGTATAAAGAGGTCGAACGCCCCGACTATAAAGATTTTTAAGTGTTGTTGTCGGCGCCAACTGTTGTCACATAAGGATTTTTTTTGTCAATTAACACCGTCTAATCACTTTTTTTATCCGCCAACCACTTTTGTCACGAAAATATATCTCATAACCCATAAATTATTTTTTCCCTAAAATAGGAAAGAAAGATGAAGGTCGTGGTAGGAACCGCGATCCCTCCCATGTCGTGCAAGATCCCTTGCTAAGAGGATGTCGATGGTTTGGCGATGCCAAACACTCCTATGCCGAGCCATAATGGATGCTCTCAATTGAACCATACATTACCCTCAATACTTTGGTTTATTTTCTCCCAACACTTGTCCTTGAGGTTAAGGATCCATATTACATCGAGAGCTCCTTATAATCGTCTGACCCAGCCCTTGAGGTTAAGGATCCATATTAGATCGAAAGCTCCTTTAAATCGTCTTACCAAGCGTAGCATACCTTTTTTTCTTGCTTTTCAAATGTTCTTATAAGCACATGACATTTTTATTGGGACAACCATATGTATTGGTAGTCATCAAATAGCCTATAATTAATAGAGTCGCAGAGTCACTCATAAAAAAGAAAATCCTATATACCTTGCAACTCATTTAGTCACATATTGCAGTGCGATGAAGGCTCATAGCAGTAATCACATTCCTTTGTCTTTGGTATCGTAAGAGGCAAGGCTGCTCTGAATGTTTGAAAGAAACTTGCAGGTTAACATCACGCACCACATGATGACATAATCGGATTTTATTATGCGCTCTATTTTGATTTGATCTTGAAAACTATAATTTGCAGCTTAGACCTATGTAGCCAACACTTGATGACAACAGAAAAATCTCAAATGGCTCTCACTAACACAGAAAGCCCAACAAATATACATAAAATTCAAATTCAAAGACTTTTTAACAATTTACAAAAGATAGTCATCCATGATACAGACGTTTGAATTCAAAAATATTCGTGAACTGAAAGGTAAGGCAAACATATCATGTGGTGATATATACTGCAATAATACTTCTAAACAGAACTACATTCCCAAGTATTCCAAATTTCATTTGCTGGTACGAGTGATCCTGCACAGAAAAGTGCAGATATATAGTTAGCCATAGTACATACAGTCGTCATCCTTTGGAGACAGATTTTGTAAGTTTTTATTACATTTTGATTCTTAGTAAATTCCCAAATAACAGATACAAACAAAAACCAAAGATTAACAAGCTCACATGTGCCATGATCATGTCCCTGCAGTCGGCAATGCGGCCCTGAAAGAATCATAAGACGATTCCAGATCAAAATGAAGCTGTCTTGCCTGCTGTTCGGTCAGCTCATCGGCGGCCCCCATTTTTGACAACCTTCCTATCCACTCCTTCATTTTAGTCTTTCCTTCAAAATCCGGGGTAAAATCGACAACTTGTTTAAAGAACCCGACAAATCAGACAGCAAGGAAAAACTTGATCCACAGCAGTCATGTTCAGCTTCAACGTGTCCATAGCAGTAATAAAATGCTGCACACATTCTGCTACAGTAGCAGCTGATGTCAACCCAGAGGCAGCTGCAGCCGCCCTGTGTTCCACTGTGGCAGGCACGCCCGAGATTACTAGACGGTTAATTGCAGCAGGGCAGTCCATATTGTATGTGTCATGAAACCTTTCAATACTTGGCACAGTATCTCTAAGTGTCGATGATAGTGTTTTGAAGTGTGCTATTAGTTTCTGACACTCGATCTCATAATCAGCTGATGGAATAATATCACGTACATAAGCCTTTTCGAGCTTCTCTGTAGCCTTGATGATGGCATACAGTTCAGAAAAATTTTCATACATTTCCCTCTCACGTTTATCATTCCATAGTTTGACATCCATGATGTATATTTAGCAATCAAAAGAGACTGAACCAATCTGACGTTATATCACTAAACCTAAAAGTCACAAAAGGGCTAATGTCAATTTAGCAGCAGATTTTATGAACGATACCAACTTTTAATAATTCGTACTAAAGCAGCCAACACATGTGAAATGAATACATGGAAGCAATTAAACGACTCACATTTAATTTTTCTAAATAAAATTTCCTATATTCACCAAAAAGGACATATACACAAAGAAAATTGCATATACATACAGGAGTAAAATTATTCAAGCCGATGAACTTTAGGCCAAACTGCAAATCACAGGAGTAACACGTATCACTTGTGAAGCCTCGACACAGAGCTAATGGATTGATTTATTAGGGTCAGAGTGTCAGACAAGGTTCTTCAAAGGGTCGATTGAACCTAGCCTAACTTTAACCCAGTGGTTTCTTTTTTTAATTGGTTTTCCAAGAAACATGAGATTCTAAGACATAACAAAACCAACAGAAAGAAGTGCACCATTAATGCCTATGTAACATACAAACATTTCATTCTTATTCTTAGTATACATTGTTTCAAGGCAAGAAAAAACAGAAAGAAGCCTAATCAACATTCAGTCATTAACAGAAATACTTAATGATTGCAAAAAGTGTAGTAGCTGAACGAGCATAGTTGTT
This sequence comes from Chrysanthemum lavandulifolium, assembly GCA_022545495.1. Lineage (NCBI taxonomy): Eukaryota > Viridiplantae > Streptophyta > Magnoliopsida > Asterales > Asteraceae > Chrysanthemum > Chrysanthemum lavandulifolium. Next base: position 286,725,553 of record CM040238.1, on the reverse strand, counting down.
GTATAGTTTTAAGGAGCTTCACTTGAAAGTTGAAACAAAGATTTTCTCAAACGGGTGATAGGGAACTTTTATAATTACAAACCCTGCAAGTCCCAGCCTAAGAAATTTTCAAAATTATATGTAAAACTATGCGTGCATACAGGATCAGATACAAGGGATTGAGAAATGGGGAATCTTAATCTTAAAATTACAAATAGTCATAGCCATGGAGCACACGACAAAGAAAACTAATACATATTGATAAATCACAAAGCGAATAACGAAATGGGAAAGATCTAACCAGATGAAGCGCCAAGTAGAGATGAAACAGTTGAGCAGCAATACGATGGAGAAGCAATGTGAAAGAATAGCAACCTGAAAAAGGCACTGCAAAACAAAATAAAGGGCAGTCTTAGAATGCTTTCCCGACCTATTAAGAGCCACATTGATTAAGTGGGTATAAGATCGAATTAGCCTTCCGACATATCCATCAGATTCAGCCCATTAAGTGGCTATTGAAAAACACATAGGTATGTACTCGGCTGAATCCAAACAGATGCTACAAGTCCACAGACAAAAAGTTTAATGGGTTATAAACTCGGTGATTCAAAAAACAAGCTTGGGGGCTTAAGGTTCGCATCTATGGCAACAAAACGGGTAAACAGAGGTGGTTCCCTAATCATGTTACCTGGAATGGTGACACGGTCTAACCGGGGTATCTATAACAAGAATTTATGTAAAATATATAATACAATAGTTACGCTATGCTATGCAAACATTATAGAAAAACGTATCAAGTATGTCTTCTTTCTGACCACGCTTTGTTCCTAATTCATCTCCAAATTTTCTAATCTAAATCTTTGCTAATGATACATGTTCTATTTCGGCAACAATTAACTTACAACATACAGATTCAAAAGACAATATATAATAACTTGTGATTATACAATCAAACATTGTTGAATAGCAAACAGTTACTACCATTTAATCATCTATGTACCACGGCATGTAACAGCCATCTCAAGGCGTCTAGTTGTAAGGTGGACTAAAGTTCTCATAAAACACCCAAGCTTAAACCGACCACAAGAATGCTAGTTAGGTTGCATACATTAGATCAAAAATGCTGACCCACGTAGCCTAAATTGGGATCCCTATCCGTACCAAGGCATGTAAAAAGTATCTCAAGGTGGACTAAAAGTCTCATAAGACACCCAAGCTCAAACCTCGCAGGATAAACATCTTAGGGGGTGTTTGTTTAAGCTTATTTTTGGGCTCAGAAGCTTACATGATTTCAGCTTATGTTTCATAAGCTCAAAGTGTCCAGCTTGTCTCGAGACTTTTGCGCTTATATAAGTTTAATAGTTTATTATAGTATGATATAATAAACCCACAAGTCTCCAAAAATTTAGAGCAAATGAAACATAGGGGGTGTTTGTTTCGGCTTATATAGCAAGCTTATAGCTTATGTAGTTTTCGGCCTATGTTTCGTAATCTCACTTTTTGTGGCTTATTTTGAAACTTTCGGATTATATAAGCTTATCATGACATGATAAGCTTATAAAAAAAGTTACAAAATAAGCCAACAAAAAATGAGCTTACGAAACATAAGACCAAAACCAAATAAGCCATAAGCCCGCTATATAAGCCGAAACAAACACCCCTTTAAGTCGCGACCCAAAAATGCTCAACTCGCCCTATCCCGCACCAAGATATATAACATCATAAAGAATCTAACTAGTCACAAAAGACACAAGATATATCCTAAACTTAAAATTAATTGCTCCTTATGCTATTAAGCTTATAAACCCTAATAATTAATAAAAATAAAAAAGGGTAGCAGATTATAACAAGAGGTGGGCTAAAGGTCTACAAAAAATTTGAGCATATGAAACATAGGGGGTGTTTGTTTCGGCTTATATAGCGGGCTTATGGACTATTTGGTTTTGGGCTTATGTTTCATAAGCTCACTTTTTGTAGCTTATTTTGAAACTTTCGGCTTATATAAGACATGATAAGCTTATCAAAAAAGTTACATAATTAGCAAAAAAAAAAAGTGAGCTTATAAAACATAAGACCAAAACCAAATAAGCAATAAGCGTGCTATATAAGACGAAACAAACACCCCCTCAGTTAATTAGTTTCCCTAGGGACTAAGTATAATAATGTGAATTAGGTTTTATGTTGTTTTTAACAGTTTGTAATTAGGGTCTAGTTTACGCGCTAGATGTAGAAAAATAGCATTAGGGGGTGTTTGTTTCGTCTTATATAGCACGCTTATGGCTTATTTGGTTTTCGGCTTATATTTCGTAAGCTTACTTTTTGTGGCTTATTTTGAGGTTTTATGGACAGGTTTCAAAATAAGCCACGCAAAGTGAGCTTATAAAACATAAGACCAAAACCAAATAAGCCATAAGCCCGCTATATAAGCCGAAACAAACACCCCCTTAGGCCACGACCCAAAAATGCTCAACTCTCCCTATCCCACACCAAGATATGCAACATCACAAAGATTATAACTAGTCACAAAAGACACAAGATATATATATCCTAAACTTAAAATTAATTACTCCTTATGCTATTAAGCTTATAAACCCTAATAATTACTGTAATAAATTGAGGAAAATAAAAACTAGTTAGCGACTTAAAGGGGTGTTTGTTTCGGCTTATATAGAAGGCTTATGGATTATTTGGTTTTGGGCTTATGTTTCATAAGCTCATTTTTGTGGCTTATTTTGAAACTTTCGGCTTATATAAGCTTATCATGACATGATAAGCTTATCAAAAAAGTTACAAAATAAGCCAACAAAAAATGAGCTTACGAAACATAAGCCGAAAACCAAATAATCCATAAGCCCGCTATATAAGCCGAAACAAACACCCCCTTAGGCCGCGACCCAAAAATGCTCAACTCTCCCTATCCCACACCAAGATATATAACATCATAAAGAATCTAACTAGTCACAAAAGACACAAGATATATCCTAAACTTAAAATTAATTGCTCCTTATGCTATTAAGCTTATAAACCCTAATAATTAATAAAAATAAAAAAGGGTAGCAGATTAAAACAAGAGGTGGGCTAAAGGTCTACAAAAAATTTGAGCATATGAAACATAGGGGGTGTTTGTTTCGGCTTATATAGCGGGCTTATGGATTATTTGGTTTTGGGCTTATGTTTCATAAGCTCACTTTTTGTGGCTTATTTAGAAACTTTCGCCTTATATAAGCTTATCATGACATGATAAGCTTATAAAAAAAGTTACAAAATAAGCCACAAAAAATGAGCTTACGAAACATAAGCCGAAAACCAAATAAGCCATAAGCCCGCTATATAAGCCGAAACAAACACCCCTTTCCAAAAATGCTCAACATTCCCTATCCCACACCAAGATATATAACATCATAAAGATTCTAAGGCTGGACGCAGTAACAAGGCTCGATCGACTAAGTCGATCGCGTTACTGTGGCTTAGTCGATCGAGTACCTTTTGAAACCAAGTTGGTCGAGTTGACGATCGAATAACATAACTGGGGCACCCAATCGCCTGAAGGTCGCTGGAGAGAGAAAGCTGACGTGGCAGAGAAAATGAGGGGATTGGGTGCCCTTACTGGGGGCAGCCTAACTAGTCACAAAAGACAGACACAAGATATATATATATCCTAAACTTAAAATTAATTACTCCTTATGCTATTAAGCTTATTATAAACCCTAATAAAGATTATAACAATTGAATGATCTGATCATATAATAAATGAATAACAATTGGATATAAAAGAAGCTAATTAAGTACCTAAAGATGATCTGAATAGCGTTTGTATTACACGCGCTGCTGTTATTGTTGTTGTTGTTGACAGAGAACGAGTAAAAGTAAAAGCTTTCTTTTTTTTTGCAACAAAGAATTGTTCCGGAATAATAATAATAATAACTATCTTGTTTTGTGTTTTTTTTTTATTTAACTTACACAATCCACCCTTTGACTATAACATCATTTGTTTTGGTTGATGGTTAATCAAATTAGGGTCAAGATCGAAGGTTAAAACGAACCGGATCGATTCCGAACCGAACCGACAACCTTTCGGTTTGGTTCGATTCGTCGATCCGACCCAAACCGACAAAAACATGCACAAACACGTTCCGACGGACGCGACATAACCGAACCGACCGATCATAATCGGTTCGGTTTCGTTTAACTTTATGGTTTTCGGTTTTCGGTTTTGTCGGTTTGGGTCGGTTCGTTTCGGTTTTGGACCGAATCTCAGCCCTAAATCAAATACTGCTAAGTAAAATACAGTACAAACTCGATAAATTAATACTCGATTAATTAATAAATTATTTAATATAATATTTTTTATGGTCTCGATCCATTTATTTATAAATAAATTAAAATTTTACTCCATCCGTCCCATAAAAAGTGTCCATCTTAATATTTATATTTGTTCCAAAATAATTGTTCAGTTTTTATATATCGACGACAATTATTATGACCGGTAATTACAAGTTTTACTATTTTACCCTTATAATTAAAACTTGCATCTAATACTCATTTCAAATTTCTATATTAATTATGCGGGTAAAATATCTTCATTTGTTCATTTTTTTGCTTCTGAACACTCTCTTTAAGACGGAGGAAGTATTAATTAATAAATTTAGATGGCTTTATGAGTATTAATTTATAGAATTTCTATTGTGTGTGGTTGAATGAATTAAGTTTAACTTTATTTTTAGACGGGTACATTTTATTTACTTTTACTCTTTTTTGTTAACTGTAGTTTTGATCGTTTGGCAAGTCATTTTACGTGCTTAAGTTTGGTATTGTACAAAGCTTAAACGAGGCAACAACTTCTTTTTTGAAGGTTGATGTGTTTATTTCAGGTTTGTTTGCATCAAAAATGGTTTGGACTTGAGATCTCTCACATTTAGTTGTGATAATCATAATTTTTTTAATAACTCGAGAACATCTTTAGTGATTAGTTTCACTCTTTATCAAACAAGGTAATTAGGAACCTTTTAAAAGGAAAATACAACAATCATTACTGGTACAAACCGAGCTAAAGTAGTTCAAGGTTCGCAGTTGAAACATCTAAAAACTAAGAAAACCGTCTAAAAATCAAAAGGCTAATCAACGTTCCACCATTTAATATGCAAAGTTTCACAGCGAGACATGTTTAACATCTACTCATGCATTAATATATTCTTTCAGTCACACGATGAAAAATAACATTTCAAAAATGGAGAATGACATAGTTTATATATGCATATGCTATAATTGGTAATTCAATGCTTTTAAATTATGAAATCTCCATCTTTATGTATGATTACACAAACATTATAATACATAAATTCACCATGGTAAATATCGATTGCACTACTTTAATATAAAATTTTGAACCACATAAAATGATACAAAATTACTTTTTCACATACATAAGCTACTTAGCATGACAAATACTTGGTCAATATCAAACAAATACCCATGAATCGATAGTATCAGCGTTTGCTATAATTTCTAAAGTGACCTAGCAATATGGCGTTTCAAAAGTCTTAAGAGAAACCAACGTTTGGATCTCGATTATTAAACATTTGGGGTAGTTAACAAACAGTCCAACAATAACCAAGAAAATCCCGATTAAACTGTGTACATCTAAAATCCGGAAAAGGAAAAACCTCGACTCTCCTCGAGTAACCTGAACAAAGATCCCTCCGTTTACCCGTTTTTCGCTTTTACCATCATCATCATTCTATTAGACTAAACTAGTAAAACAAGTTAGACCTTAAGGACCAAAAAACACAAAACTAAAAACACAAAGACAAAAAACCAAACATATAAATACATAAGTACAAATGTACAATGTACTTTTATAACCTCCCTTTAAACTCGCCGCCACCCCACCACCCCACCACCATCACTTCCGGCGATCAGTGCCACGTCATCATAAAAAGTATCTAAACCTGTATATACTTACCATTTTATATATTGGTTATATAATATAAAACATAATAAAGTTTTTTTTTTTTTTTTTTTTAATGGTTATTTGTTTATATATATGCAGAAAGTGATTGTTAGTGGTGATGGATGAGAAGGCTTTAAAGGGTGCTCCTAAACCTCAAAGAAAGGTCTTTTTTTTTTTTTTTTTTTTTTTTTTTTTTTAAATAAAAGTTATATAAAAGAATTGTTTTTCGATATGTTTTATTGGAATGTATATGTTTATATTTTAAGGTTTGATCTAACGGGTGTTATTCGGTCGATATTTGGTTGGTTTGCAGATGAAGTTTATGCCAAAGGCGCCTGTTCGGAGAGAGCGGAAGCTGGTTTTGCCTAAAGCGTGAGTGTTGGTTTTGCGTTCGATAAAGTTATAAGCTTTTTGTTTTGTATAGTTTATTGGTTATGTGTACTTATTACCGGTATAGCGTGATCAAGGAATCAAGGATAGTTGATGATTAAATTTGTAAACTTGAGCATTGTTTAAAGGGTGTTTGTTTGTTGCGTTTTGAAAGTCGTTATATGATATGTGATTAACTGTTTTGAGTTTTTTGTGAATTTTGATTCATAAAGGATTCACGTGTTGCATCTACTTGATAATTGATTTTTGACCCGTAAATAGTCTGAGTAACAATCTCGAAACACAATGCCAAACACCCCGCTCGAATAAGTACGTAAACTCTTCATGTATAATTTAGTGAGTTTTATATTCCGAAAGAAAAAAGTGCTCATTAAATTTGATGTTGGGGTATCTGTGTGAGTGAAGTAAGTAATTACCGAGACAACTCGCTCAGATGGTTATAATTGTCTGATAAATTATTTTGTGTCTAGTGAGAAGATTGAGGAGGCTGAGGCTGATGATGTGAAGGCGCAAGAATTGATGAAGCGTTTCACTGTATGTTTGTTTTTGAATCCAAGTACTTTTACATTGTGTTACTCTTATGTCTGCTTAAAATACATGTTTATGTTTATTTGCAGGAAGCTTCTAACAAGCCGAGATTCAAACCAGAAACTAAACGTAATGTCCCTTATTTTTCTTTGTTGCCTTTTTTACCTTTATCCCTAATCTGATACGGAGTATAATGCTTAGCTCGTTTTAAGCTTCTATGCAAGTAACATGTCTAAATGAACATAACCTTTGATGTTATGCGTATCTTTTTTCTCTGTGAAAATGTGAACATTTATCGTATCTTGAAATTTCTGAACTTTCTCCATTAGTTATGCATCTAACACAAAAGAATAAGTACAAGAAAAAATGAAAACTTTATTCTGATTATATGATCTTGGCTGCACGATTGAAGTCTTCATGGTAATCAGGGGCTTAACTTAACATTGAAAATTATATGCCTTGCGACAAAATTTCCCCTGTACATGTTACTGACTTTTTCGACGAGATAACTATTGGTGTCTCCTTACCTGCTTCGGCACATTCTCAAATCATGATTTTTACATTTGAAACAGCCATTTATCCATTTTTATACTTTTGATTTCAGTTTTTTCCAAGTGTGTATGTGTACTGTTACTTTATATTGATTTAAGTTATCCATGATTAAAGATCATGGAGGATTGTACTAGTGTCTACCACTATATCAATGCATAAACGATACTTCATGATCTGTCCCGATACAGAGTTCTGATATACTCTCTCTGTGTACCATGATCGCAGCAGCTTCACAGACTCGAGTTTCATCATTTAATTTTGGTCCCTCTGCTCCCAAGTCTGAAGGTAACTAATTTTACATACTGTTAATCATGTTAACGGTTGATCTAGCTGTCAAAGTTTTATTCATTAAACATGTATTTATTCAGGCGGCGATGCCGGTACCTCAGTTATTGGAAAGAAGGAATACAAGGAACCATGGGTAGGTGAAATACACCCGACTTTCTTTCATTCACTAGTACTTTTTGTAATTTATCATTTCCGTATATCATATTTCATACTGCTTTAATGAACAGGATTATTACAAATACTATCCTACAACCCTACCCGTAAGGAGACCATACTCGGGAAATCCAGGTATGTTTTAAATGTGGTAGCTTTAAAGTTTATAGGACGCATTGTTGTTTTGATTATTCCCATTTATTGCATTTAACATGTAATTGATTATCATTACTTGCAAAATATGTAGCACTTCTGGATGAACAAGAATTTAAGGACGATTCAGAAACCAATGCGTACAACGAGTCCTCTACAAAGCCAGCTGATGAACTTGGTTTAATGGTCAGTTACTTTAGCTTATTAGCGTGTTTATATAGTGCCCTTATTTATATTGGTTTACTTTTATCAGGAGGAAGACTTGGAAAAGAAATTGATTTTCTTTCAAATACCAAAAACGATGCCTCTACCAAAGCAATCTGGCAGGATGGAGGGTGCGAGTGGGGATGCTTCAACCTCAAAGCCCCCATTGAAAGACGCAACTGGATCATCCATTACAAAAGCTTGTAATTTTAATGAACTTCCTACAAGCTTCATGGGTAAAATGTTGGTGTATAAAAATGGCGCTGTTAAGCTCAAATTAGGTGATCATCTGTATAATGTGAGTACCCTTTGACTTTCGAAGTCAATTATACTAATTTTGAAATTAAATTGACTTAGATTTTTGAAATTTTCCGTAAACATTTCTTGGCAAATGATAATGTATATAACAAAACTACGGATTCATTTGCTGGTAGTACAATTTTAACAAAAATTTCGCGTTGATTTTGAAAATGGATAATGTTTCGGTTGACCTGAAGTTTTATGTAAATAATAAATGAATCCTGTGCAGGTTTCAGGAGGTCTGGACTGTAGTTTCGCGCAGGATGTGGTTGCCATGAATACTGAAGAGAAACATTGTTGCAATATTGGAGAAGTCAACAAGCGTGCCATTATCGCCCCTGATATCAGCTCCATCTTAGACAACTTGAAGGACTTATGATGGTTCTACTTCTTTTTGCTCCTATAAGTTTTTCTTTTACACATGGATGAACTTGATGAAGTTTTGACTTGCACACACCTCATGATTATTTTATACAATTTTTTTTCCGAGGAACATAATTTCAGGAGTTGCCTGAACTTTTAGAACACAATTGCATAATTATATCAGATAGGAATGGAAGAAGATATATGTGAAATCCAACTGATATTAAGAATGAAATTTTGATAGATGCCTTTGTAATGGAATTGCAATTTTGATAAATCCGGTTTTAGTAAATTTACATATACGTATGCTGATTTTATTTTACGTTTGAAATGATGCTACAGAAGCTTGCAGTTTCGTATTACTGTATAAAAAAGAACATGAATATTTTGCAAACTTCAGTTAGTAGTTTCAACTTTCAACTAAAAACAAAACGAACAAGCGGTGTTCCTGAGTTCCTCAATCGTCTCTAGGTGGAACTCATCTTATTTCATTTTACTGAGTTCACATAAAACATAAAATTCTTACACAAACGAAATTACACTAGATCATCATGTGCAGTAGAAGACGCGTGTTTCGGGGTGTCTTTTTTTAGCAAAGACGCGTGGGTGGGGTGCCAACAAGACAAATGACGCGTCTACAAAGCCTTACTAAACCCGACCTAGAGTTACATATGAGATGCCGGTTTTATTACATGTTGAAATGATGGTACAAAACTTGCTTGCGATTTTATATTACTATAGTACAAAAAGAACATGAATATTTGTAAACTTCGGCTAGTAGTTTCAACTTCTGGAACAGTCTTTTTACCCTCATTAGGGGTGTGACTGTCTACATCTCATCTCTCACATACCTCGTAGGTGGAACAAAATCAAAAGATACTTGCTAAATTCAGTAATCACTGTAGGTGGAACTCATCTTATTTAACACAAAATTTTGATAGTCAATCTGCTCTACCAACCTATAACACACCATCAGCCCATGAATACTTGGCCCAGCAAACACCCCAGGCCCAATTCGCTCCTACTGCCCTTGCGGCCCAACAACAGCAGGCCAGTCTTATTTCCAGCAACTCGGTTTTGGTAGTCAGTTTACACAACCAGAAGGTAACTTTTTTGTCCCGGGTAATTTTGCTTATTCGGTTCCGGGTAATGTTCAGTCGCATACCCCTTTGCTTCCTCAAGCGTTTCAGACGACGGCTTTTTTGGATCCGGCTTGAAACATGGATACTGGTGCATTCTCCCACTTAGCTGACAACACAGGTATCGTCACAACTGTTATTAATTCATGCATTTATCCATCTTTGTATGACGGAAATGACGAATCTATACCTGTTACGCATACTGGATATAGCTTATTGTACACTTCTACTAAACCACTTCAACTTAATCACATACTTGTCACCCCTCACATAATAAAAAATTGATTTTTGTTCGTAAATTTATGCGTGATAACGATGTGTCTGTTGAATGCTTATGGTTAATCTATAAATGATTACCAGACGGACAAACTTCTTATCTGTTGTGATAGCACGGGTGATCTCTACCTGGTTACACAACACTCATCCATGCATCCTCCTTTTGCTTTGCTTTCTTTTAGTCATACTACGTGACATATACGTCTCGGACATTCCTGGGAAGATGTGCTTCGTCGTTTGGCGTCTAGTAATTTTATTTCTTGTAATAAGTCACAGTCGTCAACTTTGTGTCATGCTTGTCAATTCGGCAATAGGTGACTTGAAGCTTTCAAGAATTAATAACAAAAATAAAACAATAGTATTGCACCATAGGGGATCGAATCCGGGACCTCTTGCTCACAAACCAACAACTCATCCAACTGAGCTAGAGACTTTTTTTATTTAAAATCTTCAATAATGTTTCTTTTATCCTCGTTTTAAGCAGATCCGATTTTAAGCCAATGTATTGGTAATTGTCTTCGCTCGGGCCTCATTTAATCTTTTAATTTTCCGTCTTTTTCCCTCGATGCTCCAAATAAAATTACCATTTGACTCGTAACTTTGTGTTCTTTCCAATGGTGTGCTTGGATAATTTGTACGACTTCTTTTGAACCTCGAAAAATGCGAAAACGTCGTCGAAACTCATCCAAAAATCACCGTTTATGCTTTGTTTTCAAACCCTTGTACCTGCAAGACATATTAACACATATCCAACATATTTGCAATATAATTTTACATATTTAATGGTTATTAGTCCGATTTGGCATATTTTTAGATATAAAATGATGTGTGTTTTAGCACACATCATTAATCAACGATAGTTAAAAGAATTCGTGTGAATCAACAGGTTTAATTTGTAATTTCTGTAGTATTTGATGTTTATGCTTTAAGGTTTTCAGCCTTTATTAAATGTAGTGTTATAATCATTGTAAGGGCATAACACCAACCATTTTTGAAAGATTTAGTCATCTATAAGCGTGTTATAGCATTAAAATACTTGTATAAATGTAATCTCTACTACTTATAATACACAAATGAATCTCTCCTAATTACTTTTCAGACTTTCAGACTTGCAACAACTTGAGCATGAAGTACAACACTTGAAAGCACATAAATTTCAGACTTACAACCAAATAAGCATAGTATACAATATATTAATGCACATATTAAAAAAAGAAAACACCATATTAATGCACATCCAGTCCACAAAAGGCTGTTTAGCAGGAAGCTTAGTCAAACGAGACTGTAAACTATCACGCCTCGTCCCAAATATAGTAATCATCCTCCCGATGGCGGTGGAATGCAGCTGCGCTTCCGGCCCTGTCCCAAGGGAAGATATCATCCAAGTAATAGCATCAGCAAGTTCATACACCTCCTTATATTCCCTTGTCCACAGATCTGATGAAGATGCCATTTATCTGATTCTTGACGACTCGAGTTAAAATTATGGATTGGAAGTTTCATACTCTTAATGAGATGGGACTATGCGAGTGTTTGGATTTGGTGGGTATGTGAAAAAATAAGGGTGAATTATTTTTAATTATTTAATAAAAAATAAGGGTTAATTATTTAATGACGTAGAACGTGTAACAAACCCTAAGGAGACGGAAGTCGGGAGTTTTATTAATTATTGAATCACATACCATGTAGGTTTATGAATTGTGTTATTGATTGAATACCTGATACAATGATATTCGTTACAAAAAATAAATAGCATACGAAAGACTATTCTAGAATTGGGCTAGGCCCAACATATAAACCAACTCAATCTAAATATCGACTAACATTTATAGATAGACATTACTACACAACTGGTCTTAACCGACGTCCATTTCTGTCGAAAATCGATCGGTATAAGTAGTTTCCGACGAACTTGTGACGGGAAGAGTGTGTCGATGATCTATGGTCGGTAATTGATATCCGTCGGAATTCTGTTAGAAACACCGACAAACAATATGTGTCGGAAATCCGTCGTTAAATTTCTGTCGAAAATCTGGAAAGTCGTTGGTAACAGTTCCATCGGAAAATCCGCCAGTAAATTATAGTAGGTAAATGGTCACATTTCTGTCGGAAACATTTGTCGCAGTATCTTCGAAATAAGACAAATAATTGCACATGTTATATATTCCTGTATGCAAAATAGCTCAAAAGAAACCAAAGCCAATTAATAAAAAATATCATTTAGAATTAATCATTGTCTTTAACAAAAAGTCATCATTCACATCACAAAAGTTGCATTCAATTCAAAATCCAAATCGAGCCATTCATTACATTCAAGAATAAATTAGAGTATCCAATTTAAGTATTCAAAATAATATGACAGTATCCAACTACGAGGGGGCGTGGATTGTTAAGCTAGTTCCGATTATTCAACTCTCATGTCACACTCAGCCAAACACTAACAAATTAGCAAATAAGCAAATTATAACTGATCTAAAATCAGCCAAACACTAACAAATTAGCAAATAAGCGAATTATAACAGTTTTAAATCAAACAAACACTAGAAATTTAACAAATTAGCAATCAAAACAAATTCATCATCCCATCAAACTAATTGGCCAACAAAATTAGGTCAAAATTGAGCTAAAAAACACATCATAACAATATTACAATCAAAAAAAGTTAGGGCAAAACAAAAACATTCAAGATAAAGCCTTAGTTCAACCTAATAAACAAAAGTATAAATGATGTAAACCTTGATGAAAAGTGATGGAGTTAAACCAATGCCATGTAGTTAACGGACAACTTTAATGTTTATATAAATGTTTCGCTTTTGTTTTAAGCTAGCCTAATATTAATTGTGGATATGACAAATATATAAAGACATATAGTTCAACAATAATATGTTTAATTACTTTCCGAAAGTTTCTATATTTTTAATACTTCCGTCGAAAATCTGTCGGAAATAATTATTATTTTCTGATGGATTTCCGACGAAAATGTTGAAACTTAAAAAGTTATAAGAAATCAAAAAATTTCCGACTGATTAGTGACGAATAAACATGGATGTCGGAATGACGTTGGAAATCCGACGGTAGGTTATGCAAGTTACCGACGTATTTCCGACGGAAGTTGTATAACTTGGAACTTCGGCGGAAGTTGGTCAAAAAAACAAAGTTGTCGTTGATTTGACTGAAAATCGTCGGTAAATAGCGACGGAATAATATCCGTTGGAAATTCCGTTGCTGAAAGTCCAATTTCTAGTATTGAGAGAAAGAGACGGTCGTATAATCCGAACCTTAAGAAAAGATTGTATACCTTAATTAGAACTTTCTTTATTAATAATGCTTAGTTTCTAGTTTAAAATAAAGAGTGTCAACATATTTTGCTAGCAAAAACCAAGCTAGGCGGTGAAGATTTAGTCAATGTTATTAGAGGAGATGAAAATGAGTTGATCAATATTTTTCGTATATGCTATTTGATTGTGGTTTTTGGTGGAGTTGAGAATGTGGAGTTTTAGGCGGAACTGAAGGAGTATATAGAGAGTGAGCCCGTGGTTGATCATGTGTTATCGCATTAGCACGCGGTTGATAACTTGTTGTTGCTTGTTTTAATAGGTGTGTTACTTACGTTACAGTGTTTAATCTGTTGTATAATGTTTGTATGCTTTAGTTTTCAATTGCATAAGGATTTGGTTATTGTAATTGAGTTTCATAGAAATGGATGTTTTAGTACGGTTTAATTTGCACATATATCTTAGAACTATGTCATGTAGTTAAACTGAGGTATACTCGAGCAATCTTATTCCAAAACGAGTTTCTTGGTTCTAAATATGAGTTCGAATCTCTCACAATTTAATCAGAGGCTTCCAGTAGTTTATATAATAAAACATTTCGAGGTAAATCACGTTTTATTCTACCTTTGTTCGTCTGATTAATCTCTTTTGTCAACTGAATTTTAACACATTATTATTGGGCTAATCCCAATCTACCCATTCAACCCATATGACCCGGTCAACCCAAGTGGTCAAACACAGAAAAGTCAACCTTGACAGTTACACAAGTAGCTGCTATTTTGCAGTTACAAACATAACTGCCATATGGCAGTTAACTCCCAACCGACACAACCTTTCAACATACCATTTCTTTTGTATATATAGATAGAACTTCTATAACAAATTAAGTTGATGACATTATTGATTTAATACAAAGCATTTACAGAACTTTGTTTCATTTCTTTACTTGGTATATTTTGACATAAGTTAGTAAGGCCATTGATCCATAAATCGTTGAGGCTAACAATTGGTATCAGAGCGGTTTGGTCACACTAACCAAAAATCATCATTTACCATTTTCGTTTAGTTTCAGAATCAATAAGAACCAAGAAATAGTCTCGATAAAAAAATTACAGAAACAATCTGAACACAAATCAAAGATATCATTTTTGTGTTCCATATTTTTTGTCGCATCAAGGGAACAATCACTAAGTGACTACTCATACCCAGCAACAAAAAAATCATTCGCATTTTTTTCATCAAAACTGAATCTTTAATCAAAATAGGATTAGAAATGAATTAAATCGTTTACAAATTGATTCAAACAAAAACTAAACGAAGTCATCAATTAGGGCAGAATTAAAAGATTCAAATTAGAACAAACACACCTGTTCCGAATCAAGAATCAAGCCCAGATCATTAATTAAGCCACAAATCGACTTAATTAAACTCTCCAATCATCCATATCACTCACGGATTAAAAACCCCCAATTCATGAAACTCAAAAAAATTTCGATTGAAGGGAAGAAGTGCTCGCGAAGAACACCACACACCGGAGAAGATAGGAAGGCAATTCAAGCCTTACCATAAAGATTAGGAGAAGAAGAGAAACGGATCTCATTCCCAGAAAAGGAGAGAGACGTATAAAGTCTCCAAAGGAGACGTTTTTTTCTTTATCTCAAAATAAGAGATGTAAGAAATATATAAAGGGAGCGTACCTATTTTTATCTCAATTTGTAAACGATTTAATTATGTATATATTTTTCAGAATAGCACATATTTTTCATTTTCGATATATATTATTTTGTCTGATAAGTTACTTTAAATTACAAATTTAGTACTTCATCAAATTTTTAGATATAATAACCTAGTGATTACACTGCTTATTATATTAGAAATAACTTTTAAGGAGTAATTAACCTTAAGATATTTCATTTAAGAATTTTAATCTCCTAGGATAGTTTTTCAAAACTAGTCCTATAAAAGTTTTATACACCTTTAAGGAAAATAAAACATTAGAGCTCATTAAAATAAGGAATTTCAACACACATCATTTTAAAATTTTCTTGGAGATTTATTGTCAATATCTTTAAGATATGACGAATGAAAGTGGTAATGAGGAACCTGGTACTAATACTTCAAATAGTACACCCCAATTTCAATGCCCAATCCTAAAGCCCGCGAATTACTCATTATGGGCAATTCGCATGCAAATTATTCTCGAAGCAAATAGCTTATGGGAAACAATAGAGCCGACTGAATCGACTCAACCCAATAAGAAAAAAGATAAAACCGCTATTGCATTTCTTTACCAAGCCTTACCCGAAGAACAATTACTTAAAATAACAAAGCACAAAACCGCCAAAGACATTTGGAATGCTTTGAAAACTAGACACGTTGGCGAAAAAGGAGTCCAACAAGCAAGGCATCAAACACTCAAATCCGACTTTGAGATGTTATACATGAAGGAAGACGAGACAATCGAAACCTTCACTACAAAACTTACAACTCTCGTAAACAAAGCCGCTAGTCTAGGACACACCATAGAAGATGAAACCTTAGTACGGAAACTACTAAATGCTATACCCTATAGGTATCTGCAAATAGTTGCATCTATAGAACAATATTCCGACCTGAGAGAAATGACTATGGAAGAAGTAATTAGAAGACTTAAAACCTACGAAGAAAGGATTAAGTTTAAAAAGGGAAGACATGTGGACAACCAAGAAAAACTAATGTTCACACGGCATGACAATAGAGGAAAACACTTTAGAGGACGTGGACGTGGAAAGTATAAATTTTCACACGGTAAAAACCATGAAAAATTTAAAGAAGAAAAGAAAGACGGAGTAAACTCTCACAACAACTTCAACAAATCACATATTGATCTTAGCAAAGTAAAATGTTATAGATGCAATAAAATGGGTCACTATGCAACTAATTGTCATTCAAAACCAAACACTAGTATGCACTCTAATCTTGTCGAGGAGGACTTAGAGCCTACCTTACTAATGGTAATTTTAGAAGACCCACCTGTAACAAAATTTAAAGATCAAATTGCCTCGTTACACGAACAAGATGTAGGATATAAAGAGACAAATGTAGATAGTCTATGGTACTTAGACAATGGAGCCAGCAATCATATGACTGGAATGAGAGAACACTTCAAAGACCTAGATGAGAACGTTAGTGGAAAAGTAAGATTCGGAGATGGGTCTCACATAGAGATCAAAGGAAAAGGGTCAAATTTAATAGAATGTGATGACGAAAAACAAAGAATCATATCACACGTATATTACATTCCCAATCTAAAAAGCAACTTATTGAGCCTTGGACAATTCACCGAAATCGGCTGTAAAGTAGTAATGGAAGACGATGAATTACGACTTTATGACATGGACAACAAAATCTTCATGAAAGTCACAAGACAAATAAACCGTCTATACAAAGCAAGTCTGAAGATAGGCACACCTGTTTTCCTACTAGCAAACTTGAAGGACAACACTTGGTTATGGCACGCAAGACTAGGACATCTCAACTTTGAATCACTAAAATCAATGACTCAAAGAGAGTTAGTTCAAGGAATACATGCCATTAAACATACAACACAAATATGTGATGTTTGTTTAGTTGGTAAACAAAGCAGAGCACCATTTCCCAAGAAAGCAAAAACTAGATCAACCTCACCTTTAGATTTAGTATACGGAGATTTATGTGGACCAATTACACCACCAACACCATCTGGAAAAAGATACATATTCTTACTAGTCGATGACTATTCAAGATATATGTGGGCGTATTTCCTAAACACGAAAGATCAAGCATTTGATACTTTCAAGGAATACAAGAATACAATAGAGAAGGAGCTAAGGACAACATTAAAGATGTTCAGAACTGATCGTGGAGGAGAATTCACCTCTAACGAATTCACTCAATATTGCAAAGAAAATGGCATAGCACGACAACTTACCGCACCTTACTCACCACAACAAAATGGAGTAGTTGAACGAAGAAATAAAACGATTATATCTACAACAAGATGCATGATGAAAGCAACCAACATGCCTCAAAATTTTTGGGCTGAACCTGTTAGACATTCAATATACATTCTAAACAGCGTTCCTACAAAAGCCTTAGAAGACATCACTCCAAATGAAGTAATTAAACAAAGAAAGCCAAACTTAGAAAATCTAAAAGTTTTTGGTTGCATAGCATATGCAAAGGTACCATCACAACATCTGACAAAGTTAGATGACAGAAGCAACTAAATGGTATACTTAGGAAATGAACAAGGATCAAAAGCCTATCGACTATTTGATCCAACAACACAAAGAATTTGTGTTAGTAGAGATGTGAAGTTTAAAGAGGATGAAGCATGGGACTGGAAGGATTACTTGAATGAACACACCAACAATCAACCTGAATGGTTTGACTTCGAAGTCGAAAACCTAGAAGCCACAAATGATCACCAGGAACAAGAAATCCAACCAAATGAAGAAGACAACGATATCTCTACAAATGATGATGAAAATATAACATCAACAGCAAAATCACCCTCACAAACATTTCGCACACCATCTACAACTTCATCGCGAGTAAACGCTCAAATTACACCAACTACCTCAGCACGTTCAACCAATCAAAGTAACTCAAACGAAACCAGGAATTTACATCCAGACTTTGATCATACACCATTACAAGGTTTTAGAACGTTAAATGATATATACGAAAACACCGAGGAAGTATTACCCGAGCAATTATTACTGGCTAAAGATGAACCCAAGAATTACAAGGAAGCATCAACCGATCTAAAATGGATTGAAGCAATGAAGGCCGAATTAGATTCCATCAACAAAAACAATACATGGGAACTAACCACTCTACCAAAAGGACATAAAGCCATTGGATTAAAGTGGGTATTCAAGACCAAGAAAGATGCTAATGAAAATATAGTCAAGCATAAAGCAAGACTAGTAGCAAAAGGCTACATACAAGAGCATGGCATAGATTTCAAAGAAGTCTTTGCACCTGTAGCAAGAATGGAAACAATCCGATTACTATTAGCCATAGCTGCTAATAATAAATGGGAAGTACATCACCTTAAAGTCAAATCTGCATTTCTGCATGGAGACTTGAAAGAAGAAGTGTACGTTACACAACCCGAAGGATTATAAAGAAAGAAGATAATGGAAAAGTCTACAGACTCATAAAAGCTCTATACGGTTTAATACAAGGACCACGTGCTTGGAACATAAAATTAGACAACACCTTGAAGTCTTTAGATTTCAAGAAATGCGCTTTGGAACAAGTCGCTCACACGAATAAATCAAAGATTCAATACTTCTAGTTGAGTCTCGTAGATGATTTAATCATCACCGCACACCTAAAGAAGAGATAGACAAATTCAAAGCTCAAATGGAAGAAAAATTCGAGATGAGTGACCTAGGATTACTATCCTACTACTTAGGAATTGAAGTCACACAAACTGGATGTGACATATCAATAAAGCAATCCACCTACGCAAGTAAGATCCTAAAGGAAGTTGGAATGCTAGACTGCAACGAAACTCTAATACCTATGGATCCAGGAATAAGACTAACAAAGAATACTGAAGAAACAACAGTCAACTCAACTGAATACAAAAGCTTAATTGGATGCTTACGATATTTGCTACATACAAGACCTGGCTTAAGTTATTCCATTGGATTACTTAGTCGTTTTATGCAAGAACCAAAGGAACAACATATGAAAGCTATCAGGCAAGTACTACGCTATGTAAAAGAAACAAAAGACTATGGAATCACCTACAAACACAATGGAGGAAACCAAATACAAGGTTATAGTGACAGTAGCTACGGAGTCAACACACAAGAAGGCAAAGGCACTACTGGAATTATATTCTACTACGGTGAATCACCAATCAGCTGGAGTACACAAAAACAAGCCACAATAGCTCTATCATCATGTGAATCCGAATTCATTGCAGCAACAGCAACAACAACACAAGCATTATGGTTAAAGAGATTACTAAGCAAGCTTACACATACCCAAGAAGAAAAGGTTACAATAATGGTCGACAACAAGTCTGCCATCGAACTAATAAAGAATCCCGTATTTCACGGAAAGAGTAAGCACATTGACATAAAATATCACTTTATACGAGAATGCGTTGAAAGAGAAGATTTACAAGTCGAGTTTATAAGCGGAGAATTTCAGAAGGCTGACATGCTCACAAAAGCACTACCGAAGATCAGATTCCTAACAATGAGACAACTGATCGGAGTCAAAGATCTACAATAAAGCGATTGTAATTAAGGGGGAGAATATTGGGCTAATCCCAATCTATCCATTCAACCCATATGACCCGGTCAACCCAAGTGGTCAAACACAGAAAAGTCAACCTTGACAGTTACACAAGTAACTGCTATTTTGCGGTTACAAACATAACTGCCATATGGCAGTTAACTCCCAACCGACACAACCTTTCAACATACCCTTTCATTTGTATATATAGATAGCACTTCTGTAACAAATTAAGATGATGACATTATTGATTTAATACAAAGCATTTACAGAACTTTGTTTCATTTCTTTACTTGGTATATTTTGACATAAGTTAGTAAGGCCATTGATCTATAAATCGTTGAGGCCAACAATTATTTGTTTTCCCATCACAACATATTCTTTTTGTAATTTACAAATTAAACATGCATCACTCACATTCGATAAACAAATTGTTTCAATAACTTCATAAACAAGAACCAAGATAGAAAAACATTCATTGTATTAAACAATATAAGCTAAATATGACCACATCAACACCAATATATTCATCAAGGGTTAATTAGAAGGAGTATTCTCGGTCATGGAAAAGGAAAAGTGGTTGTCCAATTCAGATTCTAGCGTACCCATTTGCAAAAGCTGAGTGCAATTGATCAGCATCCATGAATAATACTCGCGATCTCAAAAAAATTTATGAATTAGTACCGCGATGAATTCCTACGATGAACCAAAAGTGACGATGAACAGTAACTTTTTTTTTTTTTTTTAAAAAAAATTAAAATTGGAACCCAATTTGGTAGCCCTCTCAACGAGGACTCTCAATGAAAGCACCAATTGATACGACCGGTTCTTGTTGTATCGGGATAAGGCACCACTTTTAGCGTGTCACAGCTCCTAAGAAAGTAGAGAAGAACTAGAGATTTATTGATATTTAACTTGATTGATTCATTCATAATAATGATTCGGTATATATAACTTCAAATTGTTTCAATAACTTCATAAACAAGAACCAAGATAGAAAAACATTCATTGTATTAAACAATATAAGCTAAATATGACCGGGTTAATTAGAAGGAGTATTCTCGGTCATGGAAAAGGAAAAGTGGTTGTCCAATTCAGATTCTAGCGTCTGCAATTCAGCATCTGTAATCGGCGGAATTCCTACAAACCAGTCTTTTTCCCAATCTTCTTTTTCTATCACTGGATGGTAAGCGCCACTTGGAACCTCGGTGCTAGAATCTTGCACCTTAAAATTTTGTTGCAATTCAGTGATCGGTGAATTTCTTATAAACAAATCGTTGTTTTCCATCACCTGACTATTAGCACCACTTGGAACCTGAATGCTAGAATCTTGCACCAAAAAAGGCTGTTGCAATTCAGTGATCAGTGAATTTCTTATAAACAAGTCGTTGTTTTCCATCACCCGACTATTAGCACCAATTGGAACCTGGCCATTAAAATCTTGTTCCGTAAAACACTGTTGACTGCTTATAAACGAGTTGTTGTCTTCGAACACCTGACTATAAGCATCACCTGAAACCTGAATGATAGAACTTTGCTCTGTAAAACGATGTGGTGTATTTGTTGATAGCCTTTGAAGATTTTTCCTGTATTTCTGAAACATTAAGAAACAAATTGTTAACTCTCAACTTCTATTGAAGTTCAACAAATAAACCTGTACTTTGGAGTGAGTTTCGAACCTGTAGATGGCTTGCAACGCTTGCCCTTCTAAGACCAGGAACATTCATTAGCTCTAAAATCTTTTTCGGGACTGCGTCTGCAATAAAATGTTACAATATGCTCAAAGATATCCTATAGAGTTGGATGAAAAAAGAAAATCGTGGTTGTCACAATGACTAGTCCGGACAATGTTGGGTGGATCTACAAACACCTTCTAATTCATTTTTTTATTACTATCA
Organism: Chrysanthemum lavandulifolium; assembly: GCA_022545495.1. Lineage (NCBI taxonomy): Eukaryota > Viridiplantae > Streptophyta > Magnoliopsida > Asterales > Asteraceae > Chrysanthemum > Chrysanthemum lavandulifolium. The sequence continues at coordinate 286,703,823 of CM040238.1, read as the reverse complement.
TAAAATATTACAAAAGTAACTATCAAAATGATATAAGAATCATTTAGGAGATTTTTTGCATCGAAAAGGGGTCAATAGATAGATTGAAATAGTACATACTTTGGATTCCAAGATGTTTCACAGCAACGACAAATTGATAATGAAGCTCCTGAGTCCAAACCATTCGATGTTTTTTAGCTTGGTCCTTGGTTTGGTCATCATCCGTCTGAACACCATCCGAATCGGAGCTTCCACATAACTCTTTATCTTCGACCGAAGTACATGAACTAGGTTCATTAACTTCCAGTTTATCTATCGGTTTCATCAGATTATGACGGAGCAGCCTGCGAGCAACATGCTGCCATATGGGCTTAATAACCTCCTTCTTTGCCGGTTTTGGTATGCAAATACATGCACCCTTCAGTATACACTCCGTAATTGTATCGATGCTGTCATCTGCTGATACAACTAACAATCCAAAGATTGTATGCATGTTATTGGTTATGCTAACCATAGCTGGTTAATCTTACATTGGTTATAAAATTACACTTGTTAAACTCAGAGTTTCGAAATTAAGGGTATGTTTGGAAAAATTAGTGGTCACGTACTAGAAAAGAGTAGCAAACATTTACAAGCAACTAACGTTTACTTTTAATAATTATAGTTACATATGTATGCCACCAAATGATTTTATAAAAACATACAAGTTGTATTTACCAAACATACCCTTAATTTCGGGGATGGTAAATACTCTTTTCTAGTACTAGAAAAGAGTGGCAACGGGGCGGGGAATATCGGGGATCGTATTTACCATCCCCATCCCCGTTTCTCACTCCAATCCTCATCCCCGCCCCCATCCCTATTGGGGAATCTCTTTGCATCCCCATCCTCGTCCCCAACGGGGATTGGGGATCCCACGGGGATTCGGGGATTTTCGGCCCTTATGAATTAAGCATAAAAATTACATAACTAATTGAAATTATATAGAATTTGCCTATAAAATGTCTTAAAAAGCGTACATTGTGTATAACATAAAATAAAGTGCATCGAATGAGTGTATTCGGACAAAATATTAGTTGGATAATACGTATAACATTTTAAAAGATTTTATATTTTTTATCCATTAAATGTCACATGTACATACAAATTATTTCAACTATAATACTTGTCAATACTCACTAACATTTATATATACAAGTACATTTAGTATTAATACACATATAACTTATACTTATTTGTACATAAAAAAGTTCGGGATGATCGGGGTAGGGGATTTATGTTATGCCCATCCCCGCCCCATCCCCGGTTTCATTAATTCAGGGATTCCCGTCCCCATCCCCATCCCCGCTCAACTCGGGGATTCCCCAGTCAAATCGGGTTTGGGGATCGGATCCCCATCGGGTATTGATTTTTTTGCCATCTCTATGTAACTATAATTATTAAAAGTAAACGTTAGTTGCTTGTAAATGCTAATAGAAGTAGATGCTAAACATACCCTATGCAGATCTAATAATTGTTAACATGGAATGTGATATTAACAATGGAAAGTTTGATGTTTATTAATGGCCGTTTTTTATAAATAAGGTAATCTAAATCAACAATATATTCTTGTTGCTAAATGTAAATCCTTTTTCAGATTAGGTTCTTAGAATATTATTAGAAAGTATCTTATTATTTTCAGTAATAATCCACAAAAACAAACAAAGAAAAAAAAACTTACCAACAACTGGTAATTCGGTCTCACGAACAATGATCTCAAGAAACTCAACACCATTAATATCCGGCGAGAATTGTACTTCTGTTATCACAATATCAAACTTGTTATTGTCATCTTTGATCAACTGCAATGCTTCTGCTGGCAACGAGCATGTTGTAACTGCAAACACCATTAACAATTACATAAAACCGTCATTAGTGGTAACTAGCTAGGGTTTTTATAAACGTAGGCACTATGCTTGTCATAATTCTATAAACATCCATTAATAAACACTAAAATTTTCATTATATTGTTTAACAACAGATAATATACTTAAGAAAATCACTGGTTAACAAAAATCTAATAATAAGGAAGTGATTTGCAGAACACGTCCCTTGATGCATACACCGTCGCATGCACAACCATGTTGTACAAAAATTAGATACCAGATACGTAAGTGTTTTATGCATAAATTTAAGTGTTGTACAGATGAATGAACGGTGCTAATAAAAAAGAATAGAGGATTAGTAACCTTGATACTGGCAAGATGTAAGCATCACGGTCAGATATAAGAGTGAGTCGGGATCATTATCCACAGCAAGGACCTTAAGACCATGCGGATTGAAATCTTCAACGGATAAAGGTTCCATGAGATTGTTTTCTGCGCAAATTAAAGATAAACAATTAACAGAGAATTAACAGGAATTTTGTTTGACAATATATGAATCAGTCAAGGTTGTTATCTAGTTAATTAGCAATTAGCAAACTCCACTTTTTACTAGTAATTTATTTTACTGTTTTGTATTATAAAATTCTACCATGATTCAGAATAAATTCTAGCTAGTGTATATGAGGCCTACCATTCATTCAACTATCAATAGTGGGAGTAGAGGTTTTTACCTTTACACAATTAAAACTGAAATCCAACTTGAATGTTTGTCCTAGGGTATGTTTTTCTTTGTCTGCACGAGAATGAATATATAGATGAAATTTTTATGGACACAATTTCAACTTTGCTCCCTCCTTATTTCAAAATAATGCTAACTCATCTCTAACATTTTCGCTATTTCAAGTTTGGCATTATGTTCTTGTTTCTCACACAAGTACGTTAATTGCCGTTCTTCTTTTTTTTAATTCGTGTCATACCCGGGGCGTTGCCTAGGTAAACAGCTTATCGAACACAACTACATGTCACCAATTATTAGGATTCATAAAGAATCACGACTAAAAAATAATGATGTTACCTCTAACCTCATAGCATGTTTAACTTAATCCCCAATCCAAGTATTTTTTTTTCAAGTTTCATTAAACTTCCAACATGATACGTGCCTACTATGCTAAAATAAAAATCAAAAGGTATGATCAGAAAAAAGGCATAGACGATTGACACTTAATTGATTAACCCACATGCGCGCCTATATGCATTTTAGGTAACAGGATCAGCTTGCAACCTAGCATCCAACAAAATGAGATCCAAAACACAAGATCTTCGTCCACAAGTACATTTTTTTTCGAACAACGAAATTTTGTTAAAAACACAAAATGGCTAGCAAGAAGCTAGACAAACAAACAACAAGAAGAAATAACCCAAAACAAACCATCATAGAAAAGTAACAACACCCGAGACATGAAATCAAACAGTCATGATAGAGATCAACCTACACCAAAGGTTTAACACCCAATCATTCCAGGTAGTGATATTCCCGTGACTTTTGCCATGAATCCAAAGGTGAGATATAGCTTTGATCTCCGTTATCACGACGTTATTGCTCAGATCTTTGTTTTTAGAAATATTTTAGTTTCGATGTTTCCATATAACCCATGACGTAATACGGATAATAGCGTCAAAAGCATTGCAATGTAACTTGTAAGTATAATATAAATGAACTATTTTTTAGATCTTCTTCAACGATACTTAAACTTATACAGTTTCAAACTGTATTAGACCATTTGTAATAAATTTCTCAAATAGGGATATAACATCATGTTTCAAACCATTTTACACTAATTAGCAAAAAAGATAAGAATTAAGACAAAAGTGTAAAAAACTTTACCTAGAACGAGTAAAGTGAAGATTACCTAAAACCCGTTGGGCCTGTTTATGCAATATTTTTGTAGATTACTTGATCCATTGGATTTTCTCCTTGCATTTTGTTTGAATCAAAATATAAAATTTGATTTAAGATCATTTGAGGACAAAAGATTATTTACGGGATCAATCTCCACCCTCCATTTTTATTTGATCTAATGGATGAGATTAATCCCAACAATTTAAAAAACCCACTTTCATCATTTTTTTTTTCAAATATTAATATCTTTCAAACCGTTAATCATTAAGGGAAAAAAATATATCATTGCGACGAGCATTTAATTATCTTTCTATAGATAGACACTTTGATATACTTTCGACAAAATTTTTATTTTCGTATTTTTCACTTTTTATTTTTTTTTTATTTATTTATTTATTTTTTTTTACGTTACTGAAATTTGCATTGAAATATCATATATGATAAAACACTAATTTGAATATCACATGTGATATTAGTGTAATATCATATATGATATGTAATATCACATGTGATATTAGTGTAATATCACATGTGATATTACATATCATATATGATATTACACTAATATCACATGTGATATTCAATTTAGTGTTTTATCATATATGATTTTTTTCATGTTAATTTCAGTAACGTAAAAAAAAAAAATAATGAAAAAACGTGAAAAAACGAGTTTTTTTCTTTTTCGAAAGTATATCAAAGTGCCCGTCTATAGAAAGATAATTAAATGATCGTCGCGATGGTGTAAATATTTTCACTTAACGATTAACGGTTTAAGAGATATTTAAATTATAAAAAATAGGTGAAATAATAAAATGTTTTTAATCTCAGTCATTGATTTTTTTAGATGGATGGTGAAGATGAGTTGTGACAACTCGTACTTTCAGGTCATTTCTCAAATTTACTATTCATCTCGGGAATTTACTATTCATCGGTTACTATTCATCATTTTACTATTCATCATTTTCGGAGTCGATTTAATATTCTAAGAACGTATTTCAAAATTTTACTATTGACAAAATACTATTCATTCCCGGAGAAAATCACTATTCATTTTTCACTATTCATCATTTTTCGTAAACTAGGTTTACGAGTATCAAATGCGCGTAACCTTGAGGGTTTAGCTGCGTATCCATGGAAAATCATCGAGGTCATTTCATATAGACTAGATTTAGTCTACATATCATTAGCAACATCAATATCATATTAATTCATTCATGGTTTTGCATTTTACATTAAACGCATAATTTCCTATTAAATAAACGCTATCGCGTAATTAATTATTTTGAACATCTGATCTGATACTTCCAAAAAAAATTATCTCGATATATTTTTATACTCATAATAAGATTATAAAAATAATATTATTAGTTTACCCGATGTTTTAAATTTATTTTGTATATAAATTGTTATATTTATATAATTACTGACGTTTTAAGTAAATACTTTTTGCGATAATTATTATTTCACTTAATTTTTGTAAGAAATGTATTTTTATAATTTTTATGACTTCAATATATTTTATTTTGATCCGTTAAAATTTATTTTTAGCTAACGCTACCATAAAAGCTTCAATATGTACACAAGTTATTAATTATCTTTAATTAACTACACATTTACTCTACATTACTACACTTAATTATTACTAAATGCATCTACTCAATTTTTTTATATGAATGTCGACCAACACAAGGGTGACTCATAACTTTTTGTACAAATATCTTACACACTTATACATATATTATCTTATTATAACCAACACATAGTTATCATTATACAAAGTGTGAAATAAAAAAAAATAAAAAAACTGCTCTCTTCTTCCTTTATCATATGAACCGGCCATAAGGGTGATCAAGCAAGGATTGCATATTTTTTTTAAGTCAAGCTAATTTCATAATCCTAGCATACTCTTAAGTAAGGTTTTGAAATAAAAACCTAGGGTATTTAGGATAAACCCTTGTTCATTAAACCTCATCAAGTAACTAGTAAGCATTTCATGATCATTTTCATCTTTCATATTCATATTATGGTCATTTTATCATGCTTGAGAAAAACATGCAAGTTATATGGTTATCTATCCACTTTAATTGTTTTTAAGTGCTATAAATTAATATATGTCATCCTATAATTAATCCTTGAAATATATCACTTTTGATGATGTCTAGGAACCCATGACACCCTAAGAAGGTGTATGGTAGGTTTAGAATAGCTTCGGCGTTGGTTTGAAGTGGTTAGAATAAGTTTTACGCGAGAAAAACTCATTTCGACAACAACATAAAAGGGTCTGATCATTTTTGCTAATTCTGGAATTTTCGACAGTTTGAAAAATATTTTGGGCTAGATATTCAGAAAATATACTTTAAAACGAAAATGTGGCCGCTTGAATGGGTTAAAACGGAGTTATAACGAAGAAGTTATGCAATTTTCATGTTTAACGACGAAAACTATAAGTTTCAGAAAATTCAGCATGTTGTTTCAACTTTTTACGAGTCAAAAATGAGTTTTAAGCGTTATTAAATGTTTCGACTTATCAAAAATATATTAGTATACTTTAATACAAAGCTAAGGACATATAAAACGTAGAAAACGGACTTGTAACGATTAAATTACACGCGTTTAAACAAGGTTGCCGTAACTATTTTATATAAGTATAACTATATATTTTCTAATAGCCAAGAAATTACGGCCGCGAATGACCATGTTGAGGGTCGTTTTTAACATTGATGTAATACTTATATAAAATGATGTCTTCTAGTAAAAGTAAGTTCGCCTAGCCTATTTTCCAAAATGTTCAACCGTTCGTCAAACGGAGTTGTAACGAATAAAATACGGTCACTTAAACTTTGCCGAAAACCACCCTTAAACAATATTTTTGGTACAAGTACCCTACTTTACCTATGTTTTTCTCTATGATCGAGACCTCTATGATAAAAACTTAAATGCTAAAACTTTGAGATAATGCTACAAGCTTTCCAAAACCGTTGAGTTTGTTTCCTAACACTCGATGTGCACCATTTTACGACTAGCTTTTCGAGGCTATTTAGTCACCTTCATGAAATTGTCAAAATGACATTATTTTACGACGAAAAGTTATAATTTCATAATAAATCACTAAATGACTATCGTAGGATATCATTTCAACGAAAATACTTGTAAAGTAATTTATAAGTTGTCAGGACGTTATAAGATTATTTTTTGAAGATAAGCGTTATTTTCAAAAATTCACAAGTGGTATGGATATCATACGAATTGCATGCATAACATTACATCATAACTTATTATAGAACATATCATTCATCATAGGTTACGGTTAGAGGTTGCGCCTCATTTCAGTGTATCCACTTTTGTCATCATAATCATTGCAACATGTGAGTTTTCGTAGCCACGATTTTATTCAAGTTTATACTTATTTCAAACCTACGGGGGAGAATGCATTGCACATCAATTTTTATTACGATACCAAGTATATCAAATTCATTACATTGCTTAAGTTACTTCATTGCCAATTAAATGTCCCCATTTCACGAATCATGAACCGTTAATTTCGGAAGAAGCGAGAGTGAGTGGATAGATCTATTGAGGGTGACTCCTCCATCCGTGTTGGTGGTCCCAACTGGTCAACGGATGCATTTCATTTGTTTTATCATTATTGAGTTGTTTGGTAAAACACTCTGTTGGGGTGAACATCATGAACAGTCTAGCTTCGGTGTCATGTGCTTAAGCAATGGTATCATTTTTGTGACGTATTTGTCATACATGGCCTATACTTGTGGTAGTCGTATTAAACATTTACATAAAGTCTATGAACTCACTCAACCTTTGTGTTGACACTTTTAGCAATGTATTTTCAGGTAACTAAGACATTCACTTCATGGCATGCATGTGGACATATCATAGAGTCGCGGTGACGACGCGTCTCACATGGGATTTATACACTTTAAAAACATCGTTTGACTTGTACCAAACTTATTTTCCGCACATGTCTAATTTCATTTGGGACCTATCTTTGTAACTCTGAATGTTTTTAATATATCAAACGATGTGCTTTTCAAACGACACTTTAGGTCGTTCAATATAACTGTGATTGTGATGCTATGACAATCAACCCCTAGGAATTCCATTCGGTGCAAAACAGTAATTTGGGGTGTGACAGATTGGCATCGAGCTTGATTATAGAGAACTAGGTTGCATCATTGACCCTAGACTATAACTACATCATCATAGCATCTCATCATTTCATCATAAGTGCATAGTCACTGTACATGCGGTTTCATACGCACATTATGTGAGTTATTTACTTTCATTTCAAATCGATTGTCACATTAATGCCTTCAGATACCCATCCCATCATACTCACATCACTTTGCCATGGAGAATGCCCTGTTATTCCCTATCACAATTTTAACATCAGTTGACTCAACACCGATAACATCAGATGATGAGACTGAACCCTTTTAGGAGGACGAAGTTGCACCTACACCATCACGATCACCATTGATTCACTGTAGGATCAGGACAATTTTTATCATTCTGTTGGGACAGATCATACCATTTGGTAGGACTTATAGGCTTAGTCCTAATGGACCTATTAGGATGCTTACTACAAGGAAGATAGTAGTATTTCACTCACCATCATCTCCAAACTTACAACTAGGATTTTCATCATCATCGTCGTCATCATTATCATCTAGAGCACCATTCATACCATCACATCTCATATACACTATTCATACATATGATTTGCCGCTTGGGAAGCGTGCATGATTTGACACACCACTACCATCTACCACCAAGACTACAGAAACTACACTATCTTATAGATTTAAGGACTGTGAGAGTTTCAAAGCTCTCATTATTAGACGACCTCTCGCTCCTACACTTGAGACATGATTAGACTACCAACAGGAACAGATAATAAGTACCTTTCTAGCTAATGTAATATGTATCATTTATTATCTCCACGATAATCACAACCTTTGTTTATTTCATTCCCTATTCTAATTGCCCAATTTTCAATCAATTCGCGACAATACATCACTATCTTACTAGGGATTAGGACAACTTTTTTCTTGACCAATTAAGAGACTATTACCACTCTATGAGGTTCTCCCATGTATTCTACAAACCATTTCTCAAATTATATTTCAAGCTATTTTACACCATCTTAGAAACATTGTTTCATAAAGTTTTAAGACAAGTTGTTTCGTTACCACCCTATCAATTGGCTTTCAGTCATTTTATCAACTATTTAATACCATCATGCGAAACGATTTTCATGTTACTCTGAAAAATTATTGAGCCATCATCTTACAAAACAAAACGTTGAATACCATCTAAAACTTCGGAGGAACATAATACCATTTCAACAAAACCAAGCATCACATCATTTGTCCTCGATTATACATAGCTCGATCACCTATGTATAATTCAGAAGAATTATGTCATGAAAGTAACAAGCATCATTTCAAATCTCTTAAAACAATCTTCACTCAAAAGCAAAGCTTTGTAATCAGATAAATTGTTCATAAACATTTCTTTTTGTTAACATTCTATAGAAGCCTACGCAATTCATCCCTCACTCAACCGATAAGTTAGAATTTGACGAGTTACCTTTTTAGGAAAGGCTTCCTATACCATCTATGAGGAGGATTCCTCGATACAAGAAAACAATGAAAGGATTTCAGATTTCCCCACAAGGACTAGAAGTATGCAGTAAGATGATTCAAAACTCAATAAAAATCTTAAGACATCACGAGACATTCCGAACCACTATTTTGTATTAGAAGCCAAATTCTATCATTTCAAAAATACTAGCAAGACAGAGTTATATGATTTAGTACGAAGCGAATACACACTAAGCAACCCTATAGGGATCAACCAAGTCTTCTAGCTGAGACTGCAGAACATTCCATTAAACATGGCCTCAACAGTATGTGAACTTCCCTACAATGAGTTTCCCTTAAAGGAAAGTTTAGTTAAATTAAGGTTATCGATATAAACTTTCTCTAAGACATTGTGTTCTCTAGAAATTACAGATAACCTCACTTTCATATTAAGAGATGCAACAGGTTTGAACATACCGGACAGTCAATGACTCCCCATCTACAAGTAAAATTTGAACAAACATTCTTCGACATAGTATGAGCTGATATCTATTTTCTTGCTAGTATGATAACAATGTTAGTGGTGAACTATTTTTAGAAGCACACAATATCGGTACAAATTTTGAAAATCAACCACCACACCACATCACTTAAATATTTAAGGTTTTGTAACTTGACAACATATAGTGTGGAAATATTTCGATAAGAGAAATTAAGAGAGTCATCATCAAACAATAAACATTGTAGTAATGGAGACTAAGCACCTTAGGCAAGTAAGACTCAAGTAATGACATTCGCTAGAATTAGAAACGCGAGGAATCACAACTGTTATCCATAATCTATTCTTTTCTATAAGGTCCTTTTCGACAGACTTAACATTTTGAAATTTGGCATGAGACACGTGGTATCAATTCCAGTTGTACCTATTATAAGCTATTCAATTCACCTTATACTTTTGACAATCATTTCAAGATTCCTATGGAACCTATTAGGACATGAGTACCACCTATTATCCTCAGCTCATTGGTCAGAGCGAGATAACAATTCAAACATTAAAATATATACTCAAGGCATGTGTAATTTTCTAGAAATGATTAGGCAAATCATTCTTCAACGAACAAGTTGCTTTACAACAATAGTTAGCACCTGAACATATTGACTACACCAATTAACTCACTCTATGGTTGAGGTGTCAATCACTTATTCACGGGTCAAAATCAGGAAAGTCCAACTCATTAGTCCAAAACTCATTCATGAAACAACAAAGAAATTGTACAAATCAAGAATCAGTTACAAGCAACAACAAACGGCTAGATAAGCTACGTCGATATACGACGCAAAATATTGGAAGTATGTTCCATAAGTCACAAACCATTAGAATTTCAAGTTGGCAACAGATTTATGTTCAAAGTTTCGTCTTGGAAAGGCGTGGTACGATTCAGAAAAACATTGGATGACCCGATTTGACTCAAATATCCTCACCTTTTCACAAGTAACATCGTAGAACCTAACATGGACTGAATTCAGGGACTGAATTCCTTTTTGGATGGGCGAATGTGACAACTCGTACTTTCAGGTCATTTCTCAAATTTACTATTCATCTCGGGAATTTACTATTCATCGATTACTATTCATCATTTTACTATTCATCGTTTTCGGAGTTGATTTAATATTCTGAGAACGTATTTCAAAATTTTACTATTGACAAAACACTATTCATTCCCTGAGAAAATCACTATTCATGCTTCACTATTCATCATTTTTCGTAAACTAGGTTTACGAGTATCAAATGCGCGTAACCTTGAGGGTTTAGATGCGTATTCATGGAAAATCATCGAGGTCATTTCATATAGACTAGATTTGGTCTACATATCATTAGCAACATCAATATCATATTAATTCATTCATGGTTTTATATTTTACATTAAACGCCTAATTTTCTATTAAATAAATGCTATCGCGTAATTAATTATTTTGAACATTTGATCCGATACTTCCAAAAAAAATTATCTCGATATATTTTTATACTCATAATAAGATTATAAAAATAATATTATTAGTTTACCCGGTGTTTTAAATTTATTTTGTATATAAATTGTTATATTTATATAATTACTTACGGTTTTAAGTAAATACTACGATAATTATTATTTCACTCAATTTTTGTAAGAAATGTATTTTTATAATTTATATGACTTCAATATATTTTATTTTGATCCGTTAAAATTTAATTTTAGCTAACGCTACCCTAAAAGCTTCAATATGTACACAAGTTATTAATTATCTTTAATTAACTATACATTTACTCTACATTACTACACTTAATTATTACTAAATGCATCTACTCATTTTTTTTATATGAATGTCGACCAACACAAGGGTGACTCATAACTTTTTGTACAAATATCTTACACACTTATACATATATTATCTTATTATAACCAACACATAGTTATCATTATACAAAGTGTGAAAAAAAAAAAAAAAAAAAAAAAAAAAAAAAGCGCTACTCTCTTCTTCCTTCATCATATGAACCCGCCATAAGGGTGATCAAGCAAGGATTGCATATTTTTTTTAAGTCAAGCTAATTTCATAATCCTAGCATACTCTTAAGTAAGGTTTTGAAATAAAAACCTAGGGTATTTAGGATAAACCCTTGTTCATTAAACCTCATCAAGTAACTAGTAAGCATTTCATGATCATTTTCATCTTTCATATTCATATTATGGTCATTTTATCATGCTTGAGAAAAACATGCAAGTTATATGGTTATCTATACCACTTTAATTGTTTTTAAGTTCTATAAATTAATATATGTCATCCTATAATTAATCCTTGAAATATATCACTTTTGATGATGTTTAGGAACCCATGACACTCTAAGAAGGTGTATGGTTGGTTTAGAATAGCTTCGGCGTTGGTTTGAAGTGATTAGAATAAGTTTTACGCGAGAAAAACTCATTTTGACAACAACATAAAAGGGTCTGATCATTTTTGCTAATTCTGGAATTTTTGACAGTTTGAAAAATATTTTGGGCTAAATATTCAGAAAATACACTTTAAAACGAAAACGTGGCCGCTTGAATGGGTTAAAACGGAGTTATAACGAAGAAGTTATGCTATTTTCAAGTTTAACGACGAAAACTATAAGTTTCAGAAAATTCAGCATGTTGTTTCAACTTTTTACGAGTCAAAAATGAGTCTTAAGCGTTATTAAATGTGTCGACTTATCAAAAATATATTAGTATACTTTAATACGAAGCTAAGGACGTATAAAACGTAGAAAACGGACTTGTAACGATTAAATTACACGCGTTTAAACAAGGTTGCCGTAACTATTTTATATAGGTATAACTATATATTTTCTAATAGCCAAGAAATTACGGCCGCGAATGACCATATTGAGGGTCGTTTTTAACATTGATGTAATACTTTTTATAAAATGATGTCTTCTAGTAAAAGTAATTTCGCCTAGCCTATTTTCCAAAATGTTCAACCATTCGTCAAACGAAGTTGTAACGAATAAAATACGGTCACTTAAACTTTGCCGAAAACCACCCTTAAACAATATTTTTGGTACAAGTACCCTACTTTACCTATGTTTTTCTCTATGATCGAGACCTCTATGATAAAAACTTAAATGCTAAAACTTTGAGATAATGCTACAAGCTTTCCAAAACCGTTGAGTTTGTTTCCTAACACTCGATGTGCACTATTTTACGACTAGCTTTTCGATGCTATTTAGTCACCTTCATGAAATTGTCAAAATGACATTATTTTACGACGAAAAGTTATAATTTCATAATAAATCACCAAATGACTATCGTAGGATATCATTTCAACGAAAATACTTGTAAAGTAATTTATAAGTTGTCAGGACGTTATAAGATTATTTTTCGACGATAAGCGTTATTTTCAAAAATTCACAAGTGGTATGGATATCATACGAATTGCATGCATAACATTACATCATAACTTATTATAAAACATATCATTCATCATAGGTCACGGTTAGAGGTTGCGCCTCATTTCAGTGTATCCACTTTTGTCATTATAATCATTGCAACCTGTGAGTTTTCATAGTCCCATTTTTATTCAGGTTTATACTTATTTCAAACCTACGGGGGAGAATGCATTGCACATCAATTTTTATTACGATACCAAGTATATCAAATTCATTACATTGCTTAAGTTACTTCATTGCCAATTAAATGTCCCCATTTCACGAATCATGAACCGTTAATTTCGGAAGAAGCGAGAGTGAGTGGATAGATCTATTGAGGGTGACTCCTCCATCCGTGTTGGTGGTCCCAACTGGTCAACGGATGCATTTCATTTGTTTTAAAATTATTAAGTTGTTTGGCAAAACACTCTGTTGGGGCGAACATCATGAACGGTCTAGCTTCGGTGTCATGTGCTTAAGCAATGGTATCATTTTTGTGACATATTTGTCATACATGGCCTATACTTGTGGTAGTCGTATTAAACATTTACATAAACTCTATGAACTCACTCAACCTTTGTGTTGACACTTTTAGCAATGTATTTTCAGGTAACTAAGGCATTCACTTCATGGCATGCATGTGGACATATCATAGAGTCGCGGTGATGACGCGTCTCACATGAGATTTATACACTTTAAAAACATCGTTTGACTTGTACCAAACTTATTTTCCGCACATGTCTAATTTCATTTGGGACCTATCTTTGTAACTCTTAATGTTTTTAATATATCAAACGATGTGCTTTTCAAACGACACTTTAGGTCGTTCAATATAACTGTGATTGTGATGCTATGACAGTCAACCCATAGGAATTCCATTCTGCTGCAAAACATGTAATTTGGGGGTGTGACATGAGTCTCTTGGTATGTGAGAAAAGTTTGGTATGTAAAATAACTCTCCTCATAAAATTTTAGAATAGTTCCCTATTAGTTTTTGATAAAAGATCATTTAGGGACAAAACTTTATCTACATACCAACGGACCAATCCCCACCTTTCATTCATTTTGATCTAATGGCTTAGATTAAATCTTATTTTTACACTGCAGGGGTATTTTAGTCTATATAAAAAGAATTTTTTTATCTTTCTTTCAATTAAACGTTATTTAATTTTCACACACACAAAGTGTGTGTTTATCTTTATTCTCTTGTTTTTTTCATCTTCTTCATCAGTTAACCCTAATTCGCTATCAATTAATCGATTCTTTCATGGATTTGATTCCAAATTCTTCAATTTCTTTTGATCCTTCTTCTTCTATAACTGAATCTGCAACTGAATCTGATCGTTCCTCTTCTGATCCTTCTTCTTCTATAACTGTTAGTGATGATGTTTTTGTAACTGAATCTGCATCTGAAGATGTTGTTGTTAGTGATGATGTTTCTGCTAAGTATACGGAGGAGATTGTAGCTTATGAACACGGTGATGAATCCGCAGACTATTAAGAGTAAGATCGTTTAATTTTTGTTTTTATTGTTTTTCTGTTTGAATAACGGTTTAATATGTGAATAAGCTATTTAGTTAGGTTTATATTGAATTAAGCAGTTTTAATCTAGTTTTAGATTGAATTAAGCAGTTTTAAGTTAATTTCAAGCTGTTAATGAGCTATTATTTAGCTTTAGATTGATCTAAACTGTTAGTTTTGTGTTACGTGTAGGAGATGGATAAGGTGTTAATCATTTTAATCCTTTGAATAAGCGATTAGTTATGTTTAGATTCAAATTAAGCTGTTAATTAGTTTTTGATGAATTAAGCATATTAAGCTTTGAATAAGCTATTAGTTTATGCTTTGATTGAATCAAGTAGTTTAAGCTTTTTGAATAAGCTATTAGTTTATGCTTTGATTGAATTAAGTAGTTTAAGCTTTTTGCATAAGCTATTAGTTATGTTTTGTTAAGCACTTTTTGTTTTGCATCACATTTGATATCATATGTGATATCACATATGATATATCACATGTGATATCACATATGATATATCATATGTGATATCACATGTAATATCACATTTTACTTGATCGATGTTTTATTTTGTACTTTTTGTTTTTTTGAATCGAATGCTTAGAAAACTCCTGAATCATTCTCTACTCACTCTAATTTTGATACTCCTGGTGGAACGGTTTATTATATTCCTAAAGTTCCGGTCAATGTTTTACTAGCTAAGGGCATTGTTTTTAATTCAGTTGATGAGTGCATTAGTGCGTATATGAAATATGCTTCAAAAGCAGGGTTTGTGGTTAGGAAATCATGTCAGAAAAGGTTGAGGAGCGGTATTGTTAAGCAAAAGTATCTAGTGTGCAATAGGAAGGTCATCTAAGGGAATTCATGTAGACACACTAGATTTAGAGAATAGTGACAAGCGAAGAAGTTCGAACACGCATATCACAAAGTTGCAAAGCATGTGTGATGTTTGAGTTGATTCTGGTTCTACAAAGTATAAGTTGACTGCTTTTGATAGTATACATAACCATGAACTTGAGCGTAAAGAATATAAGCATTTGTCAAAGACCGAAGGCATTTAAAATATCTTTGAGCGATTGTTTATTGTTAAAGTGCGGCGTGAATATAGGTGCAACGAGCTCATCACTTGTTGACCGTGCGAAGGGATCGTGTTTGCTTGTTCATGGTACAACTGTTGACTTTAAGAACTTTTTAGGAGTGTGAATTGTTATATAGGCGATAGTGATGCTCGGATGCTTATTGCTAAGATGGAAAATAGATGAAGCACGTTCCAGTTTTTCGTTTGATTACTTGGTTGAGAATCTTTGAGCTTTACGCAATTTTACGGGGTGATGAAGTTTCCAAGTACAATTACAAAGAGTTTTGTGACGTTGTCTCTTTTGATGCTACGTACATGACAAATAAGTAAGTGTTTGAGTGATATATATCATATTTTATTGTATTACTTGTATTTTGTCTTCGTATTTGTTTTTTTTTTTTTTTTAACTATTTTTGTTTTTGTTTTTCAGGTACAAAATGATGTTTGTTCCTTTTACAACGCAATTGATAATCATAGGAAGTGTGTTACGGTTTCGCAGCTTCTTGAAGAATGAGGCGCAAACTCTTATATTTGGTTGCTTAAAGCATTTATAAAAGCTTTTGGTAAAGCTCCTAGTATCGTTGTCACCGATCGGGACGGGGCTATGAGAAAGGCGATTGAACAAGAATTTCTTTGGATCGAAACACGTATTGTGTATGTGGCATATTACACAAAAGCTTCCTGGAAAGGTATGTTGTGTGCTTTCTTGTATTTTCTTTTGTTATATCATATGTGATACTTTATGTGCTTTCTTGTATTTTATTTTGCTTTCTTTCTAGTTTCTAATGATTTATCATATGTGATATTTGATACTTTTTTCATTTTGGTAAATCATTTGTTAAATCATATGTGATATTTGTTTGCAGATATGCTCAAAGATTTATGATCACACAGACTTTAAAAGGAAATTCAATCAAATTGTGTGGAATATGTATATTGGTCCTGATGAGTTTGAGTATCAATGGGGGAAGTTATTAGATGAGTTTAATTTGCATAATCATAAGTGGTTAACAAAGATGTTTCGCATACGCTCTTGTTGGATTCATGCTTTTTTTGTGAACTCTCCTTTGTGTGGTTTGATGAGGACAACTTCTAGGTCTGAGAGTGAAAATTCCTTTTTCTCTCATTTTACTAATTCTGGTTCGACTCTCATGAATTTTATGAATTGTTTTGAGACGGCAATGGAAAAACAGAGGCATATACAAGAGAGGTTAGATCATAAGTCGATTGATTCTGCTCCTACACTTAGAACCTATCTTAAGATTGAGCGTCATGCGTCAAAGGTTTATACTCGTCCCTTTTCGAATTGGTTCAAGTCGAAATATTTGTTGGGACATGGTTTTGCCAAATAGATACCAAAAGTTTGGTTGAAGGATCTGAGGTGTCTGTTATTAAAGAGAAAAAGTTTGTTAATGAAGTAATGGAGAAGAAGAAAGCTAAGAAAAAAGAGAAATTTAAGAAAAAAGGTGATGATACTGATAAAAATGAAGAAGAAGAGGAGCCAATCAACTTGTTTCACAGAGAAGATGGACTGTATAAGGTTTGTTAGTTTGTTAACTAATTTTTTTATATTAAATCTTTTTTATTGTTATTTTTTATACTTTTATAATTTTGATATATCATATGTGATATATCATATGTGATATATCATATGTGATATATCATATGATATATCATATGTGATATATCATATATGATATATCAAATGATGTATCGCATATGATCTATCATATATGATATTTGACTATATATTGGTTTTTTTTTTCTTTTTCATGGAGGTTTTGCGAAACATAGAAGATGGATCAGTTGTTTGTTCCTGTTAGCTTTTTGTTAGAGTTGGAATATTGTGTAGACACATTTTTTGTGTCTTTAAGAATGCAAATGTTGAAATGATTCCAAATCAATACATCTTGCGGCGTTGGACAAAGAACTTGATACCTGCTAGTTTGAGGAACAAAAGGAACAGGTACGGTGAGAAGAATGAGATTGTTGAGAATTATGCAAACGAGGCTACTTCTATTGTTGATCACTGTGTGCATATGTTGAGTAAAGACGAGACAAGGTTAGCTGCTTTTATTGAGAAGTTGAAGTTGCTAAAGTTAGATGTTGAAGTCGATTGCCCAAATCCTCCATCAAAGGACAAGCTTGATAATCTTGAAGAGCTTGTCTCGAGTGCCAAAGCCTCCAGTAGTTCTTTGTTAAGAATCCGTCTGGTCAGAAGCCCAAAGGACGTGAAAAGTCGCGTATAAAAGGTGGAAAAGAGCAAGCTATTGATGAGAGTTCGATTAATAGGAATGCATTTTCAGTATGTGGAGCTAAAGATGGCCGCAACAAAAGGACCTGTCCAAATAAGTATAGAGTACAAGATGATTTGGTTCAATCTGAAGCTACATGATAAATCTTTTTACTGTTTTTGTCCAAATAAGAATTTTGTGATTGAAGTACTTTGAATCTTCTTTGATTGTTTACAGATTTTGTTTTATGAAATGGATTTTTGATTTTTTTTTGGTGTTAAGTGATTTATCTTCTCTTTGTGTTAAGTGAATTATCACATTTGATTTATCTAGTTTGTTTTTCCTGTTATATATCATATTTGATATACATACAAAATCATATGTGATACCACCATTAGTACATTTGTTGATCAAATCTCATATCATATGTTTTCAAATTGTGTTATAAAACGCGGAGTTGGTTAGCAACATCTTTTCATCGAATATATCAGTTTTGTGTAGCAAAACTTGTACAACAGCACATATAATCCATAATCACATCCACAATTGTGCCACCAAATTCATTAGATAACCATTTCAGATCTGATCACTATTCGTCAACATTGTGACATTGTACCATAAGACATAACATATTGTAGCATACGAGATAAGATTGTGACATTGTACCATAAGACATAACATACTGTTCTAACCATTCTAAATGGCATAAGCTATCCCAAATTTAACTAATCAGAAGTAAGTTTGTAAGTGCATCGCCATTGTCACTCCACCTTTACCCAAAAATGAGTGACTTCCCATCTATTCGTCAGCTCCTATCATCTATCAACTGTCTCCTATCATCTATCAACTTTTTCCTTCAAATCGCACTTGCAACATGGGTTGCCTCCTGTTCCTTCATCTTCTTGTCTATCTGCTCCTTTATGTAGGTTTGTTTCAATGCTTTGTCAGTATGCTTCCTTGCAAACGCATGTGCTTCCTCACTGATTTCTTCTCTCTTACTGTTAATTTCATGCGTTAACATTTTTGTTGCATACTTTACTCTCAACTTGATTATTGCCATTGTTTGGCCTTCTTCTTCAGTTGGGAAGTTCAGCTCCCAGTTCTTTGCTGCTTCACCATTGTACATCTCCATGTGCATCATAACAAAAACCCCGCAATCAATCACATTTTGTTTTGTTGCCCATTTGACCTTTATGATTGTTGTCTTGTTTTTCTTTATCTGCTTCGCTTTTGGGTGGTTGAATGACTCCAAATACTGTGAAAACACTTTTTTCTGCACAAACAAAAGATTCAGTTTAATTACTAGTGGTTTATCATATCTGATATTTCAAAGACTCAATTTACTTGCTAGTGTTTTATCATATATGATATTTAATTACCATATTTTAGTTTGTAATATTTAAAGACAATTATATCATATATGATATTTTACTGTCATATTATAGTTTCTAATATTAGATGCAATTTATGCTCTTTCCATGCCTAGTTTGAGTGACTTACCAAAACATCGCATTCTTTCTTGTATTTGGTGTCATATGTCTGCCCAGAGTTGGAGTTGTCAATGATTGCTGAAGTTCCTTTGGCTAGATTGAATACAACCATATAGAAGTGTTCATGAGCAATCACTGGGAAGAAGGCCTGTAGAAATTGAAAGAAAAATATATTCATTTTAGCTCAAATAAAAGTCGAATCTCTTTCTTAATAATAAGTAAAGTAAGTTGTTACCATTTCTACATATTGCAATGACATGTCATTTGGGCTGTCTTCAAACTCGCTTGTCATGCAATCAAGGAAAGCTTTATATTGCTTTGCTTCATCTTTCTTCGGCAACTCTACCATTTGGCTTGTCTGTTGTCAAAAATCAAACATATCATATAACTATTAACAAACAGATTAGTAATTAGTTTCTAAATGTTTATCTACTTACCAACATTCCTGTGTGAAAGTAATACTTCATCTTGTTTCCACCATTGGTCACCATTTCTTCATAGTTTAAAAGTGAAGCAAAGCTGTCAATGACACTAGCTTCCACCTTCAAGTTTGGTGCCAGTGTTTGCATGCTTTCCCTTATTGTAGGGGCTCCCTTGATGCTTGGTTCGAAGACAAAGTCACTACACAAAATTTAAATCATATACATATTATTATCACAACATTTATTATTTTTTGTGTGATTTTTAATAAAAAAAAAAAATAGCAGACTTACACTGGATTTCCTTCCATTGAAAATAACGCATCCGTTATCATCACTTCATCTGGTTGTGGTGGAGTGTGGATTATAGTTTTTCTGTCCATGTATGGTGATACCAGAAAACGTGATGGTTTTTTGACTCTCTTTGCTAGATGTTGTTCTTCTTGTTTTGATTTTGTTTCAGTCTCAACCTCCATGTCTCTCACCCTTTTTTCTTTCTTTTCTTCCAGTTTTGATGCTGTTTCAGTCTCAACAACAGCTTCTGTTACCATTGGGCTTATACCAAGACTGAAAGATGGTGGCGTGAATGATTTTCTGATCTTTCCTCTTGTCATTTTCTCAGATTGTGGCGACATTGACTTTCTTACTATTCCTCTGGTCATTTTTTCTTTTGACCCTTGAATTTCTTTTGGACTACTCATCTCCGTTGTCCCAGCAATCTTTTTTGGGTCACTTATCATCTATGTTGTCCCAGCAATCTCTTTCTGATCACTCTTATCTGTTTTCCCATGAAGCTTTTCATATTGTTGATCTGCATATTGTTGTTCTGCTTGAGTCAAGATATTATCAATGTTTTCTTCATTCAAAAAATCATCTGGTGTTGCTACTCTCAACTTATAACCCGGTGCTACCTCCACAGTTGGTGTTCCTACTTCCTTTACAACTTCAACCGGGTTTTACTTCTCACTCACCTTCTCACTCAGCTTCATTACTAGAACTTCTGTTTGTTTTTCCTTCACACTCAGCTTCACTACTGCAACTTCTGTTTCTTTCTCCTTTTCTGTTTCTTTTCCAACTTCGGTTTCCTTCTCAGTTTTGTCTTCCATTTCATCTTTGCTCTCTCCCTCCTTTTCATTCTCCTTTTCACTTTCGCTCTCACTTCCAAATATATTATATTCTTCTTCTTCCTCATCCTCACTTTCACTCTCACTTTCATTCTCCTTTTCATTTTTGCTTTCACCCTCCTTTTCATTCTCCTTTTCAACTATTAATTTTCCTTCATTTGTTTTTTCTTGATTCTCAGGTTCACTTCCTTCATTGTTCTCACTATCACTATTACTATCCTCAGCCTCACTTTCTATATCAAAATCGATCTTGTTGAACATTCTCTTGTACTTCTTGCACAAGGTCAACATCACCTTGTCCCCCTTGAATTTCTTCAATCCCTCTCTTATTGTTTCAACCAACTCTATTTTTTCTTTTGAGATTATCTCAAATTTCTCGTCAATTTTTCATAAAACTCCGTAAAGTAAGTATTTCGGTTTAGTTTTTATTGTATATGCAAAATCATATATGATTTTTTTAAATATCATATATGATATGTAATATCACATGTGATATTAGTGTAATATCACATATGATATTACATATCATATATGATTTAACACTAATATCTGTTGGAAAATTTAGTGCACTTGTGGGGATAGTTCACACCTTGTAATGGGTTAGGAGGTACGGAGTGTACACCCATAAGGTCCATGAACATCCTGACTCTAATCGTGGTTTGTATTGGTAGTGCTAGTAGAAATCTGCTTTGGTGAAAGTCTTGCTTGAGAAAATCTTGCTTGTGGAAAGTACGACTTGTGGTTTCCACTTATAGCGATGTTTCCACCGATAGGCGGTGTTTCCAATTGAGCGGTGTATCCACCGCTAGTGCTATGAAATCTTGATAAACGATGCTTCCATCGATAATTTGTATTTCCACTTTGCAGTGAAAGTACGCTAGTGGAAAGTCTTGCTTATGGAAAGTCTTGCTAAATGGCGATTACAAGCGCTAATGGCCACGTTTAATTGGTCATGTAACCACTAACGGCTATAATGGGGATAGTTATGAGGTGATTAATGGGCCGATTAATCCTCATAATTCCATTTGAACGGTTGAGAGTAATCTCCTATAAATAGGAAATCTGATTATGCATGAAGAACACACAGAAAACGTAAACACTTATTAGCGAAAGGGTTATAGAATTGTGCCTAATTCTCTAACTGCATTTGGTCTTATCCCAAGTAGATATTCATGATACCCAGGCATTAGGGTCGAATAGTTTACTTTGGAAAGTGATCACACGATTCCAAGTGATATCCGGTAATCACCTAGTGGTATTGCTACTGTCATTGATTGTCTTAACCCTGTTCTAGGAGATAAACCCCAACAATCAAAGTAAACTATTTTGTGATAATCAATGGCTGTTGCTGCAATGAAACATATGGCTTCAAACTTTGCTAAGCTGGATAAGTTTGAAGGGTGGATTCGGAGATGGCGAAAGAAGATGCATTTCTTCTTCACAATCATGAGTGTAGTCTATGTCTGACTACTCCAATTCCCGATGATGGGGATGATGCTACGGTTGAGCGGATCGGGAGGAGGAGCAAGTGGGAGAATGATGACTACATATGAAGAGGTCTTATTCTGAATGGTATGTCTGATTCTTTGTTTGATATTTATTAGAACTTTGAATCTTCCAAAGAACTGTGGGATTCCTTGGATGCCAAATATATGGCTGAGGATGCATCAAGTAAGAAGTTCCTTGTTAGTAATTTCACAAATTACAAAATGATTGATTCAAGACCAGTTATGGAACAATACAATGAACTTCTTGGAATACTTGGAAGGTTTACACAACATAATATGCACATGGATGAGGCTATTCAAGTCTCTTGTGTTATTGATAAACTTCCTCCTTCATGGAAAGATTTCAAGCATACCTTGAAACATATGAAGGAGGAGTTAACTCTTGTTGAGTTGGGCAGTCATCCGCACATTGAGGAATCTCTCAAGGTGCGGGATAATGACAAGCCAAAGAGTAGCAATCTCTTTGGACCATCTGTTGTCAATATGGTGAGCATAACAACTCCACCGTACAATGATAACAAAGGCAAACGCAAATATCATGATAACACAAAGGCGAGATCTTAACAAGAAGGCAACACCTACTTGTTGGAAATGTGGCAAGGCCGGTCACATTAAAAGGGACTACAAAGGTGTTAAAATTGGTGGTAAAGCTAATGGATCGAGCACTAATGGTTCGAGGGGTGGTGGTTCACCAACTCACTGAAAGGTCGAAATATGTTTAATAAGTCTTTTGATTTATTATGTTACGGATGTATCTCGAATCTTTTATGTGCGGGATGATGATGTTGCGTGGTGGGTTGACTCGGTGTAACAGTTCATGTGTGCAAAGATAGAAGGTGGTTCAAGACTTATGAGTCACCGAATGATGGTTCTATTGTTCACATGGGAAATGAGTCAACGACCTTGGTGCATGGTCGTGGTTGTGTAGATCTTAGGTTTAGTTCGGAAAGATTGTAACTTTGATTAATGTTATTCATGTTCGTGATATAAGGAAAACTTGGTTTCAAGTAGTGTTTTGAATAATCATGGATATAAACAAGTTATTGAATCGATAAATTTGTTCTTTCTAAATGTGGTGTTTTTATTGGTTTTGGTTATTTATGTAATCAAATGTTCGAGCTTAATATTACCAGCGATGTTATTTCGACTTTTGTGACCACATATGATCGGTGATTCTACCCTTTGGCATGCTAGACTTGGTCATGTTCACTATAAAAGAATGCAAGATATGTCTAGGGATGGTTTAATCCTCGCTTTTGACATGGACACTAAAAGTGTAAAACTTGCATGATGACCAAGATAACCAAGAAACCCTTTCGGGGTGTTAGTCATGAGACTAAGATTTTGGAGCTTATTCACAAGTGACTGTGTGATTTGCATGCCACTCCTTCTTTGGGGAATAAGAAGTACTTTGTGAAATTTATTGATGATGCTTCTAGATTTTGTTATGTCTATCTTTACATACCAAGAATGAAGCATTAAATAAATTCAAAGTGTTTAAAAGCGAAGTTGAATTACAACTTGGGTCTCGATCAAAGATTAAGGATCGATAGGGAGGTGAGTACATGGATACTTAGTACTTTCGATCATTGGTATTATCCATGAAACTATCGCTCCCTATACTCCTCGGCAAAATGGTATTTATGAAAGGAAAAAGCAGTCTTGAAGGAGATGGTTAATTCCATGTTGTCCTATTCGGGATGAGTCAAGGGTTACGGGGGTGAAGCTATGTTATGACTTGCTATTTGTTAAATAGGGTTCCCAACAAAGGAACAAGGTTACCCTTATGAACTCGGACTAAAAGGAAACCTAACTGAACTATCTCAAGGTTTGGGGTTGTAGGGTCATTGTAAGACTCCCAGATCCAAAGAGGAAAACTTTGGGTGAAAGAGGCATTATTCGCATCTTTATTGGATATCTTGAGCATTCCAAGGCTTTTAGGTTCTATGTTATTGAACCTAATGAATATGTTTCAATTAACTCTATCATTGAATCAAGGGATGCGAGACTTTGATGAGAATAGATTCTCATCGGTCCCTAGACCAAGTCGAGGATTCCTAATGGAACTCATGACACTGGTGTATCGAGAGGTCACGATGGTGAACCATCGGTGGTCCTCGATGAGGTTGTGGTTCAACAACATGAACACGTGCTCGGGAAGAGCAAAATGGTTAGGACTCCAAAATCATTTGGACCCGACTTTCAACCGTACTTAGTTGAAGGAACAAGGGATGAGGTTTCGACCAATACTCCTATTGCTTCATTGTTGAGCATGATCCCAAGACATTTGAAGAAGCAATGAAGTCCCGTGATATTGCTTTACGGAAAGAAGCAATCAATGATGAGATGGATTCCATCATGGGCAACAACACTTGGGTGTTGGTTGATCTACCTCACGGTTGCAAACCTCGGGTTGCAAATGGATTTTCAAAAGGAAAATGAAGGTAGATAGAACTATTGAAAAGTTCAAGGCTAGACTAGTCATTCGGGACTTTAAACAAAAGTCGGGAATAGACTATTTTGATACTTATGCCCACGTGGCTCGTGTCGATTACCATAAGGCTGCGATTGCTATGGCATCTATTCACAATCGGTTATTCATCGGATGGATGTGAAAACGACTTTCTTGAATGGTGAATTGAAGAGGAGGTTTATATGAACCAACCTCGGGGCTTCATCATGCTCGTAATGAAAACAAGGTGTGTAAACCGATTAAGTCTCTTTATGGACTTAAGCGGCACCTAAACAATGGCATCAAAATTTGATGAAGTGGTTTTGTCTAGTGGTTATGTTCTTAACCAAGTCGACAAATGTGTATATAGCAAATTTGATGAATCGGTAAAGAGTCATCATTTGTCTATATGTTGATGACATGTTGATTTTGGCATCGACCAAAATCGAGTTAACGACAAAGGAATTTTGTCATCAAGGTTCTCCATGAAGGATATAGGGAGGCGATGTTATCCTTGTTATAAGGATCAAACATGAAAGTAAAAGAATTTCTATCTCTCGGTCTCATTATATTGAGAAGGTATCGAGGAAATTCAATTACTTTGAATGTACTCGATAAGTACACCTATGGATACTTGTGAGAAGTCGATGCCTAATCATGGCAAGTCTGTATCTCAACTTGAGTATTCTAGGGTAATTGGTCGCTTGATGTATGCCATGACTTGTACAAGACCGACATTGGTTTTGCGGTGGGAAAATTGAGCGGTATACTAGTAATCCTAGTGCTCATCATCGGCAAGCAATTTGTTGATACAAAAGTTGGGCGTTCTGGTTTGGAGCTCGGTTCTCGTATCAATTGAGAATTGCCGCTGAGACCTGCGCACTAAGAGACAAGAAACACCGTTAGGCTTACCGTGGGATTGTCTCCCACGATTATCCTCCCATGTGAGTGAGTAATCGGTTTAGGGTTTAAGGAGTTTTAGGGTTATGAGATCGTACCTTAAACGAGGGATATGATTCCTTTATATACGCACGGAATCCTTGTTGGTTCGTGTTCCCCAACCTTCGCGTATCCCGCCTAAGTCGGTTGGGAATGATTATCTTCTTATTTTAGAAGATATCGGATATCTATTCCGTAAATAGATTTGGGCTTGAGCTTTCGTGAGCCCACACGCTTATTGATATTGGCCCGCCTGCACCGGGCTTGTGAATATTAATGTAGTCGGGTTTATGACCCGACACCGACTATACGTCATCATGTCCCCAGTCTAGTATGCGCAGTGCGTAACTGCGGATGCTAGACTTATGACCGTAGTCCAAAATAAAAGAAAAAAAAACGTGCGAAACGTATTAAAGAAGCCATACACATACCTGTAGGTGCATTGCATCTAGACATCAAAGTGAATTGCAAATGCCTCGTTATTCGGGGGAAAGTAACTGTCCCGCGTCCCATCAGAGTAATCTCAACCACACAAGTGAAGTTAGTGGGGTCCACGTGGCGCATATCGGGTGGTTGAGAAAAACTATATAACCTATCCTTCCATTTTCACCGTCCTCCTCACAGTAAAATTCCATCCACTAGTACAAAAGCATTTTGGACAGTTGCAAGCCAGAAAGTAGCCAATCACAAAGGTAACCACGCGTGCGCTTGATCAAAATAATAACACGATGGTTAAGCAGTTGTCTGACTTTACCTCCGACCTCACCGTGAGCGACCTGATGGAATTCACATCGGAGTACTTCATACCGCTGGACGTGCATCCGGTTGTTCCGGGAGCACGAGCAACTATTGCGGATTTCCCCGAAGGGAAAGTGGGTGTATATACACCATTATTCGAATTCGCGAATCAACGTGTGCCCCTTTCACGCTTTCTGTGCGATGTGTTAAATTATTATAATCTACACATATCGCAGTTGCACTGCATTGGTGCGGCCAAAATTACCAATTTTGAGGTAAATTGCCGTTTATTGGCAATCAACCCCACCATCCACCTATTCCGCGCCTTTTATCACACTACATGGGCGCATGGGTGGGTGTCTTTTGCAAAGCGCGCCGGTAGATTGCAATGTTATACGGATAAATTAGATTCACTTAGGAATTGGAGGGAGTATTTCTTCTGGGTAGATGATACATGCTTTCCCTGGAATTATGATTTTTATACTCGGGTACATTAGAGAGGATGAGTGCCGTTGCACGGGTCCTATGTCGCCGAGGATGCGGAACTGATAAATGCTAACCGCATCCCCATTAGTGCCTATCCTGAGGGATTTTTGGTGCATATGGGGATCAGCCGTAATTATTTTGGCCCTGAAGATGAGATCCCAATCTTCTTAGACGCGCATGGCAAGGGTGGGTACTTATTCCTCCGTACCGTTGTGTGTAAATAATGTAAGAGCATTCTTCCTTATATTTCACGCATTATATAACCTGTGTGCACATGTTGTTTTGTGGTGCGCAGAAATGGATCTTTTTACCGTAGTACAGTTAGCGAAGCCATTAGAGGTAAGGACAGGGACACGGCCTTTAAAGGAGAATGAGGAGCCCATCCTCGCTGCTACCGCAGGGCGCGTCATCGAGCTGAATGCGGGGGATACAGGGACCAGTTCCTCAGTCGCAGTGGAGGCAACACCCCTGCAAAGCCGTCCTAATCCCGAAGTAAATTCTCTTGTGGCGCATTCCATGGAGGAAGAGAAAAAAAAGAATCTGGGTTTAGTCGTAAAAGGACCCGAAGGGATGATGGTGCAGGCCCATCAAGGAAAAAACGCTCCGTGGTCCAGACTGTGGAATTATCCTCCACTGATGAAGCGTCTTCGCACCCTTCTGCTGATGTCTCGGAGCCACAGTAAGTAAAGCCGTATGTATATAATTTCCGTTTGTTGGTAGATGTGCTAGTTGTGAATCTAACATTTCGCAGGGTGGAGCAGGTGATAGAATCACCCCCAAGGCTAGTCCTATACGTTCAGCGCATTCGTAGCCGCAGAGTCAGGATAATGAAGACCAGTCTGATGTGGATGTGCCCATGGAGCAATTGGTTGAAGAATTGGTGCAGGTCTCTGCACATCAGGCTTCACTAATTGTGAAGCTGAAAGACCGAGTATCTGGTGGGGAGAACCAAGATTCACAAAAGGACCAAACAATAGCTTTGTTGGGCGAATCGGTAGCACCCGGCGAATCGGATAGCGCCCATGCAGAGCAAGGATCCGAGCGCATACGCTCAAAAACAGTGATGACAAAATGGCGCTAATGTGCCAAATAAATCAAGAGCGTCTTGATCTTGCCGGTACAAGTCGTGTGTCACTGGGTACTTAAACATCTAGAGCGGGTAAGGAAACTTTGTTTGCGCAGTTGGGGGAGCTTGGGGCTACTGTGAGCTGGTCATTGGAGGTGCAGGAGGCAAAACTGCGTAAGCTAAGCATTGAATATGACGAGGAGTTGTATCCTCAGCTTATGTCCACGATAGCGGAGCGCAGGTGGCTCATAGGCCACGGTCTCCGCCTAGCTGCCCTTAGTACCCTGGAATCGCCAGAGGTGGTTAATGCCTTCGGGGAGGTAGTGCAGTGCGCTCTGGAGCGTGGTAAATCAGAAGCAATTGAAAAGCTCCACGAGGCAAAACTGTTGAAGGCGCCGATGGATAAGGTACCGAATTATGATGCTGAGTCATATGATCACTTGGTCGCTGCCATGCAGAGAATGAAAGACTTAGAGCTCCCAATGATTTCGGAGCTTGAGCGCGATCAAGATTATCCGATAAATGTTATTATGGCGGGGTTGACCTTGGCGCGTCATCGTACCGAGGATGCCGAAACACAGCCGGACTATTATTTGAAGCCCCATGAGTCTCAGCTGCAAGTACCTGTGTTTGCGCGTCCTAGGGATAGTCAGAATCCCTTTGCTTTGGAAAAAGAGGTACCTTTGCAGGAGGTCTTGGAAGCGCATGCGACCCGTCTTGCTAAAAAAGAAGGTATTGCAGGTAAAGCTATTTTGTGTGGGGTTGGTGCGGCCCACTTGCCAAGGTCTGATGGAGTGCCAGTCAGTGTGGCCACTGTGTCGCGTCAGGGTGCAGATGTGTTGAAGGGCGTTAGCGAGGCTAAAGATGCAACGAGTCACGTTGGCACCTCTACCCTTAAGCGTTGTAGCAGCTGGTAGTTGATAACCATCTCTTGTAATAACTCGTAGTTATGAATAAAAATTTCTTATTTGTTTACTGTGGATATTGGTAATGTATACGTATCTGTCTGTCTGTGCGTAAAAGATGTATTTGTTGTCGTGTACGCCAGTGCAAATATAGGAAATCCATAATCATGTATGAAAATCAGAGTACGCTTGAGAAATAATTCTAAGTACTTTATCATAATCGTGTATGGATGATATTCAGCGTGCTGTAAATATCTCATTTAAGGAAGCAAGTGTTTTGGTTCCTAAGTTGTTAAACGTGCACGTGTGCGCTGTTGCGCAACCATCGTGGGTTGCGCACATATCTTATTCCAACGTCTCGAGAATAAGGTGTTTAACAAGGATACGTGATCCAATGTTGATGGGTTTGCAACCCTCTTACTCAACAAGTTATTTAGTAGGTTAACTTATCCTTTTACCATCGTGGGTTTATTCGTAGTGCATGCACGCCATCGTGGGCAAGAAATAAAAAATTGTTAAGACATACAGTATATGAAGATAAAAACTTAAAATGTGTCGGAGTTAGCTAGAAACCGCGGCATTTTATTGATACTTGCAAGTTTTTGAGAAATAACAAAGAAAAAGATATGTGAAAATAAAAGAATACATGAATGTTTATTGAGCCCGAGTGCGGAGCTTCTGCACACATGTGTCGTAGCTATCCTTATAGGTAGCACCTCTTGAGGTTGCCGATGTTCCATGTGCGTGGTAGGTCACGACCATCCAAGCCTCGTAGCTTTGTCGCTACTGCGTGCTGTTGCTTCAAGAACCTCATAAGGTCCTTCCCACTTTGGTCCGAGCTTACCAGTATCTTCTGCGTGGCTCGCCTCATTGGCACGGTAGACAAAGTCGCTTTGGTCTCGAATGAAACACCGCGTACCTTAGCATCATAGTATCCTTTCATTTTGACTTCGACTTTGCCTCCCGTATGGTCGCGCGCGTTCGCGTCTTTCTTCCAAAGAAATCCAAGTCGACACGTCTTTCATCATCGTTTGTTGTAACATTGATCTCCATTGTGCGGATAGTTGGCATGCCGATCTCGGTTGGTATGACGGCACATCCCGTATACTAGAGAGAAGGGGTGTCCCGTCTTGGTTTTAATTGAGGTGCGGTGCGCCCGGTACATCATGCGAAAGTTCTTGACCCACCTTCCTTTGTGCCCGTCCAGCGCGCTTTGATTCCTTCGCCAGGGCTTGATTTGCGCGCTCTACTAAGCCATTGTTTTGTGGGTGCGTAACCGACGCCAAGTGTTGGGTGATGTTTAACTTCTCGCACCAATCTTTGAAGGGGTTGTCGCAAATTGTTTCCGTTGTCCGAGATGATTTCACCGGTAATCCGCGGCATACAATGTTGTCCCGACAAAGCGTTTCACCGTTGCCGGTGATTGTCGCCACCGCTTTTGCCTCGATCCACTTGGTGAAGTAGTCTATAGCTACTATGAGAAACTTGAGACCGCTTTCTTTGCTATTGGAAAAGGACCCGCAATATCAATGCCCCATTTGTAGAATGGCCATGGCGCCGTGATTGGCGTTAGCTCGTCTTTGTGGTTGGCGCGGACGGGTCTATGAACTTGGCAATCATTGCACTTCCGTATTAAGTCCCGCGCATCTCGATGCATGGTTGGCAAGTAGTATCCCGATCGCATGGCGTGCTACAACGGACCGTGGTCCTGCGTGCATGCTGCATGAACCTTCATGGATTTCTCGCAGACATAATTTGCTTGTAGAGGGCCAACGCAATGAGCCATGGTTGGAGGAAGGAACGTCGGTACAATATGTTGTCTCGTAATTGAATCTCTGCTTGTCGCCGTATTCTATGAGCTTCCTACATTCTTGGGGTAATGTTCCTTTGCTTAGGAATTCGTGTCGGTATCATCCATGTAGGACCCTCCTCTTCTATAACCGCGAGATTGCCATCTCCGATATTGATTTGCTTTTCGGTGTTTCCACCAAAGACTTGCTTTGATAAATGTGCGAAGCTTGTCGAGGCGATCTTGCTCACAAGTCCCGCTTTGCGATTTTCTCCTCTAGGGACTTGCTTGATAGTAAATCAGTCAAAGCCTTTGATCAGTGTCTTAGTCTTCTCAAGATACTGAATCATATTATCTTCTTTGGCCACGTATTCGCCCAACACGTGGTTGGGTACTAGCCGGGAATCTACATTTGCTTCCAAATTACGTACACCTATTCGAGCTGCGATGCTTAGTCCGGCGATTAGGGCTTCGTATTCTGCCTCATTGTTCGTCGCGGTAAATTCAAAACGCAGTGCGTAAGTAAATTCCATACCCTCTGGGTTTGTGAGAATGAGGCCAGCTCCTGATCCGTCCACGCATGAGGATCCGTCTGTAAACAAAATCCATGGATTGTAGTTCCCTCTTTGTTGGTGCGGGTACCTCATCGATGTCGGCTTCGATGATGAAGTCTCGCGAACTGCCCTTTTATTGCGGTACGTGGTCTATAAGAGATGTTGTGTTCGCCTAGCAACACACTCCACTTCTGGAGTCGCCCTGACGCATCGGGTTTGGAGATGATCTGCTTGATGGGTTGATCTGTGATTACCGCTATCGGGTGCGCTTGGAAGTATCGGCGTAGTCGCTTGGCGGCAAACACTAATGCCAAGACTAACTTCTCCATGGCACTGTAGTTCATCTCCGTCTTCTTGAGCGCTTTGCTGACAAAGTAGATAGGGGTTTGCACTGAGTCCCTATCTGTTAGTAGCACTGCGCTGACTGCCCCATGAGTTGCTGATAGATACATGATCAGCTCTTCCCACGGTCGGGTGCAACGAGTGTTCGAATGCTGCTAGATCTTTGTTTGAGTGTAGTGAAGGCTTCTTCCGCCTCCGCCGCCCACCGAAATCACCCTTTTTATACACTTCTTGAGTGTTTTGAAAAGAGGCAATGACTTTTCTGGCGACTTAGACAGAACCCGCTTAGGCCGCCGCTTTTCCGTTGAGAGATTGGACTTCCTTCGCCGCGCGTGATGGAAGTTCAATCTTCGCTTTGTCTTTTCTGGACAAGGTTTTATGCCGTCCGGTTCTATCAGGTATCCTAGGAACATGCCTTCAGTAGCGCCAAAGGTGCATTTTTTAGGATTCAGCTTCATGTTAATCTCTCGTAGAGTATTGAATGTCTCTTCTATGTCGCGCACAAGCTCAACTTCGGTATGGCTTTTTATGACCAAGTCATCCACATAGACTTCCAGGTTGCGGCCCACCTGTTTTTCAAAGGCATTGTCTACTAACCGCTGATAGGTGGCACCCGCATTCTTCAAGCCAAAGGGCATTTTGTGTAACAATGAACGCTTGGCTTGTGTGGAAGGTCGTTTTTCCTCGTCTTCCTTACCCATTTGTATCCGGTGATATCCCTTGTACGTCGAGAAAACACTTTAACGGGTATCCGCACAAGGACTCTATTTTCCGGTCTATCTCGGTAATGGATAGCGATCCCGGGCATGCTTTGTTAAGGTCGGTGAAGTCTCACGCACATCCGCCGACTACCGTCGCTTTTTGACCATTCTTGGGTTAGAAAGCCGATCGTGGTAGTAGACTTCACGATAATTCCGCATTTACCAATTTACGTACCTCTGCCGGGTACTGCTCGCGACGCCTGGGGCTTGGCCACGCTTCTTCAGCGTGACGGTGAGTACCCTTGTCGGATTCTCAGTTTATGCTCTGTGATCGAGCGTGGTACCCCAGTCATGTGTTTTGGCTCCCACGCGAAAATATCCACGTTCTTTTGTAGGAGCGCGCACACAGCTGCTTTGCCGTTGTCCGACAATGACCCTCCGATGGTTATTTCCTGTTCTGGGTATTCTGGGTGAATCGCGACCTTCAAGTTGGGGACCTTGGCCGCGCACTGTTTCGGGATCGGTGCCATTTCGCATGTAACCGTGTTACATTCTCTGTTTGGTACCGTGGCATTGTAAAGAGTAACAATGCCCCCTTCTACTGGGAATTTAAGCATCCCGTGCGCTGTTGATGGCACCGCGCGCATGGCTGATATCCCGGGTCTCCCAATAATGCCATTGTATGGCGAGGGGGATTTAATCACCATGAAGTCCATCCAGGTTGTCGTAGAGTGCTCTGCGTTGCCAATGCTGACTAGCAATCGCAGTTGCCCCATGGGCCATATCTTTTCACTCGTGAAACCAGTGAGCGTTGTGCTAACCGGGTTTAACTGGCTGCGTATTTCAGGTCGCAGTCTTTTAAAGCAATGCTCATACATGATATTTGCCGATGCCCCACCATCAATGTACATGCGGTGTATGTCGTGACCACCTGCACTGATTTCAATGGTGAGTGGCTCTGCTGCTGCGTTGTCCGCAGTTAGAGTAGGGAAAGAGATTTCGCTTCTTCGGGAAAACTCCTGGCTGACCTTTTGTCTAGTGACTCGTTGCCACGTTTGTATCATGTAGATTATGTCGGCCTTATCTTTGGGTGTCTCCTTCTTGTTTCCATTCTTTTGTTTATCTCTTCCCTCTTTAATGTTTTTAACCAAGTGGTCCAGTCTACCCTCTTTGACCATCTTGTCGATGAGTTGGCGCAGCTGGACACATTCGTTAGTGGTGTGACCCTTTGCGCGTGGTAGTCACAAGATCCATTCCCGGTCGCCGATCTTGGTGTGCGCATCTGCGGCGGTCTTGGGAAATTCGCGCCTTCTGCTGCGAGTATTTCCTTTGGGTTTTGATCGAAGTGTACTGTCATTATCTCTGCCGCTCTCTCGTCAGCGATAGCTCTATTACAGTTACTACCTTGGTCGTTGGATTGTCTCCTGTGTTGTTCCCGTGACCGTAACTCGAGTGGTTCTTTTGCTATCCGCCGTAAGCGCTTCCCCTGGACAAAGACCGAGGCGCTTCATGAGTTCATCAAAGGTCTCGGGGATCTTGTCGTTTAACCTCTTGATGAGTTCGGATTATTAATCCCATTCATGAAGCCGAGATCTTTAGTACTTCAGACATGCTTTAACTTGCATGCATTCATCTTTAAAGCGCTCCATGAATGCACTCGTAGATTCTCCTTGGTGTTTGCTTTACCTGGCGAGTTCGACAGATTTTAGCGCACTTTTTCCGTTGAGTAAAATTTAGACGGGCGCCTTTCTCAACTCTTCAAAACCATTTATGCTCCTTCGTAGGAGTTTGTTGAACCGCTTCCGCGCTTCCCACTAGTGTGGAATTAAACATGTGGCACCACACCGGTTGTGGCCAATTCTCAATGGTCGCGGTGATTCAAAGATTTTTAGGTGATCGTCGGGATCACTGCTCCATCATAGGTCTTGACATTTGTAGGCATGCGCCTCTTCTTATTCTCGGAGAAATCAGCGATGCGTCGGTGAATGCATCCACTTTCGACGGCGCCATGGGAGAGATATATCTTCCTCTTGGCTATCGCGTCGCTTCTAGATTTCCAATGTCTCAGATCGCTATCCTCGTTGTCCGAGGAGTTGTCAAGATGAATTTTCCTACTTACGGCGTTTGCGCGGCCGTCCTCGAATCGACTTATAGTCCGGATCGAAGGGCTTTCACTGGGGAATACTTTCGCCCGATCATCATGTACTCTACGGCTACCCGATCTGGCGTGACACCGGTACGCCGCTCTTCTCTATCACTATCACTCGAGTCTGCGAGTGAGATGTCTCATCACCCTCAATTCTCCTCCCATTACATTGAATACCGGGGTTTATGACCGCTTCCTCTGCGCTTTTCTTTACGGTGGCGCAGTGGGGAAGTATCGATTCGAATCGAAATTGAGTCGGGCTTTCGTGTTCCGCCTCGATCTATTCTTCTTCCTCTTGCATGAGGCGGTCAATGCTTCGTAGTTTTGGGATACGAAAACTTCGGTGCTAATTCGCGCGACTCCCTCGAGAGTGAGTGCGTTTGTTTACCGCTATACCCTTATCCCGCCTGGTGCCTCCTGTACCTTTGTCGGTCGGGCTTCTAACACCGATTGGAAGGGAGTAGTAAAGACGGTCTTGTGATGGGTCTACTCCACTCGTGGTGGTTGTAGTGGCTTGGGTTGTTCCCGAGTGCGGTTCCACTGGAGAAAAGATCAAGTCTTGGCACGATCCCTTATTTTTAGCAATACTGGTTGTCCGGGAGGTCCGCTTAGGGGTTAGTCCACTCTGCGACTTCTTCCCACGAGGTCCGA
This sequence comes from Chrysanthemum lavandulifolium, assembly GCA_022545495.1. NCBI lineage: Eukaryota > Viridiplantae > Streptophyta > Magnoliopsida > Asterales > Asteraceae > Chrysanthemum > Chrysanthemum lavandulifolium. The sequence continues at coordinate 286,668,398 of CM040238.1, read as the reverse complement.
TTGCGATCGGCGATTTCGTGCTTTGTCATTCTAGTGTTGGTTCTTAGTGTTCGAGTCCCACGGATGGCGCCACTTGTTGATACAAAAGTTGGGCGTTCTGGTTTGGAGCTCCGGCTCGCACTAATTGAGAATTGCCGCTGAGACCTGCGCACTAAGAGACAAGAAACACCGTTAGGCTAACCGTGGGATTGTCTCCCACAATTATCCTCCGGCGTGAGAGTGAGTAATCGGTTTAGGGTTTAAGGAGTTTTAGGGTTATGAGATCGTACCTTAAAAGAGGGATATGATTCCCTTTATATACGCACGGAATCCTTGTTGGTTTCGTGTTCCCCAACCTTCGGCGTATCCCGCCTAAGTTGGTTGGGAATGATTATCTTCTTATTTTAGAAGATATCGGATATCTATTCCGTAAATAGATTTGGGCTTGAGCTTTCGTGAGCCCACACGCTTATTGATATTGGCCCAGTTCGTACCGGGCTTGTGAGTATTGGGCTGTAGTCGGGTTTATGACCCGACACCAGACTATACGTCATCACAATTCAAAGGGTACTGAAGTATTTGAAGAGAACTATGGATTATAGTCTCTCATATACTGGTTACCCATCGATGTTGGAAGGTTACACCGATGCAAGTTGGATCGATGTCATCAAGACAATTCGTCTACCAGTGGTCGGGTATTCCTACTTGGTGGAGGTGCAATTTCTTGGGCATCCAAGAAGCAAACTTGCATCACCAGTTCAACAATGGAATCGAATTTGTGGCTTTAGCATTGCGGTAAAGAAGTCGAATGGTTGAAAACTTGCTTCTTGAGATCCCATTGTGGCCTAAACCTATAGCACCTACTTCTATTCGGTGTGATAGTGCGACTACATTGGCTAAGGCTTATAGTCAAATGTACAATGGGAAGTCTAGACACTTAGGTGTCGGACATAGCATGATTCGTGAGCTTATCATGAATGGGGTGGTATCTATAGAGTTTGTGAGATCTCAATGTAACTTAGTTGATCACTTGACGAAGGGTTTGGCTAGAGACTTGGTTATAAAGTCGGCTAAAGGGATGGGTTTAAGTCCAACTTAGTCATCTGCATGTTAGACACCCAACTCCTCCTAAGGAAACTTAGGAGTCGAGTTCAATGTGGAAAGTCGAACATTCAGTGGACCTGGAGCACATGTTTATTTACATCCCAAGGTTGTGCTCGAACCTGTTGAAAGGAGGATGAAGTCTTTACTTAATGGTTAATTTTCTTTGAAAAGTGCTTGGCGAGCATGACTAAAGAGGAACCACCTATGTAAATGTTGAAGTTTTGCCGCTTCAGAAGCTTTGGACTTTTAGCGTTTACAACATTTATGAATTTGGATATGGACACATGGCTTGTATAGTGTCGGGGAGTCATAAGTGTTTGAAAACTTGTGTGTATTTATCTTCGTGTATTCAAGTGGGTTGAAGGGTTCAATTCTTAGAACACCCCGATTCTCGAGTATTTGAACGTGTAATTACTAAGATGGAAATTCAATCCTCGTGACATTTTCGCTTATGCACATGTTTTGCTTGATGTTTATTTTTCATGCAAAGGAAGTGAACTATATTTGGGGAGGATTGTTGAAAATTTAGTGCACTTGTGGGAATAGTTCACACCTTGTAATGGGTTAGAGGTACGGAGGTACACCCATAAGGTCCATGAACACCCGACTCTAATAGTGGTTTGTATTGGTAGTGCTAGTAGAAAGTACCGTGAAAGTACCGCTGAGGAAAGTACTACTTATGGAAAGTACCGCTTGTGGTTTCCATCGATAAGCGTGTTTCCACCGATAGGCGATGTTTCCATCGATAGGCGATGTTTCCACCGAAGTGGTGTATCCACCGCTAGTGCTATGAAAGATCGATAGCGATGCTTCCATCGATAGGTCGTATTTCCACCGCAAGTGAAAGTATCGCTAGTGGAAAGTCTCGCTATGGAAAGTATCGCTAAATGGCGCTACAACCGCTTAATGGCCACGCTTAATTGGTCATGTAACCGCTAACGCTATAATGGGGATAGTTATGAGGTGATTAATGGGCCGATTAATCCTCATAATTCCATTTGAACGGTTGAGAGTAATCTCATATAAATAGGAAATCTGATTATGCATGAAGAACACACAGAAAACGTAAACACTTATTAGCGAAAGGGTTATAGAATTGTGCCTAATTCTCTAACTGCATTTAGTCTTATCCCAAGTAGATATTCGTGATACCCAGGCATTAGGGTCGAATAGTTTACTTTGGAAAGTGATCACACGATTCCAAGTGATATCCGGTAACCACCTAGTGGTATTGCTATTGTCATTGATTGTCTTAACCCTGTTCTGGGAGATAAACCGCAACAATATCAAATGTGATATTCATCTTATTGTTTTATCATATATGATATTGTTGCAAGCACAGTTGAATGTTAGCCTGCTGAAGGCTTAGTCGCTGGCATACCCTTCGGCTAAAGCCGAATGCTGTGCCTGAAGGCTTAGGCGCAGGCATAGCCTTCGGCTTTAGCCGAAGGCTATGCTTGCGCCTAAGCTTAAGGTTTTGTTTTCTGTTAACTCTTTTAAACATGCTTTTTTAATAATAAGTAAAATATATCATAACATACTTTTTTATAACAACATTTTTATAAATGAATTCATTAAAATTACCTCTCTTTCCACTGGCTTTCTGGGAGGCAACGGTTCATAGTATATGTCTTCTCCCTTGTACAAATTCAGGCCGGTTTGCTCCTCATCAGGATCATACTCTCCGTGATGCTCTAATGTCCCCAAGCAACCGTCTCTCATTTCCATGTTTATTCTTTTCCTCATTGTTGGAGTGTTCCAACTTCTGATGGCTGGGCGGTGACGCATAACTTGGAACCTTGGGTAGTTTGTTGAGTCCAAGTATAGCAGCTTTTTTATACACAAAAATACAATTAAAATTTTGTTAGATAATTTTTTATATGAGTGAATCATAGTTGATAAGTTTAATGGAAAATAACTTACATATAATAATGTTATAGGACCATAATAGAAGTTGGTACCCGACTTGACTTGCGTCCAGTTTAGCTTACTGACTTCCAAGCATTCCATTATGTAGCTGCACCAATCGATATCATAGATATCATCATCTTCTTTAACGTGCCTGAGGATTTTTTTGGGCACTCTTCCTGCACTCTCCAAAGTGCCCATGGTGCTTGCAAACAATGTTAAGAAATTCATCTTGAACATGAAATCTGCTTCAGTTGTGCTTGATATCTTGAAGGCTAAAGCAGGTGGTGTAATTCGTCCAAGATGAGCGTACTGTTCTTCCCATTCTCTAATGAAATTGTCATCATCAAATCTTTCCTCCAGATCTTCGAGCTTTCTTGTCCCCATCGGCACATCTAGCATATCATGAATTTTTTGCCTTGTTACCTTTATTGAACCTTTTTTTAATCTCAATTCCATGCTAGGTGGATGGAACTTATCAATTACATGGTACGCCAATGCAGCTGGAAGTTCAACAATAGGGAAGTTTATGAACCTCTCAAATCCTATCTCTTTCAAGCATTTCTTTCTGTCATTTGATAAACCGATCATTGCTTCATAGAGAGGTTTTGGTGATGACCTTCTTGTACATGTCGGGTAATTTTTTGTTTTTGCTTTGTCCTTTTTTACCTTAAGCTTCTTTTTATCTTCCTTATCTTCAACCTCCTTCTGAACAACTATTTCCTTCTTTCTCTTTTTGGTTTCTTTTACAACCAATTGTCGATCATTCTCTTCTTCGATTTCCTCTTCAGTCTCTTCCACTTCCTCTTCAGTCTCTTCTACTGTCTCAGTATCCTCATCATCACTTTTATCAGCATCTTTTTCCTCTTCAATTCTCCTAGCATCACCTCTAGTAAATCTTTTCGGAGTACTTTTCTTTTCTGATGCTTTTCTTTTCTGTGCATGTTTCTTTGCTGAAGTGTCTTTTTCTTCTTGATTTTTAGTTTTTTTCTTATCTGCTTCATTCTTCTTTTTCTTTTCTAGCTCTGCTCTTCTCTTCTTAGCATTTCTCTGCATTTCATTCAATCTTTGAGTTACTGTTTTTGCTTTATCTGCAAAACAAATTTATATTATATCATTTGTGATTTAGTAATTGAAATATTCTCAGTACATAACGTGTTTCGTTAATAACATGATATGTACCTTTAGCAGGGCTTTTCTCTTCAGCAGTTGTTTTTAGTAGTGGCAATTTAGAGATTAGATTCCCAACATCATCTTCTCCGTCATCATTTTCTTTATCTCCTACATCATCAACAATGAACAATTAATTAATATCCCGACGCTTTACTCAAAGGATTAGGTGCGAGCATATCTTTTTTGCAAATTTAGAGGCTACGCAGATATTACTAAAATTTTTATAATATCATATATGATATTCAACATAAAATTTTTTTAGCTACTGAATAATTGTTCATTTTTGTCAAATTCAAGTCTTTACTAAATACCATCAGATGGATTCTTAGGAAGCCATCTATTTTGCTAATACCGGTCCTATCATCTCCTTTCTCTGATTCCCAGTGAGGGGTATAAGTAGTCTAAACGCTCTTTCCAGCCTTTGGTTTGGCTAGGTACTACTAACTATCAGAAAGCTCGAAAAAGGGCATGATTTTAGGCTCTTCCTTTTTGACTTTCGCGGGGGACGCTTTTTCTTTCTTTTTTTTTTCAAAAAGAAAACTCCAAGTTGCCGAAGGCTATGCCTGTGGCTAAGCCTTTGTTGAAGCCTTTGCTTATCTGCACCCTAGTCAATTCACAAAGTTGAATACATCTTTTATTATATCATATGTGATATTTAACATAAAATTTTTGGTAGATACAAAATATGTTACAAACATGTATTTGTGTTCAGAAATGTTGAATGCTATGCCTGTGGCTAAGCAAATGTTAATGATTTGAAGTTTTATCCAAGGGCTATGCCTGTATCTAAGCCAAATCATTTGTTTCGAAGGAAAATTTTAAGTTATCACATATTTAAAAGGCTATTTTTAAAAGCAAATGTTTGTTATATCATATCTGATATAGAATAAAAAACAGATTTAAAAGCTTATTTTAAGATATCATATATCCCCACAAAGCATTTTGTGCATCAGTCACAGCCAATTCGTTTGTTAAATGCTAAAGCATCTTATGCGGCTAAGCAAAAGGCTTAGCCACATAAGATGCCTTTGGCGAAGCCAAAGGCATGTTCTATAGCTAAGCCAAAGGTTTAGCCTCATAAGATGCTTTAGCATTTTAACAAAGGCATCTTCCGCGGCTGAGCCAAAGGATTAGCTACATAAGATGCCTTTGGCGAAGCCAAAGGCACCTTCCGCGGCTGAGCCAAAGGATTAGCCGCATAAGATGCCTTTGGCTTAAAGGCATCTTATGCGGCTAATCCTTTTACTTAGCTGCAGTATATGCTTTGTTGAAGCCTTTTGCATTCATCAAAGCTTCCACAGCTGAGCCAAAGGTTTAGCCGCATAAAATGCCTTTGGCGATGCCAAAGGCATCTTCTGCGGCTAATCCTTTTACTTAGCTGTAGCGAATGCTTTGTTGAATCCTTTTGCATTCGTCAAATCTTCCACAGCTGAGCCAAAGGTTTAGCCGCATAAGATGCATTTGGCGAAGCCAAAGTCGAAGGCGTCTTATGCGGCTAAGCCTTCGGCTTAGCTTAGCCGCATAAGACGCCTTCGATAAACACTTATAATCTCGCAAACCTAGCTTCTAAACTTTTAAAACCTAACTCCTAATCATAACAAAAAATCTATAAACAGTTCTAATTTCGCAAACCTAGCTTCCAAACTGTTAAAACCTAACTTCTATTTGCATATTTCTTCATCATAATCGCTATAAACAGTTCAAAACATCATATAATCATAAATAACATTTGTAGATATTGAAATAGATTTTAGAGTGTAAGATTATACCTGAAGCCGGTTTTTTGGCCGGTTTTTTTGACCGGTTTTTTGGCCGGTTGTTTGCTGGTAGTTCCTTTTACCTCAGTTCCTTTAGCGTGATAGTTTGAGCGTCGGTATCTTCCATCTTCTCCGGTGATTTTGAAAGTTTTTGATGATTTTTGCTGTGTTTTTGATCGGTGTAAATGTGTGAGTAGTGTGTGTTTTTAGTGTGTGTTTAGGTAGGTGCAGTGAATGTGATAAATGAAGAGTTAGGCGCGCTTTAATATTTGGTGTGATTTGACGATTATACCCCTCCGCTTTTATTTTAGTGGAGAGTGTGTTTTAATCTCAGCCATTGATTAAATTTGAATCAATGGTTGGGATGTGTCCCTTGGTATGTAAGGATTATTTGGTATGCAAAATAACCTCACTCTTAGTTTTATGGTATAAATTGAATTAAATGACCAGTCATGGCTAATGGCATGGTGCCCTTATAAATTTGAAGATCTTGTGCCGTTATGCACCATGCCCATACCCAAATCCGACCATTGAAAGAACTCTACTCGAAATATTGCCACCCGAAGCAGAAACTAGTAAAACAAAGTTGATCCATGCATAAACCAAGGACACAAACAATATCGGACAATTAGTAATAAAACAAACCATCCTAAATATTCATAGTCGATGATACACCGTTATCATATTTAAAAAGCATCACTAAATATGTTATAAGATCTACGCCAGCTTGTTCAAATTTAGCAGTACTTTACTTTTCATACTTCCATCCTCACACATGGATCTCTCTATTCAATTGATCATACATCCTCCACATTTGCATAGCTTTGATGGTTTCATTAAATCCTTCTTCTGGGACTCCTGTTTAGATAGTTAACAAGAGTCGAAAGTAAAAAATGTGTAATACAGATACACATGTATACAAAATTAGCAGATAATGTAGTAATGTACCTTCTTCCTTTATGAAGGTGATTCTTTGTAATGTGGTTGGCACTGATTCGAGGAAACTAAAGATCATTTTGGGTTTATAAGAAGACAACGCAAACTGAATATTAGTCTTGCCTTGAGCTTCTTGTTGAAGTAGCTTCTTATATGTAAACTGCAAAAAGAAAAAGAAAAAAAAGATAAGTTTAATTTATATACAAAATTTAATATGTCTACTTAATTGTCACATAAAGCAGGTGTATGCAACTTTTATTACCTTGACAACACGGGTCCTTTCTTCAAAATTGATTGCAGAAAAGTCCGATATTAAAGTTAGAGACTGAGGACGACAACACCAAAGTATAGCATCCACAAAAGCTTCATAAACTGATAAATTATCTAGTAACTTAATGTTTAGCTCAACGTGATCGAGATCATAAGTTGGCAACTGAGTTACCCTTGGTTGCTCAACATCTATTGAAAAATCCTACAAGCCAAATAGTAAATCCAACTTGAAGTTAGGCATATCTTAAATAATTATACAGTTGCTTAATTGGGAACAAACAAAAACATAAATAAATTATAAATGAAATTCGGGTAACAACCTTTGGCAAATGCAACTTCAAAACTCTAAATCTATTTGTCTTGTCCAAAAATCGCTTCAATTTCTGGAACCAAAGAGTGTTGTTCATTGGGTAACATTCCATACTTGCTTTAGACTTGGTTGAATCACTCTCCAAATCAGCAGATTCATCTATGTATCTGAATAAAAGCAAATTGGGGGTATTGATATCAATCTTTTCCAAATCACACTTCGTATGTATCTCAAGGTACCTCAACGAAAGACTAGACAACTTCAGGGTATTGTATTGCTCAGGAATACTCAATATCAAATTTTTGAGGACGGGAAGGCTGGATAAAAAGTCGGCAAAGCTTTTTGATGTCTGGAAAGGATACCCGTGTAAACCCAACTTTATTAGTTGTTTGCATGAACTCAAGTTTATACATGGTGCCCCGTGTACAAAAATAGCACATACACGTAGATTTGGAACATCTATATCTATTCTCTCAACTCCATTGTTATAATAAAACCAAACAAGTTTTAGATTTTGATGCCCAGAAACACAAAATCTTTTCAAACCAAAGCAGCGAGAAAGTTTAAGTATCTTAAGAAGAGGGCAACTAGCAGTCAGACACTTGATCACTTCCTCATCTATAGTGACTTTATCAAGTTCCAAAAATTTCAAAGACTTGAACTTGACAACACCAACCATCAAGGACGAAGGCAACTTACAGTTACTTACGGTAAAAGACATCAATGAAGAGACAGATAAAAGTGTATTAGGCACACAGCAGACTTGTCCTGATCGATTTAATGACAAATTAATGTCCAAATCCTTAACGCCTTTATTAAGAACTGATTCAAGGCATTTCTCAATAATGTCCACTTCTGTAGGTTCATTATATGTCATGAGTTTGAACGTATGCGCACTCACGTCCTCTTGCTTGCAAAATCTAGAAATGGTATATACCATATACTTGTAAAAATTGGCCGTAATATTCCTAGTGTCGTAACTAGTGCGAAATGCGGAAATGGCTGTCTTAAATAAATGTTCATCGAAATTGAAAATGGGGAAAGAAGCGGTTAGATCAAACCATTTTTTAGACAATACACTAGTTCGAACAAGGTCTGCTGGAGACTTTAAAAACGAAAGTATGTGGTGAACAAGATAGTCAGGAAGCTCTGAAATCCGATCAGTTGAACATCTCTTTATTATGAAGTTCTTCGCCATCTCCCCGCAAATTCGCCAGCTAGTGTTCTTACCAGAAACTGCTACAAGTACTTGTGCTACCTACAAATAATAGAAAATTGAGTTTTACATTGCATTTTAAAAGTGATTACGCAAAACAAAAACGAAACCGACTGCAGAAATTAGTGCCTGACTATGCTTTTATTTCTGAGTAGGCCAGGGACATACAGGTACTTAAGAAAAAGATGAGGGCTTAAATAAGCTAATAAGCACATTAGTAGGACCCAAACACTTTTGTTAGCCTATTGTGTCTAAGAACACAATAAGCCAATAATTAAGCTTACGGCATTATATTTCAGATACAATTCATGTACAAATAGGCTTTTATTAAAATTATCTAGTTGCTACTTTACGGCTGCCGTAAGGTTTAAAAAAAGCTAACCGCATATGTTCTAAAGTTTGAGGTGATTTGAAATAAGTATAAGCTAGCACACTACATTATTTGTGAGTTGTGACATGCATTATGGTTTGTAGATTCATAAAATATATGATTTTTAAGGCATTTCAACTAACACAATTGTTGTTATAACAAGAATGAATTGAAGTTGTAAGTGACGAACCTGAGGCGACTGCTGAAAAGTGTATTAGGTTAAAATAAAAAGGTAAAAGTAATTTTTTATGATCTAAACCACATTGTTCAAAAATCTTGGATTCGTGAAAGTGAAATGGTAAATTGAGTTAACCCTAGTCTGTGGCTCTTGGCAGTATCTATAAGTATAGCCTCAGTAGTTTTATTTTAGCCCTTGTATTCCTTATCTTTACATTACCAGCCTTCTCATATCCTTTGTCAATAATATAAAAGAACAAAATAACTAAAAATAAATTAAACAATATCAAGTTAGATCAGCTGTTAGAGCATGTACAATGGTTAACGCCGAATTCGGTGTTAACCATTAGGAGTTCGGTGTTATTCTCGTGTTAAAGGGCCGGTGTTAGAGCAAGCACAACGGTAACGCCATAACGGGCGTTAGTGTGCATTTAACGCCGTTAACGGGCGTTATACCCTTGGAACTCCGGCGTTAATCAGGCGTTAAGGGACCAACGTTAAGTGGGCAACGGGTGTTAAAGGGTTTTTTTTTTTTTTTTTTTTTTAAAAATCACAATTTGACCCCCTCAACGACTAGTAACCGTTAGTATTTTAAAAAAAATTACAAAAACCCCCTAACGGCTAGTTTTTTTTAAAAAAAATAATAAAAAAATTACCAATATAAATACCCAACTAAAACAACATTTTTTTTCACACTTCCACTACTCAATCCTCTCAATCTTCAATCTTTCATTCACTGGAAAAAAAAATGTCGGGAGGCAACGATGATACATTCTTGAATCTTCTCGGTAGTGGGTGGAATATCTCAAACCCGGGTTCATCATCTAACCCGAACGCGGGTTCATCTTCAAACCCCAACATGTCTCTTCCCAACCCACTAGGCATCTCGAGCCAAGAAATGTGGCAACAACATCAAACATCTCTGTATTGGCAACAACAAAGCACCTTAAACTCCAACTTTCAAAATCTACAATTCCCACACACTCACAACATTCACAAACTGAAACACATGATGTTCCTGAGACACCCACGTCTCCTCCAAAAAAATCCAAAGGTCGTGTTAAACGAAAGTCAAAAAAATACAAAGACCCCGAGCCCGAACCAATCGATGATGATGAAGAGGAAGAATTTGCTACTGGGCGTTGGACTCCAGCAGAGGAAGAATTACTTGCAAGGTGTTACATAGCTGTTACGGAGGATCCGAAAGTTGGGCGTGCACAACCCAAAGATACATTTTGGTATCGGGTCACAAATGAGTTCAATAGACTCAACTTTCAACGGCGCAACAAGGATATGATGTCAAGCAAGTGGAAAACGTTGAACGCCTGTTGCACAAAGTTCAACTCTTTTTACAAACGTGCGCAACGGGAACAACGAAGCGGGGAAAGTGAGATGGATGTGATGAAACGGGCAAAACAATGGTATCGTGAGGAAACCAAAGCAACACCGTTTGCTCTCGATGACGCTTGGGAGGTTTTGCGTCATTTTAAGAAATGGGACGCCCTGAACCGGTTGATTTAACCAACGATGCCCCAAGCCAAACAAACGAGGCTTTGTTTGGTCATGATGAACAACCACGCCCATGGGAAAGAAACGTGCTACCAAGAAAGCAAGATCCGAGATCACGACAAGTCTTGGGGAGCAAGCACCGAGGAACGAGCTCGTCAACTTATTTCACCGAAACTATGGCAAACGAGTATCGTATCAACGTGAAACCGCAGCGCGCGATCGGGCCCAAAGGAAAAAGATGAAACAATAACAAGGTTGGAGGAGATGAAGTTTTTGATGGTTGATATCAAGGAAAGATCCAAATGTCGTGGCTTGGATCAATGACGAAAAAGACCGAATCATCAAAAATATAACTTGCAACCTCGTCGAGAGATTGTATTCTCTTCATTTCCTTTATGTTGTAACATTTAATTTTCAATGTCTTTTTAATTTCATTGTAGCTTCTTCTTTTTTTTTTTTTTTTTTTTTTTTAAATTTCGTATTGTAATATGTTTTCAAATTTAATGATATGTTTAGTTTAATAAATGAAGTGTTTGTTTTAGTTTAGGGGTTGAAATTGAAAATATGAAATGTTAAAGTTTAACTTGGGATGTTATTGATGTGGGTGTTTTTTGGGGATGTTAAGGTGAAATGTTAAAGCTGATGTGGCGCTGACGTGGACGATGTTAAACTTTATTGATGTAAATGCTCTTAACACACCAACGCCTGCTTTTTTTTTTTTTTTTTTTTTTTTTTTTTTCATTTCGCCCTAAATGAGGGGTTGTTTTTGTAAATTGTTGGTGAGTTAAAGTTTAACTTGGGAATGTTATGATTGTGGTTGTTTTTTTGGTGAGTTAAGGTGAAATGTTAAAGCTGATGTGGCGCAGACGTGGCACGGTGTTAAAGTTTAACTTGTGTTATTAATGGGAGTGCTCTTATATAATAGAAGAATATACAAAATGAACAATCAAATGTTGGAGGATTTTTGTCTTTCAAACCCGTGTAACTGTGTAAGAATAAATGATTGGTGAGAATTTGGAGAAGAGAAAGTACATAATATACTTGTACAATTGGTGTATGCATTAGACATATTTTTAAGCATGTGTTTTAGGTCTATATATATACCAATACTCTTAGGCCTTGTTTGTTTTTTAAAAAAAGCTCTTCTTTGTCTCTTTTGTCTGCAGGCGGGCAGACATAATGCTTGAAGACCGTTTGTTTTTTTTCAGACATAAGAGGCAAAAATCTCTTCTTCCCTCTTCTCCACTCCAGACATAACTTTACCTCTTTTTTCCACTTCTTTAATAAAACCCTACTACCACTCAACCACCACCTCCCACCATCTCAGCCGCCACCTCCCACCATCCACCGTCTCAGCCGCCACCTCCTACCACTCAGCCGCCATCTCTCACCACTCAGCCGCCGCCGGTATCCCTTCTCCGCCGCCGCAAAAAAGGTAAGGTTATAGTTAAAATATATGTTTCATAAGTTTAATGTTTGTGTTGATTGTTTAATGTTTTTGTGTTTTGGGTTTGCTTTATTTGTTGGTTTTTTTTGTTTGATACTGCTATGTGAAAATATATGTTTCATAAGTTTCTTTTGATGTTAAATAGTACTAATTTGTCAACAACTTTATTGATGTTCAGCTTCTTAGGCTTAAGTTGTTTAAATGAGCTTATTAGCTTTTTCATAGGCATGGGTTCACGCATCTGGTTTTAGGCTTTATTGTGATATTTCTTGTTGTGGTTGTTCAAAGAGAAAATGTTAATTGTATAGATGATTCCTGCTAGATAGGGTTGAATCGTTGATGCGTATGCTTATGTGGAATTATAGAATACATGGGTGGGTTGATTATCTTTAGGGTCTGTAAAATGGGTGGTTTGAGTAACGGGTCAAAACTTCACAATGGTAATTGCTTGGCACGCGTAGGATTTGGTTGTGCCTTAATACTTTTGCATGAGGTTTGGCAAATGGGTAAGTAGTGTCAATCTTGCTGTCAAGATGTTCTTGCTGCTGCATAGTCTAGTGCTTTAAATATCGAGACTCAAATGCAGCTTTGGTTGTTTATGAGTTAAAACCTTTCAAAAGTTGGTTGTTTATGAGTTAAATCCAAATGTTCCGGGACATAATAGGAGATTACGACATATATTTAAGGTAATTAGTTACTTAATTAGTAATGTGAGATTTTGTTTCACATTTAAATTTCGACTATTAACTTCGTTTATGTAGGGAGCTGTTGGTGCACTAGATGGAACTTTGATACATGCTTGTGTCCCAAAAGACAAGCAACATTTATATAGAGGGAGAGGAAAAAGGGATTGCTATCAAAATGTTTTGGCAATATGCGACTTTAACATGATGTTTACATTTCTTGTTGCCGGATGGGAAGGAGTAGCTCATGATTCGAGAATTTTATCAGAAGCAATAAGAAATCCTAATGCACCTTTTCCATTACCCCCTGCAGGTATATACATACATACCACACACACACACATTTATATATATATATATATATATCTCTATATTATATATAACAGGAGGCGTTACACGTAGATAATGCCACGTAAACGCCACCTCAATGCCCAGTAATTGTTTTTCATGCCACATAAGCATTTGCTGTCCAACTAAGCAATTTTTAAATTGTCCAACTAAGTCCACCTAAGCAATAATATTTAATTTTTCGGATTTTTAATAATTATTTTTGTAAAATTCGGATTTTAATTTTTCGGATTTTTAATAATTATTTTTGTAAAATTCGGATTTTTATTAAATTTTTTTGAAAATTATTTATAAAAAAGGAGACTTGCAAGGATTGAACCTTGGTTATTTGGTTGAATAACATGTGTGTTTACCACTACACCAACTCATTGTTTGGATTATATCTTGCAACCCAAAATATATATAAACCTATAAAAACCAATTATTGATATGAGATAAGTATGGTAATCCTTATATAACCTTAATAAAACATATAAACATACGTAAAAATTCATTCATCTTTCTTAAAACCCTAATTTCATCTTTTTCTCAGATGTGACGTCAGAAAGCTCATATTGGATCGTGCAGCTGTTCTTCTTGGTTTTGCAATTCTCTTCAATTCACCGTGGCTCTCACGTATTTAGAAGGTAAGTTTCAGGGAATTTTAAACTTAAATTTTTCTAAGTAACTAATAACCTTTTCTTATTCTTTTGTTAATTACTTATAGTCACTGGAAAACCACAAGCAATTAATTTGCAATCAACTCATGTCCACTTAAAGACGAAGATGATGATGCTAAACACACGTTACAGTTCTGCTGCCTATGTCATTATTTTGTTTATGTTTGCTGTAATTAGTTTCCTTGTTGCACGATCTTTTTGTACATGTAACTTTTATATAGTGATTGTCTTTAAGAATACGATTGCATCCGCCATCAATACTCATTCTGCTTCTAATGATTTAAACGCTCATCTCCACAGCTTGATATGATTCAAAAGAAGTTGCCTGTATCTTCTTGTCAATCTGTTATTATCCCTGATCATCTCCATGTTCCTGAGAATTGTAAAAGTGAGTTTGTGTTTGGAAGTTTGGCTGCTATTCGTCCCACAAAACCTTCTTTGAGTTGCACTGCTAAATCGGGCCAAGCTATATAGAACCAAGAGGGCTCTACGGAGTACTTTCAAAAGAAAAGCTTTGCATAAGATGTTGAAACAGTTGAACTTTTGATGAAACTCCAATGATAGCCCCAACAATTCATACAGCAAGGTGAATTTTAGTAAATATACTTTGTGATTTAAGCTTCATCTTTACTATTTGTACATAACTATAGATTTCACTGCTTCATGACCATGGTTTGGATGTCGAAATTTCCTCTATAAAGACGAATATATCTTTCATTATGCGTCAACGTTTTATGGCTTACATTTGTTGAAATGGATTTTCTTCATCCGACATGTTATAAGATACATGCTTGGTGGTTTATTAGGTAGTTTTAATAATTTGTTGGCTTGATGAAAAAGTTAAATACTTCAGTAGACTTCATACATCATCTCATATAATTTTTTACTATATAAATGAATAACTCTGGGTTTTTTTCCGTAAAATCAATTGTAGATTCACTTTTGTGATGCCAATTTGTATTATCGGATACTTGACATGGGATGGCGTTTGTTTCTAATAAGCTTATGTGACCTAATCAGGATGATTTCATGCCAAGAACAAGCATAGCATTAGAGGTAATATTCAAATCGTAAGCCTTCTGAGTTGCACAACAGCACTTCAAACATCTATCAGCCACCACATGCCCAATTAGGAGGAGCACATAACGCTCTTTTGTTCTGGTTCATAACTGTCGCATTCCAATGTAGTAACTCCAGGAACTCAGTTCATGTATGAGTTGTCTAAACAAATTCAAGGTTATCCAGCTTGGAAACAATTAAGGTATGTATTGTGCATCTTGACGGATTCCATAGTTTGGTTATTGTATGCATCCTAATGGACATGTCAATCATTTATATATAATTTATTTATTTATTGGGTTTGCAGTATAATTCGAATAATACTGTGGGTTTATCGTCAATGCGTCACGATTATTTGCGTGTTCTTTCCGATCCAAGTAGTGATCTTGACAAAATACTCTATATGATTGCGGTGGTTATTAGATTCTCTTTATTAGATTATATTTCAGTCCTTAATTCTGACAAGCCTGGTATGGTGTTGCTTGGAAGGTGGTTAAAAGACAATGATATAGCTGTTTATGTTGTATAGTTTCCTGACATGGATTGCATAAAAAGCAACTCTACGGATCGTAGTAGCAGCACTGTGAAGAAGGAAAGGCTTGAGGCATTCACTGATGCTGTAAATAACAACAATAGTCACATTGCTTTTGAGTCTGGATGTGATGTTCTTCAAGTCCTAATCGAGTAACTTTTCTCTTTGCTTAATTGTATTCTTACTACATTAATTCTATTATTGTTTTGTTTTCTAATCTAATATATATTTAATTGTTTATCAGGTCTGAATCGTCACACGTGTTAAAAAAGATGTAATAAGCGGTTTTCATCCGGTTATTTATAATGATGTGCCTGCAGGTAAGTTATTTTTTTGTGGTCTTTTTCATTGTTTCGCGTTTGTAAACTTATTCGTTCATTTTTTTCTTTTTTGTAGTTGCGTCCCCTACCACGAGCCAATTGGATTTTGCTCATGGTGCGGTTTGTTCACATGATACTTTAAGGCAGGGATCGCCCAGTGTTTCTCTATGTGGTGGTACTTTGGACAGTTCCATGTCCGATGCAAAAGCCGCTTCCAAGTTGCATCAATCAGGACGTCGTTTACCCATCGCCAGAACTACATACCTTGATCAGCAACTTCGTATATCATGGGGTTGAAACTCCAGCTGGAAGACAACTGAGAGGCAAGTATGTCTGGAATCATTCAAAATTATCAGATCATGTGTTGTACTTTTGGAAATTGCAGTTAAAGTCGTAACAGATGGCACATGGAACTGTTAGAAACTCGAAGGCCTTTTAGGCTTATATTTGATGAAGATGTTGTAAGTGAAATTTAGGAAGAGAGGAATATTATTGATTGCTTAAGCTTTGCTTGATTTTCTTCATTACAAATGCATCACCACAACACCAATTTATACTACTCCATGGAATGTTCTAGAGATGAGATATTTCCATGGATATTCTACTACTATCTAGATACTTCCTACATCATCTTGATCATTTCTAATACATCATCATCCTTATCCTAATTCTAGATATTTCTATAACATTTAGCTACAATATTCTAGACATATCTATGGATATTTTCTAGGATTATTCTTTGTCGTTCTAGAAGCTTCCATACCATTCTACGACTTTCTAGAAGCTTCCACTATATGGGCTCGGACTAAATCAAGTTTACGATCCAACACCCCCCTTTAAACTTGATTTACCGACTCCAAGCATCATTCGTTGTCTTGAAAAATCTTTCTCGTTGATCGGCTTGGTGAGGATATCTGCAACTTGGTTCTCGGACCTCGTATGTATCACTTGGACATCTTTCCTTGCAATGCACTCTCGAATAAAGTGATAACGAGTGTTGATATGCTTACTTCGATCATGGTATACTGGATTTTTAGCTAAGTCAATGGCCGACTTGTTATCCACATAGATCTCGATCGCATCTTCTTGTTCCATGTGTAGCTCTTTAGCATACTTCTAAGCCAAATGCGTGACATACACACGATGTTGCATTCACGCACTCCGCTTCACAACCGGACAAAGTAACAATAGGTTGCTTCTTTGAAGACCATGTAAAGCATTGTTACCCGGAAGAATACGAATCTGTTGTACTTCTTCCATCGTCTTTGTTTCCAATTTCAACATCGTCGCTATATCCAACCACTTGAAGTCTTCACTTGTTGAATAAAACATGCCGTAGTCTACGGTACCTTTGATATAACGGAGGATCCTCTTTGCAATCTCCAAATGCTTTGTCGTAGGCTCTTCCATGAAACGACTAATTAAACCAACCGCAAAGAGTATGTCGGTCTTGTACATGTCAAATAGCGCAGACTTCCAACGAGACTCTTGAATTGAGTTGAGTCTACCGCTTCTCCTCCGTCATGCTTAGAAGGCTTTGCCTTATGTTCTATGGGGGTGCCAACTGGATTGCACTTATCCATGCCAAACTTCTTTAATATATCCTTGGCATATCCTTCTTGACTTATGAAAATTCCATCATCCGTCTGCTTCACCTCAATGCCAAGATAATAAGACATAAGTCCTATGTCCGCATCTCGAAATCTTTCGTCATTGAATTCTTGAGCTCATCAATCATACTCGAGAGTTTCTGTAAAGATCAAATCATCCACGTACAAGCGCATTTGAAGCAAGATACTTGATTTTCAAATTTCACGTAAAGTGCATATTCACTTAGGCATTTAGTAAAACCATGTTCTTGGAAATACTTGTCAATTCTAGTATTCCAAGCACGTGGTGCCCGCTTAGACCATATAAGGCCTTCTTCAACCTTAGCACTTTACCTTCTTGCCCTTTGGCAACATATCCTCTGGTTGCTCCACATAAACTTCTTCTTCGAGAAGTCCATTTAGAAATGCAGACTTCACATCCATTTGGTGGATTTTCCACCTATATTGAGCAAAGAATAGCAATAATCATTCTAATAGTTTCTAAGCGAGCAACAGAGCAAATACCTCTTCGTAGTCGATACCATACTTCGCTTGTAACCTTTGCCACAAGTCTTGCCTTGTACTTTTCCACTTCGCCTTTGGCGTTTTCTTGGTCTTGTATACCCACTTGACTCCAATAGCCTTTTGGCCTTTCTAAGGGTCGTCAACTCCCACGTATCATTCTTCACTATTGACTTTATCTCCTCGTCCATGGCTTGTCTCCATTTCTTGCTTTTCATTGCCTCCTCAAAACTAAAGGTTCACAATCAACAGATAAACAAGTAAGGGTATCTCGTCGGTTACCTCGTGAGCTCCCGCAAACTTCTTGTCTTCGGTTCTCCATCACTTGAACTTGAAGGTGATTCTTGGGTTGGAGTTGGACTTTGAGGTTGTTGGACTTCTTCACTTGATTCACCCGCCTCTTCTTCATCACCATACGAAGAAAATCATACCTTTCATTTTCCTTGATGCTCCAATCCCATGTCTCTTCTTCATCGAAATCCACGTCTCTACTTACTACCACCTTCCTTGTGATTGGATTATAGAGCTTATAACCTTTCGATTGCTTGTCGTAGCCAACAAACACATGCTTCTCACTTCTATCATCAAGCTTTAATCGCCTTTGGCTGGGAACGTGGACATATGCTATGCTTCCGAATACTCTTAGGTGAGAGACGTTAGGCTTCATCCCATTCCATGCTTCTTGTGGAGTCTTGTTATCTAAACTCTTTGACGGACACCGGTTCAATAGATATACTGCACAATCAACCGCCTCGGCCCAAAACTCCTTTGGCATCTTCTTACTTTTCAACATGCTTGGACCATATTGAGAATGGTTCTATTCTTTCTCTCCACCACTCCATTTTGTTGTGGGAGTAAGGAGCCGTTAGAAATCTCCGGATCCCATTATCCTCACAAAATTTGTTAAATTCTTTTGATAAAATTCTCCACCTCTATCGGATCTCATGGATTTAATTTTTAAACCTTTCTCCTTTTCAACCATAGCTTTAAATATTTTAAAGTTTCAAAAGCTTGGGATTTTCTTTAGAAAATATACCCAAGTTTTTCTTGAAAAGTCATCAATAAAGAGCATAAAGTAAAGATTCTTACTATAAGAGGGTGGAGTAATGGGACCGCACAAATCCGTGTGAATTAGTTGTAAAGGCTCCTTAGCTCTTGATGTTGCTTCTTTCGGGAATGAACTCCTAGCATGCTTCCCAAGAAGGCATCCTTCACACAGTTGATTGGGATGATCAATTTGATCTAACCCTTTCACCATTCCCTTTGAGGATAATAACTTTAAGTCACCAAAGTTTAAGTGCCCGTATCTCAAGTGCCAAGCCACGAATGATCCTTCAAACAACTCTTTAAGCACTTAGCTTCATCATGTTGAATGTTTAGAAGGAACATTCGGTTTTTGGTCATAGGCACTTTTGCTATGAGCTTTCCTTCGGGATTCCTTATTGTAGCACTACGATCCTTGAAATGAATATCGTAATTTTTCTCTAAAAGTTGTCCCACGCTTAAAATATTACTTTTAAGATTGGGCACATTGTATACGTCCGAAATATATTGGTGACTTCCATCTTTAGCTCGGATAAGTATCTTACCTTTTCCTTTCACCGGTGCCTTTGATTCGTCTCCAAAGGTGACGTTACCTTTACTTTCTTCCATCTCCACGAACAAGTCTTCTTCACCCGTCATATGGTTACTTGCAGCGGAATCTATATGCCATGGCTCTATCCTCTCTTCTTGTTCGTCATGTCTTGCCATTAGCAAGGTAAGCTCATCTCCGTCTTCTACCTCCACAAGATTAGCTTTCTCTTCCACTTGTCTTGAGCTAGTACACTCATTGGCATAGTGACCATATTTACGACAGTTGTGACATTGTATTTGGGACTTACCTCCTCTTTGAGATTGAAAGCTTCTCCCACGACCTCTTCGATATGAAGACCATTGGTTTTCATCTTCTTTGTTGACATCTTCTCTTCCTCTTCCTCGTCCTCGGCCTTGGAAACCACCACGACCTCGAAAAATACCGCGTCCTCGTCCTTGCTCCTTTCCATGTAGAAAGCTCTTTTCCTTTCTTTGAAAGAGACCTTTGAGTATAAAGCTTGCTCCAAGGGTTCTTTCCCTTCTTTTCTTCAACTTCTCTTCATGGGCTTGTAAAGATCCCATGAGTTGATCAATGGTCATTGAGTCTATGTCTTTGACTCTCTATGGCCACAACAATGTAATCAAAGCTTGGGGCAAAGAGCGAAGAATCTTTTCTATCACCCTTGTGTCACTCAAGCTTTCACCATTTCTCTTCATTTCATTTGAAATGGTCAAGACACGAGTGAAATAATCCGAAATGGTTTCGATTCCTCCATTGGAGTTTTCGAACTCTCCTCTAAGAGTTTGAAGACGTACCTTTTCACCTTGTCGATTCCTTTGAAAGCATTTTGAAGGATCTCCACGCTTCCTTGGAAGTAGTTGCGTTTGCAACTTTCTCAAACATCGCATCATCAAGACATTGATAGATGAGTGTAAAAGCACTTTGATCCTTCTTTCTTGCCTTTTGCAACTCCACCCTTTGGGTCGCATTCATGGAACTTTCATCATCTACTTTCTCAACACCTTTCTACAATCTCCCATACATCATGTGAACCGAGTAACGCCTTCATTCGAATGCACCAACTACCATAGTTGTCTTTGGTAAGACGAGGATATTGGAACAAGTTCATCATGCTTGACATCGTGATCTTCTGGCTCTGATACCAATTTGTTAGAAACTCGAAGGCCTTTTAGGCTTATATTTGATGAAGATGTTGTAAGTGAAATTTAGGAAGAGAGGAATATTATTGATTGCTTAAGCTTTGCTTGATTTTCTTCATTACAAATGCATCACCACAACACCAATTTATACTACTCCATGGAATGTTCTAGAGATGAGATATTTCCATGGATATTCTACTACTATCTAGATACTTCCTACATCATCTTGATCATTTCTAATACATCATCATCCTTATCCTAATTCTAGATATTTCTATAACATTTAGCTACAATATTCTAGACATATCTATGGATATTTTCTAGGATTATTCTTTGTCGCTCTAGAAGCTTCCATACCATTCTCGACTTTCTAGAAGCTTCCACTATATGGGCTCGGACTAAATCAAGTTTACGATCCAACAGAACAGTTTAGTGGAAGCTGTGTCCATTCCGTCTTTGGTGGAGTTCGGGCACCATGGTGTGGGCCCGCCGCATGATAGCTCCAGTTGTTGATGAGCTTGCTAAAGAATATGCCGGAAAAGCTTTGTGCTATAAGATCAACACAGATGACTGCCCAGATATAGCATCCAAATATGGAATAAGAAGCATCCCGACTGTGCTTTTTTTCAAGAATGGAGAGAAGAAAGAGAGTGTCATTGGTGCTGTCCCTAAGTCCACTCTTTGTGCCACTTTAGACAAGTATGTCGAATCATCATCGTATTTTTGCAGGTTAGTATAATCAGTTACGTAACTGACACAAGTGAGCCTGAATGTTAACAAGTATGTTACACAAAAAAATAGCAGTGGTGGTTTAGAGCCAATGCTAACAGTTGGAGCATTGGGTTGATAATACCTCCTGGAAATCATGCTCCTCCAAACGGGGTGTTGCTCATGGGATATTGTATTTTAAATAATAGATATTGCAGCTCGATATGTTCAACGTTTTCATGGGCTAAAGCGTGTTTTCATCATTGAGTTTGTTTTTTTTAATGGGGATGGGACTAACGATGCATTCTTTTATGACCTAGATGTATTCTTTTTTTCAGTTCACCAAGTAAGCAACAACCATCTTTTCATGAAACAATTTATCTTCTTTTAATGTTAATATTTATTTTTGTTATCCAGTGCGACATTTATTTGATATAAAATCTGTAAATTTTTATCATAGTATCTCAATTTTAGTTGGTTGGGCTGAAGAACTGTGGACTTATAAGGCCGAGCATCAACTGCTCATATATAATCACAAGGTAAAAATGCCATAATTTCATTGTCATTATATGGGATATCATTTGACAATATCTCAATATGATGACTCTCTTTTGATCAGCTCTTAAACGCCAAAGCTGAAGTTGAGTAGTTGACAATGGAGCCGTCCACTCTAGAAATCAAGATGTACAATATAAACTCTTTATTTATGATATCCGAGAGTGAAATTAAGTTTAAAACCATGTTGCACTCTTTTTGGACGATGGAAACCAAAATCTAATCTTCCAAGGTTGATTGATATGTATTTAAAGAGTTAAGAGTAACGATGTTAACTTCTTTAAACCTGTTAAACCAGATATAGGTATTTCTGATGTTTTCTATTCCACCCAATTTTAATAGTAGTTTGCTATGATATGTAGAAGTATGAAAACAAATTTTTTTATTTTTATTTTTATAGCTGTATTACTTCTATTTGTTTCAGGGATTAAACTTCCACTAAAGATAAACTATTGTACTTACAAAATCCCAAAAAAGAACTGTACATAGAAATGTAAACTCCTTAAACAGTGGTTCTTGCTTTTAGCTTTAAAAGAAACGTCTAATGTATGATTACCAAGTAAAATAGTTTCTAATTTTCAGAATTACACCGACTTATCTGAAAGCTAATGTCAAGTATATGCGTTATCTTTTTAAATATGGATGGTTTTCCACTTGGAATCTGCAACTGTAACAAAGAACTCATGCATGTGCAGGAAATCAAAATCGACGACCTCATCACACATAATCTGCCATTCAGAGACATAAATAAAGCATTCGATCTTATGGTCGCTGGAAAGTGCTTGCGCTGTGTCATCCACATGCCAAACGAATGAACGTAAGCACCATTTGATTTCGATGTTCTTGATTGAAATCCATTTTTAGAGACTGTTATTTTGTTTTGTTTAATGATGTTTTTGTTTGAGATCTACAGAAATCTATTGTTCAAGTGTTGTATAATCTATAGTATATTCTTAAAAAATATAAATATAGAAACTTTTCATATCACAACTGTGGGATTTGGAAGATGATATCATTTGCTTATGTGTTTATTTATGCACTTTCCTGTATAAATTAGCAACAAATTTTGTAGCGTGATTAAAGATTTAAAGTTCAAATATATACCGATACTTCTTGAGTTTGATCATTAGTTTAATGCAATGATTTGATAACGAAAGCTCTTATAAAGGTTCTGAACATCTCAATTTCTAGGCTGCGAAAATGTTTAATAGGGTTGAAAATCTAACGAAAGGGGGCCTTTGAGGGAAATGTTGAAAATAGGTTTTTTGGGTAAAGGGGAGTAATCCTGCACCCTGGTAAATATATGTTGAAAATAGGTTGACGGAGGAAAAGGTCGATGTACCAGTTAAAGTTTTTGTTGGTGCATCATTTAAATACGTCTGCACTTTGCAGCATTGGAGTTGATGGGTAAATATTCATATTAAGGATTTAAGGTTTAATATTTTAACGGGTTGAAATGGGTAATTGTTGGAAATGCTCTAATGTTAACAATAATTTTTTTTGCAGGGATGCTCCAATTTGTTTTTTTTCCCAAACCATTCAACATCAAGTTGTGTTTGTGTGCAGCTTATATAGTCAACAACAACAACATACCAAATCCCACTCCACCGGAGCGGGGTATGAGGGAGGTGAATGTAAATAGATCCTACTCTTTTATAATTTTTCCAAATCAATAAGGTTACGATAAATGGTTATATACGTCCAAACTCTTGAATTTTAATTTAGTAAACAAAAATAACATTAAATCGATTATCATCTATCAAAGTAAGGACACCATTAATGTTCTGCTGGACAACCAATATATATGTTACACGTATGTAAATTTATATGTATATATGATATATGTACTTTAATAGAGTTTGAGACAGATGGAACTTAACCAAACATATTACATAATTTAGAACATGAAAGCATAAGTCAATAGTTTACATGCTGTTGTAGTTGTAGCTAGCTGACCTAACACCAACACTCACTCCTTTACATATTTCTGTTTTCTTGATGGGAAAGTTCAGATATTTGTTACCCAACTTTTTGTTTTTGAACATATACTATTCACCGATATTTCTCTTCAAAGCACTCGAATAGGATTATATCGACAAACTATGGGAGACCAGACAACAAAAAGAATTCACCCAGTGGCTGATGGGTACATCAAGATTGGCATACCACCACCTCAAGGATCATCAAGTCTTGGCCATCACCTAAGACCCCCTTTGCAGCCACCTTCACTACCACGACCAAAAAGCAAAAGAGGCTGTACGTGCTGCAAATGTATGTGTTGGTCGATATCAATCTTGATTACTTTGATTATAATTCTCGCAGCTATTGTTGGCGTACCGACACGGTTAAATATTACATAAAATTAGTTAGCTGATGAACTTTAAGTTGTTTAAGATTAAATATCTAAAGAGATTTTTGGCGAAATATCTGTTTGAGAAATCTTATTTCTCTAATAAATTTGTTTATTTTCTTAACAGTTCATGGGATGCTGTAGTATCAGAGAGCCTTAAAGGTACAACCTTTTCTCGACGTGGCTAAAGATGATGGTAATTAACTTAAGTGATGTTAAACGACAGTGAATTAAGGGCCAAAGGGCCTTAAAAGAATGGATTAAGTGGATAACCTTTGTAAACAAGAATGCTTTACTCAACAAGGCGATGCTATTAAATTTGAATCTGAGGTAACGTTATTGATTTCTCATTTCAGTAACTTTTTTTGGTGAAATGGTCAACATATATTAATATCACAAAACATATTACATCAATAAAGCTCATTTCATTTAAGTAACTTTTGTACGACTTTAAGCAAAATTATTATTAGGAAAATTAAGACAAAGCAGTAGTGAACCTTTGATACTGAAAGAATGTTAACATGTTAACCTTTTGTAATTATATTTGACTCCTACATGTTTATAAAAAACATAGAATTTTTGGACAGGAAGTGATCAGTTTCATCCCAACTCCATTGGATTTGACTGGTTACCCAACCTGCCCATTTTGCTAACGAATTAACTTACAGTCAATTGCTTTTGTTATTTACAATATGATTTTTTTAACAGTGCTATGATAAGTACCTGGCAAAGTGTTTTCAGGAAAGCAAAAGATGCAAGGAGACACTCATTTTGGGGTAGACCTTCTGATCATGCAGGCTCTTATAATTCCCAACCTCAAGATACTAAATTCTTTTGTGATGGAAGTGATTACGATAGTGCCTATGGCAGGTTTTTTCTTAATTGGTACTCCCAATATCTCATTAAGCATGGCAACAGGGTACTAGCCATGGCTAATTTGGCCTTAGAAGATATTCCCATTTTTATTAAGATAAGTCAACTACTTAGAATCTATGATATGATGTTTTCAGATAAAAAATTAAGCACTTTTATACATAATTTGTTTTTCCTATAGTGTATAGGACACATAAACACGTTTTGTATGAAAAATAGTATATGTTGAAGATCATGCCATCTAATATACCAGCACATACAACATAATAACTGAAAGATACCGTCTAAGAAATCCATGGAACATCGTTCGTTTTCCACCAACTGAATACCGTTATTAATATTATTACTAATCACTGTATAGCCTACCAACATCCCTATAAAACACTACAGTTTTGGCGAAAAGTTAGATTCTCATGACAGTGGTTCTTAAGAGGCACCAAATGAAGATTAAAATAGTGAGGATGCAATAATTTTTCTGAAAAAGAGAGTGAGATTGTTATCAAAGTTGAGAACGCGTTACTAACCACGGCCAATGGTACTGATTTTTTTGAACCATGGAACATGGGACTCTTGAATTTATCCATGGAATTGAAACTCCTTTGAACTTTTCGGCCATTTTTTTACCGGCCTTCCTTTCGCTATAGAAAAATATGTCAACGATATTCATAAGCCAACCACCGTAGGAGTGTGTAGATAAAGAATGCACAAGGAAAAGGTGTTGTTATTTAGGTTTGATTTAGTTCTCAATATTTGAGTGTTTACGTTATTTCACATTTGAACCGATCATTTATGCAGGTATGTACAATGTTAGGCTGCAATGGCTTCTCTCCCGCCATTCTCATCAATTGTTTTCAATGTCGATGCTTAAACAAAATATCAATGAAATGTTTTTGTGTCGTTGTTTGAAGTTGTTATTGTAAAATGCTATAGGTGTATTTGGTATTGTTTGCCAATGTTGGTAATACGGCTATTGTGTTTTGATATAGTAGCTATGTAGGTTTTGAGGGTGTATTATTTGTGAATTTCTAAATTTTGATGAGCATAATAAAAATAATTACCAGATAAACAGATATGTTAAGGAATCCCAAACACCCCGTGCTTTTTTAATTTCTTTATCTACTATCATTAGTTTTTAACCACTTTTGTATTTATTAGCTTTAGTGGATAATTATGACATTCATGGGTCTATGGACTTTTATAAGCATTTTTCTATAAATGAATCATGGACGTATAATGTTATAATGATAACTTAAGATATTAAACAGTTCAAATGGACCAAATCAGTAAGTTTATCTAAATAAGGAAAGAGTTAAATGGGTCAAACGGTTCTAACAGGTGATGTTGGGTCAAAATGCTTAAAAAGTGATGTTGGGTCAACCCAGATTAGACAAAATTCTTTACTCGATATGTAGGGGAAAGTCTTTAATTTAAGGCAAGTCGAGAAGATTTGGAAAGAGATGAAAAGAAGTTAAGTCGTGCCCGATAAAGTGAGTTACACAAGTGTTATAAGTGCATATAGTAAGGCGCGGGAGTTTGAAACATGTGTAAAGTATTATAACGAGTATAGACTCAATGGTGGTGGGATTGATAGGTTGCTGGGTGGGATAATGGTGGGCGTGTACTCGAAAATGAGTAGAGTTGATGAATTGGTGAAGCTTTTGCAAGATATGAAAGCTGAAGGTACACGTTTGGATGCAAGGCTTTATCGATCATCGTTGCATGCTTTAAGAGATGCTGGTGTACAGATTCAGCCTAAATGGTTGGAAGAAAGCTTAGATCAATTTTGAATAGTGTACAATTGTAGACTATTAGTAACTGCATCTTATATTATTTAAAATTGTTTCAAAGGTTGTTAATACTGTGACAAAATGCCAATCCTTCTGGCTAAGTTTCAATATACCAAAGAGAATATCCTCCCCTGCCCCTATCCAACCACTCACATTTTGTTACATAATTTTGGTAATACATAGAATTTCTTTTGTTATTACTTTTAGGTGTATTAACTGTATCTGGATCATGTGTTAGTAACAAGTTAATATGTAATTACTTAAAGCTATAGGCCTTTGGAATTTTAATTAATAATGTTCCCATTTAAACAAGTGTTATTCAAATGAAGGCATCTATGCTTCAATTTCAAAAAAATTCAAGCCACTTAAGAAAAAGAAGTTGGTAAATGTTTACTACATGAAGCCATCATTCAAAGTGCATGGTTTGGGACTTTGGGATTGTTACATACTTACATTAATACATAGAATAAAGGGATACTCATTGTTAATGATGCTCGAGGAGATAAGGACTTTAGTAATGCAACATATGTATTTCATAAGGATGTTATAGTTTTTTCAGAAATAACATCATTCTTGAGAACGTCAATGAGACTCAACAATCACAACACAAGGGCCCAAAGATTAGTTTTAAGTCTAGACTTTAGGCACATGCCTTTCAGAACAGTGACTATAGCAGCATGGCTAACACCTGTCACTGCTTGAGCCATCACCAATGAAACCGCTTTGCAACCACATTAACAACTCATGGGTAGAAATTAGGCATTATGTTATTGCGTACCCCAACCATTTGTACATTAGTGCTTATCGTCAATGTTATAACATGGGTCTAATTCAAGGGATAGCAATAACAACTTGTCCTGATTCTTTATGAATACATGTACGCTTCAATATACGAATGATGTTTCCTATCTCTCTTGAATATATATTATTGTGTTAAATGGTCACTTTGAAATGAGTAGTAATGATTCGTAATGAATAATTGACGTGGCTATCCATGCAATATCAATTATGATGTGGCAGTGAATAGCCATGACGCGGCACTAAAGTTACAATAACACCGACGGTAATTGTATACATGTATCAAATAATATTGAAGGAAAGTTACATGTGGTTTGTAACAACCAATTGTTGATCTAAGTCCCATGAATGTCGTTTCCATCGGTCGATAATACAAATACATGTACACATGCTGTAGTTGCTACTCATATCCAATCAGGCGTACTTCAATTTCAGTTTGATCATTCATAAGATAAGAAAACGGTTTACATGTAAATTCCATACTCAACCATCTACATGATTCCTCTTGGTCTAAATGGTGCCACAAGGTAATTCTCACTGGCCCATATATAGAGGAATAGATTGAAGCCTTTCCGGGCCTCAATCACCAATCTTGACTTTGATGACAAATTATATCCAGGTAAAAAACGGTCTAAAGAGCGGTTTAAGAGATTCAGACAATATGTCACGAATCTTCTTGCCTCTCAAGACCCACACATCAAGGTCGAAAAGTTTCACCTTAGTTGCATTCCTTCTTTATGATTACCCTCCTTCTTTCGCTATAGCAAATTATGCCAACGATAATTATAAGACATGCCCGCCCATTGGGCGGGCTTCGAAAACTAGTATATATATATATATATATACATATATACGTGATATACATATATATGTATGTATGTTTGAACTATTTCTTAAATATTAATGATCGATAACATTTACGAGACAAATATTATCTTTGTGATGCCGCCACGCACACACACGAGGGTTTATGGCACCATATCGCAATGTGAGATATTGGTTAGGAGATTTTCACGGCCGTCCATTGAATAGTAAAGAGAATTCAACCACTGCATGCGAAACTTAGAAATGTGATTGAACGTGCTTTTGGTGTCTTAAAAGCACGTTTTCCTATATTAAAGAAGGTGGCACCCTTTCCACTAACGAAACAACGAAATATCACAATTGCATGTTTTGCACTTCATAATTTTATACGCAAAGAGGGTTTAGATGATGAACTCTTTTCTAGATATGAGCAATCAAATGTGCAACTTGATAATGACAACATGTTAATTGAAGTTGATGATGGAGTTAACGAAGAAGATCAAGTTGTTCAACCACAAGGGAATGCACCCGACCGACAATATATGACTAATTTAAGGGATCAAATCGCGCAACAATTAATGCAAAGTGATTGAATGGGTCGGGTCCTAATTTGGCATATGTTTGTAGTATTTTGATAATTTATGTGCTTTGAAATTTTTATGTTTTGAACCATATGTATTGTCTTTAATATTCCGTATTTTAAGCGATATTGGTATATTTTGAACCATTATGTATTGTCTTTAATATTACGTGTTTTAAGCGATTGCTTGTTTTGCACTT
Source organism: Chrysanthemum lavandulifolium (assembly GCA_022545495.1). Taxonomy (NCBI): domain Eukaryota; kingdom Viridiplantae; phylum Streptophyta; class Magnoliopsida; order Asterales; family Asteraceae; genus Chrysanthemum; species Chrysanthemum lavandulifolium. Next base: position 286,639,139 of record CM040238.1, on the reverse strand, counting down.
AATAGCATAAAAAACTAGTGAAAAAGAAAAAGGAAAAAAAAAGTTACTTCAATAGCACAAAAGATACTAGTGAAAAAATAAATAAATAAAAAATAAGTACTTCAATAACACAAAAAACAAACGGTCTTCTTCTTGCAGATGAAGAGCTTAAATGTACCTCTTCTTCTGCAGACATGGTTTGCAGATGAAGAGGTAAAAGCTCTGAAAAAACAAACGACACCTTAGTAGAGTATGGTCTTATAAGTTTAGTATTGAGTCTATATTCAGCCCATCTATGTCTCATGAGTTTGTTCATGGTTTGCCATGGATCTGTATATTATTGTGGTAGCAATAAAATTCCCGTTTACCAAAAAATAATGTTGGAGGATTTTTCAATTAGGCTAAAATGAGAGCTCAATTTTGCCACATAAGATAAATGAATTCATCCTATTAGCTATTAAAAAGTACAAATTGAAATCAAACTCATCTAAATTTCATCTGAAAAATATATGTATAAAAATAAATATGTCGATTTTGTAAAACAATAACTAAAAAAAGAAAAGAGTGATTAATAAAATTTTAGTTGTTAAATTCTAATTAAATTATATGGACTTGAATAAACTTATCAACTTTCATGTTTTTAATAACTTTATAAATTTAAATACCCCATAGACTTTATATTTTCTTATAAAACAATATAGAGATAAATCCATATGTATCCAATCTAAACAATATATATGGTGTTTTTTTATATACATATCATTATCATTATTTTCGTATCAACCAATATGAGAGCCGAATTTCAGAGTCGAGACCTTATATTGGCCAATTGAAAAGTCAAAGTTGAGTTTTTTGTTCAACTGCTTAATTTGTCATCCGCTAAAAAACGCATTACGGTGTATTTGTCAAAAATGTAAAAGAAAAAAGTAAGAAACTGAGGGGATTATTTTTTAAACTTTAGTGGTTAGGTGTAAAATATTAATAAAATTGATTTTATAATTTGGTGTTGAACAATAAACCATAAAAAATTGGTGTAAATTAACAATAAAAAAATTTACAAAAAGAGAGTGTAATTAATTAACATTAAAGTATTAAATTTGAACTACGTTATATTATCATTCGTTAACAATATTTACTAATTACTATCAAGCCAAAAGTTTATAAAAATATGATCTAAAATTTTATATAACAAATACCCCATAAATTTCATATTTATTTTTAAAAACATTATTTATTGTTATTGTTGTAGTTTATAATATTTTTATTTAGAAGATAATCAAAAAAATAAATCAAACTATGGCAAACTCAATTAGTACGGCTTGACTTATCTCAAAGCACTCCGTGTGCGAAAGGATCTAAAACTAGTTTGTTAATACAAAGTTCTTAACTTCTTGACATCATTATTTCAATAATTGAATAATAAAAATTATCCGTGTTTTTTATATACTTCTATTTATATCTATATCTATACTACATATATAAAAGCAAAATGGTCAATGTGAAAAAGTGAAAAAGTCAATATGTGAAATGTGGAAAACTTTATATTAAGTAAGAAAAAACTTAAAACATCATAATAAATGAAACTTTATATTAATGGAATGTTTTGAATCTCTATTATTTGCAACACTTCAAAAAGAAATTATTAATAGACATTGAAAACCGGGTTGACCGGGATGCTTCAAACCCGACGGATTGACCCGATTTAATTTGACCCTTTTTTTCGACCCAACCGTCGGGTTGACCCGGTTTAATTTGACTCGTTTTTCGACCAGAACGGTTCAACCGGTTGAACAACCCGGGTTGAACCGGGTTTCAAAACATTATGTTTAATCCTCAAACTTTTATTATTTTTAGTTTAGGGTTATGGTACAGAAAAATTATTAAATTTTTCCAAAAATTTGTCCTAAGTTACTATAGTTTCATTTTGTTCACTTAGGTTACTGAACATTCGGGAGCATACACTTCGATAAATTCAGTGTTAGTCCGAGTAACCTGAACATATATTTTTTGATAAGTTCAATGCTTTGAGTGAGCAGTTGTCAAAGTTTAGTAACCTGAATGTATACTTTTATAAGTTCAGTAACCTGAGTGAACAAAGTTTCAAAGTTCAGTAACCTGGATGAACAAAATGAAACTATAGTAACTTAGGACAAATTTTTGAGAAACTTTAGTAACTATTCTGTACCATAACCCTTTAGTTTATAACTCAAAAACTTTTTTTATCGTTAAACTATCTGCCGCTATTAAATCCTGTTGCTATGCACGGGTACTCGTCTAGTTTACAATAACACCCAAAACAAATTATCCATTTCAGTTAAAAAGGAGAATAACAACTTTTATTTACTTTGGTTATAAAATCACTAGTATATAGCTCTATTTTAAACTCGGATAGTTACAGATATAATAATGATTATAATCATGCAATATCATAATATAATTGGAAGTAAATCGGTTATTTTGTTAGCAACATTCATTTCTATCAGTATCTCATTTTAGTTTTAATGAAATCATTTCCTTTTGAAACAAAAATGACTAGGGCAAGTGTACAACTTTTTAGAACTAGAATATATGGAGAAAATATTATGGTTGAATTAGTTAGTTCGTTACTATATATCTTCTCCAAATGCTCATCATATCATAACACCAAGAGAAATAACAAAGCAGAATTTCTACCATTTCCGGTCAAGGTATTCGGTTTTAAGGTATCCCTTGTTCTAGATTCTTTATTAATTATACGGCGCGCATAGAAGTGTATGTACTTATAGTTAAAATGGTTGAGTTTTCTAGCGTAAATGCTTGTGCTTACAGTTATCGACTTGGTTGTTGTATTCATGTCCAGATCTGTTTTTCCACTAAGTTAAAATGCCGTCAGTAAATTAAATTACTACACGTACGTGATTTCGCTCACTGCAGAAACATAAAAGAATAGTGTTGTGTTGCTTGGATGAAAAGTTTGTAGACACGTTTACGGTAGAAAGTAGTTACGAACGGATAGGAAGAACATGGACAAGTTATGTTTTGAATTAAGCTTGATCTTTACCTAACTAAACCAAAGAAATGAAGGCAATACTCCCTCTGAATCGCTCCACCGTTTGTTCAATTGGGGTGTTACAATTGTTAATTTTTACGGTGCCTATAGATGAAGTTGTTATCTTATTGTGGATAAATTAAGGTTTTAGACAGAAGCTAACAATTTTTGTTTTATACTGCAGTCTGCATATTTTTGTTTGTTTAAATTTATGTTAGAAGTACACAAGAATATGTTTTTAGAATAAATATTCAAGTTTTGCTGAAGTCTGAATGCTTTCGTATTTAAATATATATTGACGTCTAAAGTACACAAATATGTTTTGAAAGTAGAAACCAAGTTTTGCGGAAGTCTGAATGCTTTCGTATTTAAGTATATGGACGTTTAAAGTACACACAAATATGTTTTGAAAGTAGAAATTCAAGTTTTGCGGAAGCCTAATGTTTTACAAGCTAGCGTATGTTTGTTACATAATTATGATTATGATTATGCAATATAATATGATAATTGGAAATAAATCTGTGTTCTTATCAGCAACTTTCATTTCAAATCATTTCCTTCTAAAACAAAAATGCAGATTTTGTTTCCCATTTTAAAATATAGGATCCGGTATTTGTATATATGCATTTCATGAGATTCTTTCATTTGTGCAGGATAAATTCTGTCTAGCATTTTATCATCCTTCAGTTCATTATGGCAATAACATATGCGGACATGGTAAAATCATCTGGTTTACGTTTATGAGTAATAATATAATATAAATATGTTTTAATATAAGATCATTTTTGAAGGAATGTCTTCTGAAAGTTGACACCAAGTGCCAATCATGTGTGCAGAAGACACTTCGTGTCTTGAGTTCCATCGTTGGTATGCTTATTTATAAATTCTTAATCTTTTTTATGTTGCGTTGTTTATTTTTCTCTGTGGATTTGTATTGAAGTTGTGTTGAAAAAATGTGCCCACTTTTAGATGAAGGAATTGATTTGGGTTATATTTTATCAAAAACGGGTAGAAGTGGTCACACAATGTACCTCAGAAGGGCGTAAATCTCTTGAATTATTTGGCCCGCACTGCATATATATACCTCCTTTGACCCATTACCGTTGTTGACTCGCGCACTTTTCCAGCTATACCTTTTACATCCTACATATCTAACCAGAAGCCTATCTTTGTTTTCTAAATGTCAACTATACCTTTGACGTCCTGCATACCAAAAATATTGGCGTTAACTGTCAAAAAATAAAATGCTAGCATGATTATTACTAAAAGCAAATGTGATCTTCGGAACACAAGTACTTAGTTCCTTAGAAATAACCATCATTACAACTTCTTACAATAAAATTATCATTCGTAACCGAAAAAACATATAAACTACTTTATGATTGTATCTTTTCATTATATCAACTTTTGATATGTTACTCAACTTGCAGGAGTTTATGATATTTCAATGGATGCTGAACAAAAACTTTTCAGAATATCAGGAGAAGTTGATCCAAGCATACTTGTAAAACAGGTGTGGGATGCAGGTAACCATGCAGAGCTCATTAGTTTTCAAGCTAAACATCCACATTTAAGATACCAAAACTACAATAGTCATGCTTCTTCTTCATATGGTGGTGGTTATGTTCCATACCGTAGGGATGGGTACAATTACAGTTCATATGGTGGCGGTTATAACTTACTGCCTGAGCATCCTTATGGTATGCAAAGGATTGCACCTCCTCAAATTGAATACCCGTCTTCTTACAATAACACATATGGCTACCAAAATCCTCTGCCACTCGCAACCTATGTGCCATCATATCCGTATCAAGAGCGTGAACCGTATGGTAATTATTACGATGGGATGAACGGTTGCAGCATCATGTGAGATCCTCTTTGGATGCTATATTTACTTTTTTGTTTGTGTGCTATTTTTATTCGAGTTATCTTGGAACATCTGATGCTGATGCTATATTGCAGTTTTTAGACAATATATGCATATTTACGCCTTTTTTCATGACTTAATTCTACTATCAACTAACATGAATGGTATGGATGATTTTGCCTTTACATGATGGTCTCAAGCTTCATATATATTCACTAATGCTGGCTTTTAAATTACAAACATAATGGTTTAAAGCATGATTTATGAGCCCTTGGCTTAATATCTGAAGAAGTGCAGTAAACTCATTAAATAAGATAAAATAAAAACACTACTAGTATGAGGTACAAGGATAACCATATGGTGTATCTTTGAAAAGTTGTAATAATTAATAATGCTTACTCGCTCACTTCAGTGTTCAACTTATTACGTTTGCATGAACTCTCGAGTTCCACTCTCTTGTTCTTCAAGTCATCAATTTCAGCATTGCTGTTCTCATCAAGCCACTTGAGTGCCATTTCAAATTGATGCTCTATGTCGTTCAAGCCTCCTGCGCTGAGTCCATTCTCTCTAAGCCTCAGCTCACTCGAACATTGTTATCCTTAATCCTGGATCTTAAGTTACAAACATATACTTCAAAACCTGTACGAGCACTCGCCTTGTTCATGTGTGCTTTATCCTCAATCTTATAATCTTCAGCATCTTTAATCATCTTGTCGATCTCCGCCTTTGAGAGATTGCCTTTGTTGGTGATCTTGATTGTATTCTAATATCCTGTAGTTAGTTGTTTCTCATGCTGAGACATTCAGGATCCCGTTAATATCTATCTCATAGCATACTTTTACCTTAACTTCCCTTCTGGGAGCAAGAGGAAGGCCATGGAGTGTTATTTCTCCCAATAAATAGTTTTCTGAAGCCTTTGATCTCTCACCTTGATACACCGGAAGAACCATGCTAGCTTGATTGTCAGTTTAGTAGTACAAAGCTCCATTTCCTTCTTTATTGGTATAGGCGAATTTCTTGGAATTAAAACCGCAATGACCAGGGTCAGAGCTATAAAATTTTGCTCGAGGGGTCACATTTTAGTAATTTTTAGAAACTACACTATAAATTGGTTCTTGAGGAGGGCAAATTACAAAAAAAAAAAAAAAAAAAAATCTAGATTATTTTAGAAAATTTACACTACAATTTTTCACTAGGGCACGTGACCCTTGTGACCCCCCTTTGTCTCCGCCCATGGCAATGATGTCTCCACACTCCCCGACGCCAAGAGACAGGGGAGTAACATCAGTTAGCACAAGAGACTGCATAGCTTCATTACCTATGCCACTTAAGTGTTAAAAACTTGACAAAATTACACGGTTGGTCCCTGTGGTTTGCTCGTATTGCAAGTTTGGTCCCTAAGTCATTTTAATTACCCCACAGATACCTATTTTTGAAACGTTGCACTCTTTTAGTCCCTATTTTGGATGGCCGTTAGTGCAGTCCGTTAAGTATTTTGCGCTGTTAGTCCTTCGTTAATAAATTTTGCACCGTTAGTCCTTATTTTTTAAAATATAGTTTTCCACAGTTAGTCCCTCCGTTAATAATAGTTATCGCCCGATTTTTTACGTTTTTGTCCGTTTTCGTTCGTTTTTATCCGTTTCCCCCCGTTTTTTTACGTTTTTCGTCCGTTTTCTTTCGTTTTTTTATAGTTTTTGTCCGTTTTTCTTACGTTTTATCCGTTTTTCTTACGTTTTTATCGGTTTTCATCCGTTTTGTCCGTTTTTCTAACATTTTTCTTAAATTTTTATCCGTTTTTCTTACGTTTTGTCTGTTTTCTTTCGTTTTTGCCCGTTTTCATCCGTTTTTGTCCGTTGTTCTTACGTTTTGTCCGTTTTTCGTACATTTTTATCGGTTTTCATCCGTTTTTGTCCGTTTTTCTTTCATTTTTGTACTATTTCAACGTATTGAAAATTTTTCCAAAAAGAAAAAAAAATTCAAAAAAAAAAAATTGGAAAAAAATCAAATTTCAAAAACAATTGAATAAAAATTTCAAAAAAATTTTTGAAAATTTTTTTTCAAAATTTTCAATATTTCAAATACTTTTTTGTTTCAAAACTTTTTTTCAATATTTTCAAATTTGGACATATTGTAAAAAAATTTCCAAAAAATTAGAAAAAATATTTCGAAAAAAATTGAAAAAATATAAAAATTCAAATTTCAAAAAATTGAATAAAATAATTCAAAAAATTTTTGAAATTTTTATTGAATTTTTTGAAATTTGAAATTTTTTATTTTTTCAATTTTTTAGAAATATTTTTTCCAATTTTTTGGAAATTTTTTTCCAAATTTTTTATTTTTGAAAAAGTTTCAATATGTTGAAATAGTACAAAATGTAAGAAAACGGACAAAACGGATGAAACCGATAAAACGCATTTGAAACGGACAAAACGTAAGAACAATGGACAAAACGGATGAAAACGGCAAAACGAAAGAAAACAGACAAAACGTAAGAAAATGGACAAAATTTAAGAAAAATGTTAGAAAACGGATGAAACCGATAAACGTAAGAAAAGCGGACAAAACTATAAAAAAACGAAGAAAACGGACGAAAAACGTAAAAAAACGGGTGGAAACGGATAAAAAACGAACGAAAACGGACAAAAACGTAAAAAATCGGGCGATAACTATTATTAACGGAGTGACTAACTGTGGAAAACTGTATTTTAAAAAATAAAGACTAACGGTGCAAAATTTATTAACGAAGGACTAGCAGCGCAAAACACTTAACGGACTGCACTAACGGCCATCCAAATTAGGGACTAAAAGAGTGCAACGTTTCAAAAATAGGTATCTGTGGGGTAATTAAAATAACTTAGGGACCAAACTTGCAATACGAGCAAACCACAGGGACCAACCGTGTAATTTTGTCTAAAAACTTTGTAGTCGATTTGTACAGGTCTAGTATAATCTCCAGGATCTTATATGACCAAACAACTATCATGCCATCATCATCAAGATACAGTAAAAAGAAAACAATGAAGAGTTTTGTTGAACCCTCAAATAATCTGATATTGATAATGAAAAGGGTTACTTAGAATTACGTAGTTTTGATCCTATATATAATGAATGAAACGGTGTCTTCAAAAGACATACCGGTTCATATAATAACCGCTGCAATGTTTTCCTAAACCTAATAACCGCTCCTCTTATAATCGCTCAGAATGGGTTTGTTTGGGGCTTGGCCCAAACCAGAAAAGTAGCAGGCCTTTGTTTGTTTTTGGCGCAGACATTAAACAGGCTCCAACAAATTCCTCCCTAATGTCGAGATGCCAAAAACCGTCTTCTTTGTGAATCTTATGTAATTCCTTTCATCTTGAGACTTTCACAGTCTTCTTCTTGAACCTTCGCGGTTGTTGTTGTGATCTTCCTTAAGTCCAGGTTGATCACCTTCGTTGTTGTTCTTGCTTACGAATTCGAGACCATCACAGCCCTTCATCGTTGAGACCTTCACAGCCCCTTCATCTTTGAGACCTTCACAGCCCCTTCATCTTTGAGAGACCATCGCAGCCCCTTCTTCATTGAGAGACCGTCGCAGCCTCTTCATCATTGAGAGACCATCGCAGCCTCGCATCTTGATCATATCGCATGACCTTTCATGATCAAATCTCTTGATCATTCAATCCATCACGGATTCTTCTCTTCTTTGCGGTTGCTTCACACAACTTGGCTTCACACCAATTTCTTCATGATTGCGTTTAAAAAAAACGCATGTTTGATTCTTGAATAATGATTGAAACAAGAATTGTTGTTGCTTGATCCCTTCGGCTCCGATGCCACTGTTAAAAACTTTGTAGTCGATTTGTACAGGTCTAGTATAATCTCCAGGATCTTATATGACCAAACAACTATCATGCCATCATCATCAAGAATACAGAAAAAAGAAAACAATGAAGAGTTTTGTTGAACCCTCAAATAATCTGATATTGATAATGAAAAGGGTTACTTAGAATTACAGAGTTTTGATCCTATATATAATGAATGAAACGGTGTCTTCAAAAGACATACCGGTTCATATAATAACCGTTGCAATGTTTTCCTAAACCTAATAACCGTTCCTCTTATAACTGCTTCTGTAATGGGTTTGTTTGGGGCTTGGCCCAAACCAGAAAAGTAGCAGGCCTTTGTTTGTTTTTGGCGCAGACATTAAACAGGCTCCAACATTAAGCTTGCAGGAAAAATTCCAGCACCATGCGCAACAGCCTCATCAGGATTTAACTGTTAGCAAAGTGTTTTTCCGTTAAACAACTCCTGCAATAATTCTTGCACTTTCGGAATCCTGGTTGATCCGCCAACAAGAACCACTTCATTAACTCTCTCCTTTTCCATATTTAATTTGCATCCTAAAAACACGTTTCCACATTATTTGGACTTCGAAACAAGTCTCTTTGCTCTCTCGCAATGAACCCTCAACTTAACCAAAGCTTTTTGGTTGTTACTTATGTCTTGTTTACTGTTAAGGGTCATTCCGGCTATGTGTTACATAATATTTTTTTTTGAGAAAATAGCTTGCAACTAATACTGCTCCCAGTTGTTGCGTAGTATTCTTTCTTTTTTACTACACCTTCATAACGGAAATATAAAAATTTTAGTCATTTTCTTTGCAGCTTCTGATTGACTTGAGATTAAGGGGGAAAAAAAAATAGATCCTTATGGTGGAAAGGCAAGAAAGGATTGTGGTGCTGTGTGGGTTCATTTTGGAGAAAACAAAAAAAAAAAAAAAAAAAAAAAAAAAAGTAGGGTTTTTCATATTCTAATTGCGTGATGGAGTTGTGTATCAATGATGATCTCCACTTGATTGTAAGAGCACATAAATGTGTAATGCACGGCTTTGACGTTTTTCCTAAGGGCATTCGATTATTGTGGCGAGTCTTCAGTTGTTTGATCCCATCAGCTCGTAAGCATGACACTACGTAGAAGCGGCAGATTATGTGATTTCACCCCATACGACTTGTGTCCTATTAAGCTACTTGATACCTTACATGTTTGACCAGTTACAGATAAAAATGTACGCCAAAATTTCCGCTTCTACATATTGATTCCTTTCCACGTGTTTTATCTTGTACGAAGTACAAATAAATAAATAATGCTGATGTAATAGTAGTCCCCGGTGGATATTTTTTGGTTTTCAAACTCATTCATACACTGCCCACCAGCAACTTTATCACCCGAAACATCCTCTGTGTTCCTTGTATAAGATATATGGATGCAGGTGCATTTCTGATTTTTGAGGTATCGGTTTCATCACTTACTTACAGTATGATGTATGTGAATTTCAGACATTCTACTTGTGTTTAGGAGCTTAATGCAAACAGACTATGAACATCAACTAAGGGGTCATATCATATGATCATTGTGGTGATCACTGTGGAAATTAAATCACATTTTTTTGCATTGAGCAACTGACTTGCAGTATCTAGTGCTTAATTGTGTGCTAAATGTCCGGCAGGCGGCAGTAATGCTATCCTAATATTTTGAGAAGTTATGTTTTCTCGTAGGAAAGAATACTCATCTTAATATTATCATAAAAATGTGATGCTTTTTCGAACGTATAATGGTAGCATAATAGAAGACTGCATTGATAAAGGGGAGAGTGAGTGTGGTTGCTTAAAAAGTTTTAGACTGGGAATAATTTGTTAGCCCAGCATAGTTCAACTGAAAATATTATGTTGACATTACATCTATAAAGCATCCATTTAAGGCTGTCATATACTTCAGGGGAGTGTTCATTGGCTTAGCTCGGCCACGTCCTTCTTCATAGCATCCAGATAGTCCTGCCAAAGACCAACAAATTAATATATTTGTATTCGACCTAACTGACTTAATATGAAAAAAAATAAATAAATAAAAAAAAAAACTTTATTAAGTCATATAAAAACTGTTTATTTATGACTTAATAGAGAAAAATGACTGAAATATTAAGTATTGCCCAGTGGATGACTTAATTAAAGATTATGACTTAATTAAAGATGACTTAATAGAAAATTTTAACAAACAAGCTCTCATTAAGATATTAAGAAAATTAAACACCATAAAACTTAATAATCTTTGATTCTATTAGTTTTAAGTCATAAGTAAAACTTATGAGGCGGGACAAATACCTGAAGCATTCCACTTGCAGCATTCCCTTAGTTTTCTTGCTGCTATAGGGTCGAAACTGAAGGGATCCACAACACATTGCATACGCTGCTCCCCAATTAAGCACGTCAATCACAATCTTGCCAGAGTTACAACTTACAAAAGATGTTAATACTACAGTTAAACTAATCTAGGCAGCAGAGCTACATAGCGGGTTGTGAATTTGATATATTGTATTGTTCTACATACAATTCAAAGTTTGCAAAGAAACCACAAGGAGTGAGCCATCGGTAAAAATACCAACTTTCCAAAGAGGATGTCAAGGGATACAACGGTGAGAAAATTAATAACCTTTTGGCCATGGAGGTTCACTTGTAGCGACTCCATACTATCCAAAAGGGTAGTCGCCCTGGGATTAGTCGGCTCACAATGACAAGTCGGAAACCATGTAATCCCCCCTCCGGAAAAAAAGCGCAAAGGGCAAATCTACATGGACAAAAAGTGCACACCTTAGCATATTATGTGCCTTGCGCGCATCTCAAGGCCTGGACCATAGCCAATTTAGCCATTGGATTTACTGTGGGCCTAGGATTTGTAATCATTGGGCTTGAGCCCAGTACGTGTATAGTGTGTATTGGGCCTAGTGGGCTCGTAATACATACTATACGTCATCAGGGTGTGTTTGGCAAAAATAGCAGCAACAAGCTTTATAGTCGTAAACATTAGTTGTGAGTAGTAGATGTATTTTTTTATAAAAACGTTTGGTAACATAGTTGTAGTTGTTCATTGATCAAATCGAGCCTTTAACTTACGTTAATTAAATGTTCATTTATCAAACAACGTTACATAATCCGTGAAAAAAGAATGAGAAAAAGAAGTTGTTTGAAAAGTATAGTCATACAAAAAAGGGGTAATACCATTAAACATCATACTTGTTTAAAAATACTCTTTTAAGTAGCGAACTAAAAAAATACTTTTGTGAATACTAATGTTGACATTTTTGTCTTTATGTGAGTAGTAAAAACCTGTGATGGCCATTTTACCCTTTGGATTTTTGGAAATTGCATTCACCGTCCCTAAGATAAATTACATAAATGGTCCTTGTCGTTTAAAGAAAATTGCATCCACCGTCCTTAAACTTTTTTTCGAATTTTTTTTACAAAATTTGTTTTTCAATTTTTTTTGTCAAAAAACTTTTTATCATCCTATTTTATACGTTTTCGTCTGTTTTTATTTTCGAAATTTTTTTCGGCATAGGTGAAAAAAAATTTCACGTCAAATGTAGAAAAAAAATTGAAACTTTTTTTTGTCACAAGTGAACATTTTTTATTGAAAAATGTTTGTTTTTTTATCGCGAAAAAAAGTATTTCAGAAAAAAGTTTTCGACAAAAAATTCTGAAAAAAAAATGAAGTATAGAAAAAATGGAAAAAGAATTTTGAAAATAAAAACGGATGAAATGAAAATTCTGGGAAAAAAATTCGAAAAAATATTAGGGACAGTGGATGCAATTTTCTCCAAACGATATGGACCATTTATGTAATTTATCCTAAGAATGTTGGATGCAATTTTGTGAATTGGTTGGCTCCAAACCGTCAAGTTTAATCACACAAGCTAACCACTTGTGAATGGCTAACCGTAATAAACTTAAAACTGCTCAGAAACCAATGCAATGAAGATCTGGAGAATATAGTGGATTCCCGGGTCGTTAAGTCCCACGGAGACTCAATGGTGTCTCAAAACTTTCAGACGATAGAATGATCACTAAGGATAATGATCAGTAAGGATTTTGATGAATAATTACACTACTGATTGATTGGAATGTATTTGGATACAGAATTGGAAAGCACAACAATCAGATAAGACAAACGTAAATACGTATGATAAAACTACGTAAACGTACAAAATAAAAAGTGAGATCTAAGAAATAAAAGACCTAAAAATATGAAAATGACATTTTTGGAATCCTAAAAATAAAAGAAAATTATTAGAAAAGGAAAATTATTTTTACAACTATTTACTTAATTATTATTAATTAAAAACTATTTTAAACTATTTAATAATACTCTAAAATATAAGAAAATACAAAATAAAGCTAGAAAAATGAAATTATGACTTAAGAAAATCTAAAATATTATAAAACTTATTTTAAAACTAAAATATATTTTTACACTTTTATCTATTTATTACTAATTAATTATTATTTAAAATACACTTAATTACTAGAAAATATAAAATAAACCTGGAAAAATGAAATTTTAACTTAGAAAAATCTAGAATATTATAAAACTAATTTTGAAACTAAAAGATATTTTTATGCTTTTTAATTATTTATTACTAATTAATTAAAACTTTTAACTATTTAAAATTATAATAAATACTAAACAAACAGAGAAAATTATGAAAATTTTTCTAAAAATAACTTAAGGTGACAGAAAACTAAGAAAATATAAAAACTAGATTTGCTTAATAATAAGCTGAAAAGAAAAATCAAAAAGCTAATTTCTATTAAATAAATGCTATCACTATATTTAAAATGATGTTTTTGTGGATTTTATTTTTTAAATCTACTTAACTACTTAAAATAAGAAACTTTTACAAAGACAAAAAATTTACAAATTAAAAATAAGCAGTTTGATAAGCTTATGAGCTAACAGTGGGCTAAATGAGCTTAAAATGAGGATATAAGCTCAAACAAGCTCACAAGCTGAAACAAAAGCTGAAATAAGATTCAAATAAGCTAATGCTACTCAAATGAAGCTAAAAGACACAAAGAAGCATACTGATAAGCTAGGAATAAGCAGATAAGCACTTGGCTTTTATTGTTATAAGACATAAATGGGACAAAGTTAAAGCTACATGCAGCCCTAGCAAACAAGCTGCAAAGTACAAGATTAAGCTAGGGACCTCAAGATGGCTAGGTTAGCTTTCCAAAGAACCAAGAATCACAAGCTTTGATTAACTAATGAGCTCTGTGTGAGCTTGTGAAAGAGGGCTTAAAACTGGTGCACAGGGCACTTTTCAGACAAGGTGTCTAAAAGAAGCTAAGAAATAAGCACTAAAACAAGCTATCTGAAAATTATAAAAAATACTAGTGCAAAGATGAGCAGTTGTATTTTGATGTCCCAAAAGCTCAAAACATAAAACTCTAAGTTAAGCCTTATATAAAATATTCTATTTCATTCAAAAACGACCAAATGGAAAATTTTGACTTTTTAAGAAAACCAAATGAGTTGACTAATATGAACTTTGAATCAATACTACTTATCGATTATGTAATATTAAGTTATATTAAAACTAATTTAAGCTAGTTTAATGTGTTTTAAGCTAATATGATGAATTTGATAAGCTAACTCCTAACAGTTAACTAGCAAGTGAGATTTAAAGATGATTTTGACTTTTTGTTGAACAAGGACTGGCTTTTATTGCTTCTATGAACTACTAAGACCTAATGAGACATGAACCAAACAAGAACAATGGCTAGAACAACCTTTATCACAGTGAACCAAACACCACTTTATATGACTGTTTTAAAACTTTTCAAAGCAAAACACAGAATTAGACCATGCTATGGATTACAAACCTTATAATATCATTTATTAAGACTAAATAAACACAAAACAACAGCCATAACAACATTAAACTAAGAAATGATGATGATGCTATTTTATCTGTCAAAATGAGATTTTTGCTAACTACAAATTAAAGAGAACAAGTAACTGTTTTTAATGCTTAAATACACTTAACTATAACTAATGAACATAAAGAAACAGAGATTCAAGCTAATGAACACGTGTACAGTAAAATGCAAAAGTTGAATTTAAAGCTTACAAGAGGCTATCCCACTGAAAACACAGAACCAAGATCAAAAGGCCAATCCTATAGGCTTACCACTAAGCCTCTAACCCAGGGCAATCCAATATTCACCCTGCTCCAGCTTTGATCACCATTTCTTGTGATTTTTGAATTTTCAACTATTTATTTGGTATTTTTGGTATTTTTACTTTTAACTTCTAAACCGATTTTTAAAGTTACTAAAAGCTTTAATAAGCTTTACGAGCTTATGTGGTCTTACTCATCCAAATCAACAACTAATAACAACACTCAAAACATATTGAAAATTTGAACTTGAAATTTGCAAATCACTGAAATTGAAACCAAAGCTTGAAATTGATTATTAAAAAGGATTCACAATACACCGAGATTTATTAAAACAAGATTGAAAGCTAAGTTTTACACTAGAAAGCTTAAAATGATAAAAAACGGCTAAGAAAATAAAAATTACACTAGATATCTTGGTACATTGCTTCTCTTCTCCTCTTTATAGACTTTTGGACTTCTTGTCGACCTCGATTGTTTCCACTTCATCTAGACCATTGAATCTTCACAAATCAACATAATCGTCCATTTGGAGATTTTGGCGCCAAAAGTCTCTAGTGTGTTTGAGTTATTAATGGGTTTTGGGTGTTAGTGGAAGTGAAGGGGACAAGG
Source organism: Chrysanthemum lavandulifolium (assembly GCA_022545495.1). Classification (NCBI taxonomy): domain Eukaryota; kingdom Viridiplantae; phylum Streptophyta; class Magnoliopsida; order Asterales; family Asteraceae; genus Chrysanthemum; species Chrysanthemum lavandulifolium. The sequence goes on along the minus strand of CM040238.1, from coordinate 286,623,659 downwards.
TAAGGTGGAGGTGAGGTGATAGGATCAAGTGGATTTGAAAAGTTGGAAAAACCACCGGTTTTGGTTTTGACAATCAAGAGAGGAGATGAACAGTAGTAGCGTTTGGGTCGACTATATTCGACCGAGGGTTATTAATACTAACGGGGTCAAGGTCCAAGTTGGTTCAAGGCTCAAGGTCAAGGGGATTGGGCTTGGGCTAGATCTTGGTTTGGGCTTTGGGTTTGATATTAGATCCGTTTGGTTTAGTAGGTATACAAGACCATATATGCAATTCGCCAAACATGAGGGACCAAACTGAACTTTTCCAAAATTATCAAAAGGACCAAACTTGCCATTTATGAATAGTACAAGGATAATATTTGCATAAAATTCCATTTTAAATATCCAAGGACTATTTTGACACTTTTCAAAGTTTAGGACCTTTTCGCCATTTGACCAAAGAATCATTCAAGGACCATTTTAACAACTTAGAATATTTCGTGGACCTTGAATGATAAAACTCACATTTTGAATTCCGTGGACTAGATTTGACAACTTTTGAAACTGGGGACTAAAGCGCCAATTTTGCAAACTTGATATGTTTTTCATCCGATTTTGATATTTTGCATTTAAAACACATAAAACACCGATTTGTGATATTTTCATCATTTTGATGCATTTTGAGTGTTTTCACATGATTTTGCAGCTTTAGATGGTACAAAATGAAGAGTATTTGGACACTCATCAATCCCCCACACTAAGATATTGCTAGTCCCTAGCAATGTTTTAAAACTTTAATGGATTTTAAAGAACTCTTTACCAAAAGCCATCACTCGGAGTAGCCAATTGTTTCGATTCAAGTAAAACCTGGTACAATGATAACCAAATGATTTTGAGCAAATCATAAGTCAGAACGGATTTGATTTGTCTTTACCGTGCCGCTTGCTCGGACTAGCCAACTCTTAGATAAATTATCGATTTATCTTTGGTGAGCCGATTACCAATTATGGTTTTTCCATCGCCTTTACCACAAGCCATAAACTTGCGGGCTAGCCAACTCTTCACTTTTTAGGATATGGTGAATGAATACCATACAATTTTGGGAAAATTGCAAGCCATAAACGGATTTGAGAAATCTTTACCAAGAGCCGTTTGCTCTGGATTAGCCAATCCTTATGTGTGTTAGACATGGCGGATTGATAACTATATGCCGAGTAAGTGAAAACACTTACTCCAAAAAAATTTGGCCAAAAACGGGAATCAGTGGATAATACATGATAAAATTCGTGAGAATTCCCCCCACACTTAGAAATGAATATTGCCCTCAATATTCAAAGTACCTACTGTTATGCCGAAACAAAGAACGTAAAAGGGAAATACTACGGCCATTATTTGAATTTTTTTTTTTTTTTTAAACATGTGGGGCAATTCCCCACACTAGGGTGGTAGAACAGAGAAAGAAGACAGAAATATGGGTGAAAACCCATATGGTGTGCTACTGTTTTTGATTCCCGAGTCGCTAGCTTGACTCGATCCCCGCATTCAATGGTTCTTGGGAAGCAAAGTGGAAAACCAATCTCGATCGGACTTTCGCTCACGGTGTTAATACACATATGAACATCGAAAGTTCCACCGACGAGACACAACCGTATTTTTAATAGTAGAAACTATAAAGGATAATACTGGGTCAAAGATGGTGTCCTCATTCCGAAAGAGAAAAGGAAAGAGCAACCACACCATTTGTGAAGAATGGAATAAATATGTGCATCACAATGCATGTCCATTCCTCATCGAAAGAAGCAAATCACCATTTTGACATTTTTAAGCTTAAACTTGAAGCTTGTATGGTGATTGTCAATAAGATGTCCGGGAGGGAGGTTTGGAGACGATTCTTCGTTTAATAAACTTTCAAGAAAAAGGATGTCCCCCTCTGAATCCAAGTAAGTATCATCAACCCCTGTTGGAATTGACTCATCACTTAGAAAAGCATCGACTTCATTCCAAAAGTTGTCATCTTCCTCATCCGGAGTGAGAGAAGAAATGGAATGGTCGGAAACAATTGGATCTGGAGATGAAATGGATGATGGATCATTTGAAGAGAATTCAGTTTCATCCACAGAGTTAACAAACTCAATACGATAAACTGATTCCGGAGGTGGGACAAGTGGTGTGCTCTTAGAGCTAGCAATTTCCACTTCTTCCGATAAAGTCTCCGATTCTAGATCATCATCATCAAGAATACTCTTGACTTCCTTGGTACAACTTTCAAACCATTTGTTTGAACCAGGGTTGATTTTCATAGCTTTTAGCTCAAGACGCTTTTGGTGACTCCTCTTAACCGTGAAATTTGAGAGTGTTGCATTGATTCTTTCGTTTTTGATCAATTGTGGGAACACTATGTTTGGATAGAGGTTTGGGTTGATATTAAACGTGAGTTCTTCGTTATCAACCCGTATAGTCAACTCTTCAAAGAATACATCAATAAGAGCACGGCTGCTTCTCAAGAAAGCTCTCCCAAGATGAGGGAACTCTAGGATCTGCATCAAAGTCTACTACAACAAAGTCACGAATGAAACTTCCCTACTTTCACCACGACATCCCGGCTATCCCAAGTGGACGAGTTATAGTACAATCCGCTAGCTCGAGTGTCATACAAGTAGGAGTAAGTTCAGAAGAGACAGTTCTTCCATACCGAGAGGGCATGAGGTTAATGCTAGCGCCAAGATCGGCCAAGGCGGAGCATTGAACCATCCCAAGAAATCACACGGATTAAAACTTGCTGGGTCTTCAAGCTTTTAGGAAGCTTCTTGAGAAGGACCGAGCATTGCTCATTGAGAGGGTTTTAGCCATTTCGGATAACTTATCTTTGTTGCTCGAGAAGCCTTTAAGCGTGGATGCAAATTTGGGCATTAGAACGAGAGCATCGACGAAGCTTATATCAAAGTGCGCTTCATTGAAAATTTGGAAAAATTTTCCATTTGCTCTTTGGTTTTGTCTTTGAGCTTCTCATCATGCAATCTTGATGGGTAAGGAAGTTGACTAGACTTTGAGCCGGACGGAAATCATTTGTGGTGAGAATTTGTCTTTGGAACTTGGGTTCGGGACTTAAAGCTTGACTCACCGAAGGTGGGACGTGTCTTGATGCCGTGGGCTCGAGAAATGCACCTTGTCCGTTGTATCCTTGGTAATTTGACTCATTGCTCCTAGTGGAGGAGGCATTGGAGTCGAAGGTCCATTGTGCGTCTTAGGTTCACTTTCTACTACCTTTGGGAGAGAAGAAGAAGAGGTAGTAGGAATAGCGGGTCCATTGTATGAAACACCACTTCGGTTGTGATCGCTTTGCATCGCCCCTCGGGTTAGCGATCGTGTTGCTCGGAAGTTTTCCCGAGCCCGAGGGTTGATCATTTAAAGACTTCTTTAGATCACGATCCGACCGACCAACAACCTGCTCATTTCATCTTGGGATTTCATGAATTGTTTCAATAACTCATGAGATGATGGTCCAGTTGGAACAATGGCTTGAGTTAGATTAGGAAAATTCGCCTCTAATGTTCGGATTAGGGCCTTGATTTTGAAAATTTCCTTGATTAGGATTCACATTCCCATGAAATTGATTCCTCGATTGAAATTGTTTTGATTAAGGTTTTGATGTTGGAAACCTTGATTTGGTCCGGATAGAAATTACCTTGGTTTTGATAACCTTGGTTCATTCTAGGTTGATTCGATTCGGTTAGGATTCTCAGTTAAAACCGGGTGGTGCACGATAAGTATTAGCACGGTAGTTTGGTTCATTTTGAGGACGGTATTGATTACCTCCCGATGTGAAGTACCGCTCTGATTGGCTTCAAATGGACTACCATCGGTGGCGATCAATTGTAGTATGCATGAGGGCCACCACAAGTAACACGCACCTCGACTTTCTTAACTTCACCATGTGATGGTGTCTCGTGAAAGTGACTTTCTTTGGTTAGCAAGAACCAAAGCTCGAACAATATCCGTGAGTTTGTCAATCTTAGCATCGGTGCTAGATGTACTCACGGGAGTAGAAGTAGAAGGTCCAAGATTAGGCGAGACCGATATGTCTTTGCTCGGAAAGGCGGACTGGGACTTGTTCTCAATGATTTGTAAGGCTTCTTTTGTGGTCTTGCTCAGAAATTACCTCCGCGGAGGCATTTAAAGAGTCTTGATTAGTCCGGTTCGCACCATTGTAGAAAGTATCCATTTGCATTAACTCGGTAAAACCATGATGCGACACTTATGAGCAACTCTTTGTAACGATCCCATGCCTCTCCGAATGATTCATCAAATCTTTGAGAGAATTTCATTATCTCATTCTTAAGACTTGTAGTTCGGGATGGAGGATAGAATTAGTTAACTAACTTGGTGACTAGATCTTCCCATGTCTCAATGGAACGAGGGGTTGTTTCTCAAGCCAATTCCGGCTTGTCCTCTAGAGAAAATGGGAACATAAGAAGCTTAATTGCTTCATGTGGGACATTTTGTATTTGATGGTAGATGCAATCTTGTTAAACCATCGAATATGTGCATGAGGATCATCCCGCCAAAACCATAGAATTGGCTTTGGGTTACCGTTAAGTAACCCGGTTTTGAGCTCAAAGGTATCGACCACGATGGTCGGGACAACAATGGCATCTCCGTAACCCTCGATGGGTGCTTGGAGAAGCTCATTCATCGGTTTGTCTTCGCCATTACAACAGGGTGGTGGTGGTAGACGCCTCGATCACGGTGAAGGAGCGAAACGCCCTCTACGCTCACGAGGAATATTTGCAAGTTCGTAAAGTGGACTTGTAGAACTGAAGAACGAAAAGCGCATGCACTAAGTATAAAAATCGGCCAAAACAAATGCGAGGCAAAACGACAAGTGAACTTAACCAATAATCACAAATGAAATGGCTTTTTAAAAAGGTACACCAAATCACAAGGACACAAAGGCAAGTTTTAAATCATTGTTCGGGAACTTATTAATGGTCACACCCCGTTAGTAAATGTACCGCCTTGATTTGCGGTGGTTGATTTTATGTATATATTAAGTACCACCGAAAAGACGAGGTATGGATTTGTGCAAAGGGTTTAAAATTTTTGGACAATATTTTTGGTATCGCCTCGTTTGACCAAATCGTATCTCTTTAAGAATCACCTTAAAAGAAAATACAAGATAGAAAACGTTACGATTGTTTTGTTGTTTTATATATTTTTTTTGGTGTTGTTAACACTTTAGGAAAAGTGTTAATGAACTTTTTGGATTTTCTGATAACTTTACAAAAAAACTTTTTACAAAAGGTGGTATATGTGCAAGAATGGGTCTGAAAAAGGTTTAACACACGCTAAAGCCTCCCCGGCAGCGGAGGCAAAATTTGGTTGGCTCCAAACCGTCAAGTTTAATCACACAAGCTAACCACTTGTGAATGGCTAACCGTAATAAACTTAAACCGCCGTAAACCAATGCAATGAAGATCTGGAGAATATAGTGGATTCCCGGGTCGTTAAGTCCCACGGAGACTCAATGGTGTCTCAAAACTTTCAGACGATAGAATGATCACTAAGGATAATGATTAGTAAGGATTTTGATGAATAATTACACTATTGATTGATTGGAATGTATTTGGATACAGAATTGGAAAGCACAACAATCAGATAAGACAAACGTAAATACGTATGATAAAACTACGTAAACGTACAAAATAAAAAGTGAGATCTAAGAAATAAAAGACCTAAAAATATGAAAATGACATTTTTGGAATCCTAAAAATAAAAGAAAATTATTAGAAAAGGAAAATTATTTTTACAACTATTTATTATGAGTGTCCAAATACTCATCATTTTTGTACCATCTAAACTGCAAAATCATCTAAAACACTCAAAATGCATCAAAATGATGAAAATATCACAAATCGTTGTTTTATGTGTTTTAAATGCAAAAATATCAAAATCGATGAAAACATATCAAGTTTGTAAAATTTGCGCTTTAGTCCCCAAGTTTCAAAAGTTGTCAAATCTAGTCCCTGAATTCAAAATGTGAGTTTTATCATTCAAGGTCCCCAAATATTCTAAGTTGTTAAAATGGTCCTTGAATGATTCTTTGGTCAAATGGCGTAAAAGGTCCCTAAACTTTGAAAAGTGTCAAAATAGTCCTTGGATATTTAAAATGGAATTTTATGCAAATATTATCCTTGTACTATTCATAAATGGCAAGTTTGGTCCTTTTGATAATTTTGGAAAAGTTCATTTGGTCCTCATGTTTGGCCGAATTGCATATATGGTCCTTGTATACCTACTAAACCAAACGGATCTAATATCAAACCCAAAGCCCAAACCAGTATCTAGCCCAAGCCCAATCCCCCTTGACCTTGAGCCTTGAACCAACTTGGACCTTGACCCCCGTTAGTATTAATAACCCCTCGGTCAAATATAGTCAACCCGCCAAAACTGCTACTACTGTTCATCTCCCTCTCTTCGACTGTAAAACCAAAACCAGAGCTGGTTTTTCCAACTTTTTCAAATCCACTTGATCCTATCACCTCACCTCCACCTTACCTTGTCCCCCTTCACTTCCACTAACACCCAAAACCCATTAATAACTCAAACCTGCTAGAGACTTTTTTGGCGCCAAAATCTCCAAATGGACGATTATGATGATTTGTGAAGATTCAATGGTCTAGATGAAGTGGGAAACAATCAGAGGTCGACAAGAAGTCCAAAAAGTCTATAAAGAGGAGAAGAGAAGCAATGTACCAAGATATCTAGTGTAATTTTTATTTTCTTAGCCGTTTTTTATCATTTTAAGCTTTCTAGTGTAAAACTTAGCTTTCAAGTACTGTTTTAATAAATCTCAGTGTATTGTGAATCCTTTTTAATAATCAATTTCAAGCTTTCAGTTTCAATTTCAGTATTTGCAAATTTCAAGTTCAAATTTTCAATATGTTTTGAGTGTTGTTATTAGTTGTTGATTTGGACCGAGTAAGACCACATAAGCTCCCGTAAAGCTTATTAAAGCTTTTAGTAACTTTAAAATCGGTTTAGAAGTTAAAAGTAAAAATACCAAAATACCAAATAAATAGTTGAAAATTCAAAATCACAAGAAATGGTGATCAAAGTCGGAGCAGGTGAATATTGGATTGCCACGGTTGAGGCTTAGTGGTAAGCCTATAGGATTGGCCTTTTGATCTTGGTTCTGTGTTTTCAGTGGGATAGCCTCTTGTAAGCTTTAAATTCAACTTTTGCATTTTACTGTACAAGTGTTCATTAGCTTGAATCTCTGTTTCTTTATGTTCATTAGTTATAGTTAAGTGTATTTAAGCATTAAAAACAGTTACTAGTTCTCTTTAATTTGTAGTTAGCAAAAATCTCATTTTGACAGATAAAATAGCATCATCATCATTTCTTAGTTTAATGTTGTTATGGCTGTTGTTTTATGTTTATTTAGTCTTAATAAATGATATTATAAGGTTTGTAATCCATAGCATGGTCTAATTCGTGTTTTGCTTTGAAAAGTTTTAAAACACATATAAAGTGGTGTTTGGTTCATCGTGATAAAGGTTGTTCTAGCCATTGTTCTTGTTTGGTTCATGTCTCATTAGGTCTTAGTAGTTCATAGAAGCAATAAAAGTCATCCTTGTTCAACAAAAAGTCAAAATCATCTTTAAATCTCACTTGCTAGTTAACTGTTAGAGTTAGCTTATCAAATTCATCATATTAGCTTAAAACCGTTAAACTAGCTTAAATTAGTTTTAATATAACTTAGTATTACATAATCGTAAGTAGTATTGATTCAAAATTCATATTAGTCAACTCATTTGGTTTTCTTAAAAAGTCAAAATTTTCCATTTGTCGTTTTGAATAAAATAGAATATTTTATATAAGGCTTAACTTAGAGTTTTATGTTTTGAGCTTTTGGGACATCAAAATACAACTGCTCATCTTTGCACTAGTATTTTTTATAATTTTCAGATAGCTTGTTTTAGTGCTTATTTCTTAGCTTCTTTTAGACACCTTGTCTGAAAAGTGCCTTGTGCACCAGTTTTAAGCCCTCTTTCACAAGCTCACACAGAGCTCATTAGTTAATCAAAGCTTGTGATTCTTGGTTCTTTGGAAAGCTAACCTAGCCATCTTGAGGTCCCTAGCTTAATCTTGTACTTTGCAGCTTGTTTGCTAGGGCTGCATGTAGCTTTAACTTTGTCCCATTTCTGTCTTATAACAATAAAAGCCAAGTGCTTATCTGCTTATTCCTAGCTTATCAGTATGATTCTTTGTGTCTTTTAGCTTCATTTGAGTAGCATTAGCTTATTTGAATCTTATTTCAGCTTTTGTTTCAGCTTGTGAGCTTGTTTGAGCTTATATCCTCATTTTAAGCTCATTTAGCCCATTGTTAGCTCATAAGCTTATCAAACTGCTTATTTTTAATTTGTAAAATTTTTGTCTTTGTAAAAGTTTCTTATTTTAAGTAGTTAAGTAGGTTTAAAAAAGAAAATCCACAAAAACATCATTTTAAATATAGTGATAGCATTTATTTAATAGAAATTAGCTTTTTGATTTTTCTTTTCAGCTTATTATTAAGCAAATCTAGTTTTTATATTTTTCTTAGTTTTCTGTCACCTTAAGTTATTTTTAGAAAAAGTTTCATAATTTTCTCTGTTTGTTTAGTATTTATTATAATTTTAAATAGTTAAAAGTTTTAATTAATTAGTAATAAATAATTAAAAAGCATAAAAAATATCTTTTTAGTTTCAAAATTAGTTTTATAATATTCTAGATTTTTCTAAGTTAAAATTTCATTTTTCCAGGTTTATTTTATATTTTCTAGTAATTAAGTGTATTTTAAATAATAATTAATTAGTAATAAATAGATAAAAAGTGTAAAAAATATATTTTTAGTTTTAAAATAAGTTTTATAATATTTTAGATTTTCTTAAGTCATAATTTCATTTTTCTAGCTTTATTTTGTATTTTCTTATATTTTAGAGTATTATTAAATAGTTTAAAATAGTTTTTAATTAATAATATGAACCTACAAGGATCATTTATATAATTTAAAAGGGAAATTTTGTCATACTACTCAAATAAATACAAAAATGTCAACATTAGTATCCAGAAGTATATTTTGTTTATTTCACTATTTTTAGATAAGTATAATCCTTTTTAATATTATTATCCTTAAAAAAAACTATATATAATAAGTAAAGGGACAAAATCATTGCGAAAACAAAGTTGAGTGGCTAACATTTTAAAATTCAAAGTATTACTATTATTGTTAGATAGATTAAGGTTGTAAACGAGATGAGACAACTCATGAGCTATTCGAGTATATTTCTGAGTTGAGTTCGAGCTTCAAAATACTAGGCTCGTGAAGCTCGCGCGCTTTATCAAACTTCGATTAAATTACAATTTTACCCTTCTATATACATATGTTTACTTATTGTTCATAAAAATCAAGTAGAGTCGAGCTTGATATGCCGAGTATTCATCAAGTTCGAGCCTTAAATGTGAAAATAGTCGAGCTCGAGTCGTGCTTGGAGCTCGAGTTTGATATAACGAATCGAGATCGAGCTCAAAATATAAAGCCTGACGAGCTCGAGTCGGAGTTTCGAGCTCGGGTTTTAGTATTTGAGTCGAGCTCGAGCTTGCAGTACTCGGCTTGACTCGACTTGCTTACACGCCTGATTGCGGAAACAAGGTAAAAAAAATTAAGAATATAATTACTGACCAATAAACTTGAAGGGTTAAAACATAAACCAATTTTTTTAGCCTATATATAGACGTCCCAAAATCTAAACCCTAAAACTCAAATTCCGAGAACCCAACGACTAGGGTTTTGATTTAACAAACGATGGCAGGTGGTTTAGCTAAACTTCCTCTCGAGTTGGAGGTTGATGCCAATGATGATATCCCTTCATCCGTACACAAAGTGTTATCCAATGACGACCTTTTGATGGAAATCTTACTTCGATTACCAATACTTTCACTTCAGCTTTTCAAACCCGTATGTAAACAGTGGTTATATCTCATAACATCTCGTAGATTCACTTTGACACGAACCCGAATCCCCCTTGTCGATCCTCCTTCTGGTCTCTTTATTAAACGGTTGATGTGGATGGGTCGGCGTTACTATTACGATTTCGTGTCATTTGATCCCAGAATTCCATCGAAAAGGTCAATAATCTTTAGTTGTAACTCACAGCCAGAAATTAATATTGTGCAGTCGTGCAATGGTTTGCTTCTGTGTGATATGCATGGTAAGTTGAGTGTTTACAATCCATTGACTAGTATGTTTAAGATGCTTCCACCCAAACATGATTTGTATTATGAAATGAATGGTATTCAGGACATGAACATGGCTTTTGATCCTACCAAATCACCTGTTTACAAAGTCGTTCATGTTGGAAGCGTAGACGAGGAATTTGATTATTATTTCTATAGAATACAAACTTTCTCTTCTGAAACTGGTGTTTGGAGTGTCTCGAATGATCGATTTAATCATCTACTTTTTAATCATTTTGCCAATGGGATATATTGGAATGGTGCCATTCATTGGTTAAATTTTTATGAGCCTTTTCATGTCAAGTTAGATATTGTGGACCATCCAGTTTTAACAAAGATACAAACCCCCCTTCCTCTAACTATCAAAGGGGAGGTGCATCGTTGTCGCAAATTGTTTAAGTCTCATGGTAGCTTGCTTCTTCTTTGCAAGGATTATGATCGTGCCCAACATTTGAATATTTATGAGATGAAGAATGAGTATTCTGAATGGTCGGTTAAGTACTTTGTTAATCTTGATGACATGATGAAGCCATATCCAACATGGAGGATGCCATCAAACGACGACAGTTTTCTTGCTATGTTCACGAGTATCGTTTTGGGAGAACGGGACGAGGATTCGTTTATGGCAATTGAAGTGTCTGGAAAGATTGTACAATACAGATTCGTGTTAGAGACTGCCAGTGAGCTCTTTAATTTGGGAGAATCGGTTAGCCTAATTGATTGCTTCGAGTACATTGCATCTTTTTGATCATGTGTGATTACGCATGCCTCTCTATCAGGTTTGACTTATGTATTTGACTGTCGCAATAATAATATTTATAAAACCTGAATCCATAGAAAAGTTCAAAAGCTCAGGTTAAAAGAAAATTATGTATGTAAAAGCAGCTACAAATTCTCAATGTTTTGTTACGCCTGATGTTTTATTGAACAAGCCCACACTTTTACAAATGTTTATACAAGTTTTGAACTCACTAAGCTTAGTGATTAACATTTTTTTCAGGTCATTAGCATGAAGGTACATGCATGCAGTAGAGGAAAAAGACTGTCATCTACTGAAATTTGCTGGAAAACATGTTTGTGAGAAGTAGTAAGTATGAGTACATTAATTACTTAATTATTTCTCGCTTACATCCAATTTATTTGTAGTAGCCATCAACTCTCATTTTGGTTCTTTTTTCACCCCTGTTTGGTTAAAATCATGATACCCTCACTTTCAAGTGCTAATATGCAAGTGTGTCCACTTTTGGTTGTGAATCACTAATAGTGCGTTTGGTTCACGCGTTTTTTATGGCATTGGAATTGAAATACAAATGACTTTCATTTCATGATGAAATACAACCTTTTAACTTTCGTCTCATTGATATGTTGTTTGTCTGATTCAGCTTCTTGTTTTGATGCAAGTGTCATTTGCTGTCGACACAATTCCCGATTTGGTTTGTAAGATGAAATTTTTGAAAATGTAATGTCTGCTATTCTATAAATGCGCTTATAGGTAAGTATAAATTTGAAATGGGAACAAATAGAAATTGGTGATATAGCCCCCATGAATGTTTCGATGAATAAGAGTCCTATTTAATCACTCTTACATATGTGTGCGCCCTATGAATGTTTCGATGAATAACAGTCCTATTTAATCCGACTTTTTCTTAACATGATACTGGTTTGAAGTTAATGAGAACTAGATTAGCAAGGTAGTAGCTATCCAAATGCCCCTCAACAAATTATTATTGGTGTTAATTTTTTTTTTTTTTTTTTTTTTTGGGTAACCTTGGTTTCCAACCTTTTGGCCGACTAATCCAATGGGTTTGAACCCACCTCTACACAGACTCAAACCAGATAAAGCCCTATCTTTTCAAGAGGTTGGCATGGCCACTTGAGGGTTATATTTGCACCTAGGAGGAATAGAACATGAGACCTCAAACATTTTAGAGTGATGTACGTATCATCTTGACTTGAATCTGCTTCCTCTATGTTTTCATAATACGAGGTCGGGTTCTTCTCCTACCCGTATCGATCGAATAGAACACGTTGAGCCAAATCTTCTTCATGTAAAACCCGCTTGATTTAGATCGGGAAAATCGTGTGGTTTTATGAAACCATGTGCTATGTCTCGAATCTGTTGTCAATCCTAATTTCCGATAGGGACAGTTGACAACTGAATCCTATTTTTCCATTATTTTCTCCGTAATAGCACGAAAAGAAGGCCCGGCCCCAAGTTGTGCAACCCCTTTGCCACCCAAAAAAAAAAAAAAAAAAAACGGAGCTAGAGAGATACAAGGAGAAAAACCACAATCCAAAGATATGTACAAAAGAGACTTATCAAAAAGATTTAAAACATCAAAAGTAGGGTTGTAAACGAACTGAAAGTTCGGTGAACATTTCATGAACCGTTCGGTAAAAAGTTCATTTTTGTTCGTTTATTTATTAAATGAACGAACATGAACAATATTTTATGCTCGTTTAGTTAAATGAACGAACATGAATAAAAGTCGCATCCGTTCATTTATGTTCATGAACGTTCGATTATGCGTTCGTTAACGTTCATTTATGTTTATTTATTTATGTGTTCTTATATCATATATATTACTAGTATAATTTTAAATCGGTTTGTTTAAACAAATAACATTTATAAGACTACAAAATGTGCATGATTTAATAAAATTTATCTTTGTCTGCCTATGTTCATTGATTTAATAAAATTTATCTTTGTCTGCCTATGTTCATTTATTTTCAATCGTTTATGTTCGTTTAACGTTCGTTTAGTATCTTAATGAACGAACATGAACAACTCATTTTCTTAATAAACGAACATGAACAAAAAAATTCGTCCGTTTAAACGTTCGTGTCCGTTTATTTGTCCTGTTAAAATTAAACGAACGAACATGAACAATGCTCCGTTCGTGTTTGTTTGGTTCGTTTACAACCCTACTCAAAAGGGCTTAATATCCATTTATCCCAAGTAGATAACCTCAGTGGAACTCCTTTATCTGTATTTGGAATTACACTCGCTAATTTGGTTTGCGCATATATAGCCCGATGCTGAAATGTAATTTATATCTAAGTGTACCAATGAAGTCAGCTACTTTCGAAAGACTATCTTTCGAATAAGCTACAAAAGGAACTGTCCAAAAATATGAATCGATATTTTTAGCTTATAACTACGTTTGTACGTAGCTTGTAGAAGCATTGTTACATGCATTTGAGTAATTGTCATGTATCTTCAATTCTATGTTTATAGGGTCTTTTCTTATTTCCGACATTAGAATGGATTATCAGTTAGATATCCAGTCAACAGCCATGATGTCATCAAGAATAGGTTTCACAGTCTCCGTCCTCAAGCGTACATGTTCATGATGAACTCTGTACTTCCTGAGATCATCCATTGCTCTGTAACGAGTGTGAAGCATGTGAGTGAAGGTGAGTGACGACGACCATGACCGGTATAGTTTTCCAGCGGAGACGTGTATGGTGAGGTTGAGTGACGTCAGGTTGTTGAGTCCATTGACCATAGCTGCGACTTTGCTAGAGTCAAAATCTGGTTTTACTTTGTAGAGGACCACGTGTTCGATGATCTGATCTTGACCAGACATTTTGATCAGCTTTTAGTGGTTACTACAGTTAATGTGACAGTTTAAATGACGGGTGATTGGTTGGGGAGGTGAGGGAGATAACAATGGAAGCAATTGTGTGCTTGATGGTGCGCAGAACATTTTTTGGACAATATGATCAGCGTTTGGTGGATGAGACAGTTGATCATGCAGTGCAGATGACCATTATGACGCAAGAGTGTGCGTGCTAGATTTACTATCAAGGTAGTCTTGTCTTATTATTAAAACAATCACAAATTGCAATCGCAAAGAGGTTCACACAGCAACAACAATTCCATCATTACAATAAAATGCTAGAAAGGACCCACACGACTTATAAAAATCCATGAGAGTGATTAATTTCATTAAACAAAGCAAGGTAGAGTGAGTGGTTGAAGTAAAAGAACTAACCATCAACATACCCGAAATAGCCAGCTCCCCGAAATGACCCGCGAGCTTTACAGTAATCATCGATAAGAGATGACCCAAAAAAACCTACAGATTCAGTCATTAAAGGCCCTGCCTAAGTACAACTAGTTCTTCAATCAATACAATGTTTCATCTTTGCTGGAGAACCTGAACCCTTTCGGGATACTTAACCCACAAGTGGCGTATCAAAACCTTTGTGTACCCATCTTTTGTATCATGATTACCAAATCTGGGTCCTATAGAGATGTAGATGGTATTCGATTAAGAGAGGGAACAAAACCACTGGAAAAGCAGCCAGTCGAGGGAGGCAACAAAATATAGGCAGAGAGTATGAAGGGATATTGTGATGGGGACTGAGAAAACGGCGAAAATAAGGACAAATAGAGTTTTCCCCAAATAACGAACTTGTCATTCGCTCAACTTACATCAAGGATGGATTTTGTAATCTATATTGCTAAAAGACCTACCTGTGTAATTTGTGATTGTAATTAAATAGCACTATTGTAGATTATGCTAGGTTGCTAACGCTAAAAACAGCAATAAGGTTTTTCTATTTGCCATATTGTTGAAGCAACAGGGCTAAATTCAGGAGAAAGGTACTTGTAAGCACAAGCGTACAGTCCAAAGATCAGGTTAAAACCAGGGGGCTCATATATGAAACTACTGCCGCTATGCTTTGCTAATAACTACTTTAAGCAAACAAGTTAGACACAGGAATCATCATAGGCTCACCGCTCACAGATCACCAAAGTCAGCTAAATGCCTAAATCTCAGTTGCCAAATTGGTACAGATTGGTTTATAGAATTGAGTTAAACAAAAAACTAGTGCCACGCCCCACTTCGGCAATAACTAATAACCAAATCAGATTAATTTATTTATCGGTTCGTCAGTTGGAGATTACTAAGTTTGAGTCCTTTTGTAAACCTTAGCTGCTTGCAACTAAGTACAACTTCTAACTACACGCATACTTATTCTAGGGTAGCTTTTCTACATCGCTTTGGAATTAGATTACTTGACAATACCTCGCTTTCAAATAGATGTTAAAATTAGGCATATAAGCAAAGCAGTCGTTGAACATTTTCCAAGCTCAAGATATTAAAATTGATGAAATCATACAATTATCATATTCTCGGTCATTTCACTTCTTAATAGAAACTTGCCAAACACTCAAAACAGTTGACTATTATTAATTCCTTATTCCGCTACAACAAGTTAATGTCATATATAGGGACGAAACCAGAACACAAAGTTTTTAAATCAATACTATATCTAACTTCAATCTTCCAAAACTTTGTGTCAACACTTGGTTAATTACCTAGTTATAAATAAACAATAAACATGGAAAGAGCTGGCAATCTAGACCCGTTTGGGTCTAGATGGGTATTACAAAAAGTGATAACTTGTACGTTGAAGTCAGTCTAACAAACCGGGTAGACCCAACATACTTTTCTTAACAACTTTAAAAATGACCCAATTAGACCCATGAGGTGTTTAGACGAACATTAACGCATAAGTTCCACTTTTCATATAAACCCATCTAGACCCAAACGGGTCTGGAATTAGTCTCCGCCTTTGACTCCATAAAAGAGAATTAAATCATGAAATGAACGATTCCAACTAATTCACAATTAAAGCAAGAATGGAACCTTAGGATTATGGTGAGAGAGGGGAGCATTGTTAATATGAACATACCATGAGTGAGAGTTAAAATATCTACTCACCATTAAGATGGTAGAGTGAGTGAGTGGAAGAAGTAAAAGAACTAACCATCAATATACCCAAAATAGCCAGCTCTCCGAAATGCCCAGCGAGCTTTACAGTAATCATCGATAAGAGATAACCCAAAAAAAACCTACCGATTCACAGTCATTAAAGGCCCTGCCTAAGTATACCTAGTTCTTCAATTAATACAATGACTCATCTTGGCTTGAGAACCTGACCACTTTCCGGGTTCCCTGGTTCTCCACAAGTGGTGGTTGAAAACCTTTGTCAACCCATCTATGGTATCTCTTTAAGAAAACCAAATTTGGGTCATATAGAGATGTGGAAGGTATTAGATCAAGAGAGGCAACATCACTGGAAAGACAGCCAGTCGAGGGAGGCAACAAAATATAGGCAGAGTGTGAAGGGATGTTGCGAGTGGGAGGGCTGAGAAAAACAACGCAAACAAGGGAAAATAGAGCTTCCTCCAAATCAATTACATTTTCTGGTAAAAATGATTTGCCAATGTCAAGCAGGACGTAAAAATACCTCAGAAGACAAAACACAACAGCTCAACGTCTAGAAGTCTAACAGCATAAGCGGAAACTGAGTACTAACAGGAAAGATAGACATCCCCTTACAAAAAGCACTATTGTATATCAAAATAACAGACATAACTGTGTAATTCGTTATTGTAATTAAAAAAAACCCTATTGTCGATCATAATAATGGCTAACAGACGTAACTCTGTAATTTGTTATTGTTATTACAAAAAGCACTATTATAGATTATAATAACGTTAAAAACTACAATATGGTTTTTCTCTTATGCCACATTCTTGAAGCAACAGGGGTATATCAAGGAGAAAAGCACCAGTAAGCACGAGCATACAGTCCAAACATGGACGACCCAAAGATCAGGTTAACTCCAGGGGGCTCATTTATGAAACTACCGCCGCTATGCTTTACTACTTTAAGCAAACAAGTTACCAATTGGAATCTTTACAGCTAACCAAAGTCACAGATAAATGCCTAAATCTCAGTTGCCAAATTTGTGACAGATTCCTAGAGGACCAAAAAGTTTATAGAATTTAATTTATTTCTCGGTTTATCTGTTGGAGATTACTAAGTTTGAGCCCTTTTATAAATCTTAACTGCTTGCAACTAAGTACAACTTCTAACTACGCGCATACTTATTCTAGGCTAGCTTTTCTACATTGCTTCGAAACTAGATTCCTTGACAATACATCGCTTTCAAATAGATGTTAAAATTGGGCAAATAAGCAAAACAGTCATTAAACATTATTTCTTCACCTAAACAAACTTCCAAGCAAAAAGGTCTATTTCATCTTTAACTTAAACAAACAAACATTCGTATTTGAAACAAAATCATACAACTATCATATTCTCGTCATTTCACTTCTTAAGTCCTTTGAAGTCTCCAACTTATAACAACTTGCCAAACACTCAAAAGAGTATTATTCCAATAGTAACAAGTTAATGTTCAAACAAAACGCGACAACAACCAAAAAAAAATGAGCACATTACAAATTAGCAGACTGCGTAGCAACCGGCACCACATAATCAACAACAACAACACTCTCAACAAACTCCCTCACCTTCTCCTTTTCCCTCCTCGCTTTCCCTGCATCCATCTTCTCCATCTCCTCAAGTCCGTTAAAAACTGCAACCGACGCAATCTCATACCCCTTCGCCCTCTCCGAAAAATTCTCACCAACACTCAATTCCTCAATAACTTCCCCAAACTCATCCTTAACACCTCTAATCACCTCTAAAACCTTACTCTTATACTTCTCATCCTTCAGTTTCACAAAAGTCACTCTGATCGCCTTACCAGGTTCTATCACACCTGTTAGATCGAATATTATATGTTATAGTCAGAAGTTTTAGAGAGAGAGTGAGAGGTTAGAGAGCTTGATAAATGATAAGAAAATAATGTATTGCATGTCACACCCCTCTAGCAAAGACTAGAGGGAGTATAAATACTTAAGGCTAATTACACTGAAATGTATGTAGCTTGTCATTTTTTCTAGTTCTGTGTAGCCAATTATTTTTTTTGTAAATCTATGTAGCATACTTTTGAATTCGGTCTTTTTGATATCTTGTCATCAGTTATGTGTATTATTTGACGATTCTACCCCTAACCCAAGGATAAACCCGGAAGTAGAGAGACTACTTCCGGTGTAAGTGTGCAGGTGTGTGTTGCTCAAGATATAAGTGCGTGTAAAAGTGTGTAATAACAAGGACAAGGAATTTATAGAAACATAAGACGAAAAGCAAGCATACAAACATACAAGCAATAGACAAAACCATTAGGAAAACATAAAAAATTTAGGACATACAGACATAAAAGCATACACCAGCGGAGAACACAGAATATAGACAATAAAAAACGCATAAAAGGCAAAGGGATCATAAGCATAAACATAAGAGCTTAAAAGCAAAAAACGCAAAAACGCGTATGGGCAAGGTCACAAAAGGATAAACACAAGCAAAGAAAGGGGCCTAAAGGCAGAGACAGAACTTGAACACTGTTGGTGGGTGGGTGTGGGGGGGGGACTTGAAAAGTATTTATTTTAGGGGGCCGATATACACTACGCTGAAATTTGTGCATTAAAAAAGACTAGAACAAAGGTATAAAATGTACATAGGGTAAAAAAAATTAAGCCCCCCCGGGTCCCTTCTAAGTTTCGTCCATGCCTAAAGGCAAAAATAAAACTAAGGGTGTGTTTGTTTCATTAAGATGTTTTGGGTCTGAATCATAGTCACATAATTCGCTACAGTACCCACGAATTGCGATCCAGTTCGTTCGATCCAAAACGTGGTACGAAATCGATTCGGATCGATCGGGATCGCGACTTGGATCGGTGATGATGGCGTTCCAGAATTTAATAGATATCCGAATCGGGGCAAAGAAATTCGCGTTCCTAGTGTTTCCGATTCGCGTTCCAGTTACATTCGATTAACGATTTAGTTACATTAATCTTGATTTCCTTATGTTTTGTCAGAATTTCAAATATTTCCTTCCAACTTTAGTTATTATAGAATATATAAGTTGAAGATTTGATATGGTGAATTTTTTTGAACGAGATCCTCTGAGCTGTTAAATGGTTATGGAGAATATTATATATAGATGAGTAGCAGTAGCCTTCATAGTTCATATCAACAATAAAAATTCCACTGAAATTAGGAAAAACTTGTAAGAAGGGTGTTTGATAATGCTTTTTTTAGTTATGTTACTGATAACACTTTCTTCACATGTTTTTTTTAAATGAATTATGAGTATTATTTTATAAATGTTTGGATTTCAAATTAACAATAATATATTAATTGCTACAAGGGTACATCGTACCACATTACTTGGTACATCGTACCGAAGCGATCCCAAATGAACCTACCCCCCATCGAACCGAATTTTAGGTGCCTAGCGAACTACGATCCCGATCCTCGATCCCGTACCGGAGCGATCCCCGTTCCATGTGACTATGGTCTGAATCTGACTACCACATCTTACTGGTAAGAGGTGGCTAGAAAGTCTAAATCTGAACGAAATAATGTTGTTTGGTTTTCTATAATTGTCCGAATGATTTTAAGTGCTCGTTTTTTCAATTTGTTTATTAAATCAACGCAATGCGATAATAAGTAACTTATGTAAATATGAAACAAGACTTTTTATCATAAATATAACATAGTTAATAAACAATCAAATATATTATATAGACTTTACAAAACGAGTAAGAGGCAGTAAGACAAGTTCCCCACCTCTTACTGAGTAAGATGTTATATGTCTAACTGGGACTTACTCAAAAGAAAAAAAACAAACAAGCAAAACGTCTGCCCTCCTCTTACCGGTAAGAGTAAGAGGGCTAGTAAGATTTTTTTTTATATAAACAAACACACCCTAAGACCTAAGAGAGCAGCTAAACGCCTAAAAAGGATAAACGAAGGCTACTAAACACCTAAAAAGCCTAAAGGGAGCTAGCTACGGAACTCAAAACCTAAAAACGCAAGAGGCAAAGCTACTAAAAACTCCTAAAAACCTAAACGCAAAAACTACCTCAAAAACAACAGGCTACACAAAACTACAAAAAGTGACAAGTCAGATACATTTACGCGCAATTAACCCAAAAAACACTTAAAATAAAACCATCCTTACATTTGAGGCCACCTTCAGACCTCCAGTCAACAGCCATAACATCATCAACAACCGGCTTAACACACTCATCAACCACACGAACATGCTCAGGATGAACCGCGTAGGATTTAAGGTCCTCAACGCTTTTATACCTGCTGTGAAGGATATGAGTGAAAGTCAACGCTGAGGTTGACTTTTGGTGGAGTTGACCTGATGTTAAGTGGAGGGTTAAGTTGAGTGAGGTGAGATTGTTTAAGGAGTTGACCATGAGGTTGACTTTTGATTGGTCAATGTTTGGTTTGACTTTGAACAGGACTATGTGTTCAATGAAGTGGTTGTTTTGGTTAGTTGAGGACATTTTGATTAGTGAAGAGTTGTGGTTGTTACATAAATAGTAGAATTTGTACTACTTTTTTCTTTTTATAAAATCGTTAGGTAACGTAGCTGTAGCTTATTATAATGTGTAAAACATATCCTAAATGCTCAACGCTCTTAAATGCTCTAAATGCTATTCCTAAAAAAACAGATAAAGCTACTTGCCGCTCGCCAAACGCGCATTAAAAACCGCAACGCTCGCCGCTCACCGCTCCTAAACACAGTACTTATCACAAATATTATAATAAACAAAATAGATAAATCTACTATCCTTACATTTGAGGCCACCTTCAGACCTCCAGTCAACAGCCATGACGTCATCACAAACCGGCTTAACACACTCATCAACCACACGCACATGCTCCGGATGAACAGCATAGCTTTTAAGGTCCTCCACACTTTTATACCTGCTGTGAAGAATATGAGTGAAAGTCAACGCTGAGGTTGACGTTGACTTTGGAACTAGTTGACCTGATGTCAAGTGGAGGGTTAAGTTGAGTGAGGTTAAGTTGTTTAGGGAGTTGACCATGAGGTTGACTTTTTGAGAGTCAATGTTTGGTTTGACTTTGAACAAGACTATGAAACGGTTGAGATGGTTGTTGAAAAGTTGTTTGGGTTGTTTGAGAGATGATGATGATAAGGATGGGAGTAATCGTGTGTGTGCGGGTGTACAAAGCATTTTTGTGGACATGGGTACTGGAATCAGTGGGAGTGATGGTTGTGGTTTACTGGTTTGATAATGACAGGTTACTCATGGGCCTGATGGAGTTTAAGCCCACTGAGAGACTTAATTGACATATAGCCCATATAGTATTTCTGTATTTGTAACTTTTTTTTATAGGGGCTAGGGGCATTTGCATAGGGCCTAGCGTCGGTCATAAACCGACCCGAACCGAACCGAGAAAATCGAGGACCGAAAACCGTGAAAAACGCAAACCAAAACCGAACCGAATGTTGTCGGTTCGGTTCGGTTTTTCGTCGGTTCGTTTTGTCGGTCTATGTGTATTTTGGCATGTTTTTTGCTTTTGAACGAACCGAACCGACCCGAAACCGAAAGCATGTAAAACCTTAAACCGAAACCGAACTGACGGGCTGTCGGTCCGGTTCGGTTTTTTTCGGTTCGGTCGGTTTCGTCGGTCCGGTTTGGTTTTGAACCTTCGGTGTTCAGCCCTACTTTAGACAAGAGCATGGTTGCAAAAATCGTGGATCGATAGTCGGGTGGTCGACTTTTTGTAGCTTGTAATCGATCTAGGCTCTGTGATTAATTAGATTGGCATTTTTGACAAACTTTGTGTATTTTCGGCGAGGTTTGGGTATTCCCAACAAAATTTTCCTTAAAAAGACATCTTGTAATAGATATAAACAGCGATTATAAGTGATTAGTATTAGTTTACGGTAAATTTTGGGTATTTCCAAAAAAATTTGCTAGTTTCCGGTAAGTTTGTCCGTCGTTAACCGCGATTGACCGATTTACTCAGAACAGTTGGTGGTCCGGTAGCGCCTAAGCAACGATTTATTGGCCTTGTAAGGCTTTTTTTGCAACACTGAACAAGAGTATATCTTTAATCAATAATCATTCATATATTCGTACAACTTGAAACATTAGAGGTATCATTCCATATTAGACAAGAGTATATCTTTAATCATCCATACACTTGCGCAATTTGAAACATTATTGTTTAACATATTCTCATGAGAACACCTCAACATTAAAGAAGCTATGCTATGAGCTACCTTATTAAATTAAATTCATCTATTAATCTCAGCTCGTATAAATTAAATTCCATGTCTTGGTCTTACATAGTTGCATGGCTTTTATGCTGATCCCCATCGGCCATGCATAGATAACGAGAGTGTGGTTTGACGTAGGGGTGAGCATGGTGCGGGTTGGTGCGGTTTTTGGTAAAAACCAACCCGCATCCGCAATTGCGGTTTTTAAAAAATTAGAATCCACATTCGCGCGGTTTTACGGTTTCGGTTTTTGCGGTTTATGCGTTTTGCGGTTTGGTTTTGCGGGTTTTTGCGGTTTTTTGGGTCAAAGTTTTTTGTTTTTCTTTTTTCTTTTCAAATTATTATTTTAGGTTTATATTTATTATAGAATAAATATATTATAATTTTACATGATGTGTTGAAACATATATACAAAATGGTGTGTATTAGTATGAAATTATAAATTTATACAATAGTAAAAGTCGAATGAGATGAAGAATTTTATAAACTTTGATGAGAAACTGAACGAAAAGTAAAGTTATATTACCTAAAAACTCAAATAATAATTAACCATTAAAATATATTTAAAATAACTTATTATACAATCATAAACAAAAGCATATTTTCATAAAAAAGTTATAAATTTTAGTGTGTTATTCTAGAAAATAAAAAAAAAAAACATTTGAATATATTGGAGTGGTGCGGTGCGGTTATTTTGCCATGGTTTTCGAAACCAACCCGCACCGCAAAACGCGGCTAGATTTTCAAACCGCACCACCTGTTTTGTGTCATGAATCGATTTTGCGGTTTTTTTGCGGTTTGCGGATTGCGGTGCGGTTCCTGCTCACCCCTAGTTTGACAAGCCATCGAGTTGGTCGAGCTGTGGTTTAGCTTAAGCACATCGAGCCAAACTCAATCGATTCATTTGCATCATTACTTTACACTCCTGAACTAGTTAGCAATCAATAAAAAGATATATAGACATACAAGTTCTTCCCCTAAAAAATAATAAACAAATAAATTGAAAGTTACTAAAGGAGCTTTCAAGGTTGAACCACTAGGTTTGTGTGACCTACCAAATGATGCTTACGTCCTAGTCAATCCTTGTCTCACGAATAGTATGACTCTTTTAAACCACATCTTAGGTTTCTATTATTTTGTTGAATCTAGATTACATCACACGAGTTTTATATATTTTGATAAAATTTTAATACCTTTATATATCAACACACATAATCAATCATGGTGGTTGTTAGCTTAAAAAATCCTACAACACCGATTAATCGTCGTTTAGACACTAATCGGTCGTCAATCTTTTCAAATTATGTAAATTGGACAAAAAATAGTCAAAACCATGGTGAAGGACAGTTAATGGTGGTCAAAGTTGCCGAAAACCTACAAATTTTGCTAGAAATATCCAAAACTCGACGTAAACTTATTTTAATCACTTATAAACGCTGTTTTTTTTTTACATGTATTTTTTCGATTTACATAGAAGTCAAAGCGAATGAAGAACAAAAGTCATGTAAATTTTTTAATTGCAGCCAATTCTTTAAAAACTACATTTGTAGTTAGGTGTCATAATATTGCTATGCATAACTCGTTGGACGTTGTTGAGGAGCTCCACAGCCTCAGATGCAAGAAAACCAAAGTATCAAACGTTGTTTATATTTATTAAAAGTTTTAAGAAAAATCTTGGTGAGAATACATAAAACCCGTCAGAAATACCCAAATTTTATCGGATAAAACAATCTAATTAATCACCGATTACAAGCTATAAAAAGGTTGATCGACCGATTTATAATTTTTGCAACCTTATTTGTTAGCATCACTTTATGTATCATGTTTCTTATCTTATCTTGCTTTCTTAATATAATTTGGTTGAATCTAGATTATATAACACGAATTTTATTTTGATAACTTGTATATTTGTAGTCAATGTGTTTATAAGTTGAGATTAATATAGATCTCATATTTACCATAGATCCAATAAACCAATATTATCCATTCATTTTTAATCAAAGTTAATAAAAAACCATTTTTCACCTTTTTTTTAAAACAACATATTTTGCAAACGGTAAATCTTCAAACTATAAAAAAAATAGACCATCGCGACGAGAATTAAATTATTTTTCTATTAATATGCACTTTCTATATTTTCGACAAAAATTTTTTTTCAAAAATTCCGCCCAAGAAAACATACTATATGATTTGTAAAATCAAATCATATATGATTTTCACAAATCATATATGATTTTCAAACATCACATATGATTTGTAAAAATCGAATCACATATGATTTTCACAAATCATATATGATTTTTCTGGGCCGAAATTTTGAAAAAAAAATTTGTTAAAAATATATAGTAGTGCATATCTATAGAAAGATAATTTAATTTTCGTCGCGACGGTATGATTTTTATCGCGTAACAATTAACGGTTTGCGAGATATTTAATTTTTAAAAAAATAATAAAAGTTTATTTTTTTTTTAAAATGAATGACTATTATTGATTCATTGGATCTATGGTAAATTTAAGATCTATATTGAATTTTTGCCATATATTTATAACTTTATACATAGTGTCCAACCAAAAAGAAAATTGATCAAATTGACTTGTATATATATTGAAGCAAGCTTATGCATAAAGCTAATATATTATACCTAGCAACTATCATTACTTTACTTGATCTTTGTTGTAACAAATCATTAACACCTTTTTTTATTATAAGCATACTTGTGAGTATATATATAAGTATATCCGTTGCTTCGTAAGAGACCACCAACACAATAAATTAATACATTGAATTATATAGTGTTTAGCAACCTAATTGTTGCAAGTACAAGGAACAAAATAAAAGAGAGAAATAAAGTAAGATTCCCACATCACATGTTATGTTTTATGTTTAGATAGCATTTTTATTTTGTCTTTTACTCAACTATTTCATCAACATGATCACTATTTTATTGATCATCATACCAATAATGCACATTTTTATACGTAATTCTTTGGATTTGTTGATAAACGAAAGTACTTATGATAGATAAAGAAATTTATATCCTGCTTGTTTAGAACACGTTCCATTTTTACGTTGTGTTTTGCTAAACAATGCTCACTGGGCAGCGCATATATACATTTCACTAGCTTTTTCTTATCGGCATGATTATGGATCGAATGTTAAATTGTTAATGGATTACTAAACCAATCGATCCAGATGAACAAAACTTTCTTGGAACTATTTGAGATGCATCTACGGGTTCTGAGAGAAGGTCTTCCTGGCTTGACTTTATTCTTTCTTCGGCCTCTTAAACGCAAAGACGTACTCGTTAAGATATCTTCAAAGTATCCAAATGGTTCATGCTTGAATTATACCTCATAAAGACGTGAGTAGTTGTCACTCGCTAATCTTAAGTTTTCATGTGAAGATGACTAAAGGAACATATAGATACCACCTTTGCACCCAAGCCTTTTTAATTAGGTCCACCACAGCTTAAGCATATAAGATTAACGGACATAAACACAAATGATCAAATATACATGTTTCTTAAACAGACGACAAAGCATACATTCTTCTAAATATATATTGGTCGCCTAGCTAATCACACCAAAACTTTTATTTTGAAGTCTCAAATCAAGAATTTGTGTCTAATTTGCTTCATAACTACACTGCTAACTGGTTTTTAATAATATTTCCATATAAAGAAAGAAGCATGCTATATTTTAAAGGAGTAAAATATACATGCATGAGGGGTAAAATTAAATTTCCTGCTAGATATATATACTATGAGATACATGGAAGACTTATCTAAACTAGATCTACACTTTTCTAATTTCTGATAAGCAATGATACATTTATGATGAAGTGAAAATATACGTAATGTATACATATTGAATGCTAGGTATTAAACGCACCATTGTATTTAAGAATAAAGTATATTGGTGTACCCCTGCATGTGGCTAGAGTTGCCTAGAAAGTAGGATCAGGACTTTACATTCTTTATCCTTGCCACACACAGGACTCAAGATATTAAAGTGTATACCTAATATTTAATCATTTTATATACATTTTCATTTGCGTTCTTTTGTTTCACTCAAGCCTAGGCTTGTTCGCTTAATGATGGAAAGGAATGGTATCATGGCTCAAGCCGTTTTAACTTTTAACACCTTAGGCTGTCCCCAAAGAAGCAAAGCCGTCCCTTTATATTTTTCGACACGCCGCCTTTCTCTTCAACGATTTTCGACGACGTGGGTTCGAAGAAAATCGACCATAAACAATAAACAATCTATTCACAAAATTGTGTGTGTGTTTTGTTATATCGATCCTCTGCGACCACTGGGAAGAAAAATCACCCACGATCGATTAGTAGCGAAGGAAGCTCGAGACGATCGATCGTGTATGTCGATCGACATACACTCTGCGTCAAATTCTTAGTATCATCTTAATATTTTACATTTTACAATCCTACATTAAAATAGTCAACTCACTCATCATTTAAATTATTTTGCCTTTTTATTTTTACAAATCAACTAATTTTTTCATTCATTCAATTAAAAATACAAATTACATAATTAAAATAACAAATAATTTACAAAAATTAAAAGTTTAGGCTAGACACATAAGGGTGACAACCTACTAGGTTGTCGAGGTTCTAAGGTCGTCGTTTTGTTGCGGCTTCAGGTCGCCAAAGGTTATCGGTCATGGTTTTGGGTATGAGGTCGTCCGACAACCCGGGTTGTGTGGTTGTTTGTGTGTGTGTTTTAATAATTAAACGATTTTAGTGAGGTATGTTTTTTATAGTGTAGGTCGCCTTATTGTGCCTAAAAGGTTATCTGTTGATTGCAGGAGATAGAAAACTGATGTGGCAGGAAAAATAAGGGTTGATGAGGGTTGTTATTGGGGGTAGCCTTATAGTAACTAAATCAACTACCACCATTAACATTATTAAAAAAAGTAAATTACACCGTTCGTCCTTGTGGTATACGTTGACTGACAAGTTTCGTCCTTTGACCAAAAAAAGTTTACCGTCCATCCTTAAATGCAAAACGTTATGTATCGTTGGTCCTTCACTTGAACGGGCCACACTAACGCTCGTTATGTGACATCACATGAGGGTATTTATGTCATTTTACTCCCTTTTTTAACTTCATCTTCTTTATTTATATATTTACATCTTCAACCATAGCCACCACCACCACCAACCAAAATACCTTCTTTTTTTTTCTTTCATCTTCACCCTAAATACATCACCACCCCAAATACATCATAAAATAAAAAAACTAAACCAATTTTTACAAACTTAATTATAAACTCATAATGCATTATTTTCTACAACATCAACAAACCCAATAATATTTATAATTCTAATATGATATCTCACTAGCACCAACATCAAAATTCATAAAAAAATCAAAACTCGCTAACTCAAATTTATTGAAACACAATAACAAAAAGAGAGATATGGTGGTTTCTCCTTTGAACTGACCACAAAACAAACAACCCCTAACCAGGTTCCCTAATTGCCGAGAGGAACAAAAAGAGAGATATTGTCGGCTATGACACGCAAAAAGATACAAACAAACACCCCTTGAAGGTTTTTGCTGTTAACCGAGTACAACAACAAGCAAAACCCCTCGGGTGAGTTTTGAACCGAGAGCCAACAACACCCCTAGCGGGTTGTTGTGGTGAACCGAACCCGTTTACAAAAACATAACAAAAACCATTTTTACAGGTGGCGGTGGGGCTGTGTGGCAGAGACGGTGTGACAGAGGCGGTGATGGTGTGCAAAATGATTTTTTGGTGAGAAAGAAGATGGGGAGAGAAAAAAGATAAGATAAGAAGAAGAAAAAAGAAGTGGTTGTTAGTGATAACAGATGATAGGAAAAAAAACCCAAACCCAACTGTCACTACCGGTCACATTATTGTTTGTTGTATGTAGTTGTTGTGTTGATCGGGACAGTGAGATTGATTGAATTGTAATTCCAATTTAAAGTTTGATTCGTATTTAGAGTTTGATGGTAGTGAGATGGTGGGAGACGGTTTGGTTGTTGCCGGAGATGGTGGTTGAGATTGAGATTGTTGGGATAAATGATTGATGATGATAAAGAGAGAGGAATGGTGAAAAAGAGATGGTGGTGGGTTGGGTGAGGGTGGGGGTAGTTGATGCTAGTGGGTTTGGGAAAAGACTAAAATACCCTCAGTGGATGGGTGTCTAACACCCGTTAGTGAAGCTCGTTAGTGTGGAGGACTAACGCTACATAACGTTGCCAATTAAGGATGGACGGTAAACCTTTTTTGGTCAAAGGACGAAACTTGTCGGTCAACGTAAACCACAAGGACGAACGGTGTAATTTACTCTTAAAAATTTAAAAGTCTTCTTCCTCTTCCACTTGTGTTGCACACACATAAAAACACGCACACACAAAACACACACACCTCACATGAACAAATTACACACAAACACGCACACCAAACACAAACACAACACAAAACACATAACAACAACTAGTTTTTATATTAAAAAGAATAAAGAAGCAAAAACCAAATTGGACCAGCACCAGTTAACTCACGTCTTAAATGACGCATGAAGGGCGGTGTGGTGGCGTTAGAATAGCGGCGCCAATAGGGTGGACATGTTGCAATGGCACCACTTTGTGCCATGACACCTAACCCTCTTAAGCTAGTAGTAACACGAAGTCACCACAACTAATTTCATCATTTTCATTTCAGCGTCACATCATTTTCTCCCTCTACAACTAATTTCACCATTAAATTGGTGTAATAAGACAAACAACTTCACTACCCAAATATACCCCACGTACACACAAATAGATCCCATATAAACAAATTAAACAACTCACACAACTCACATTTGGGCCACACACGACTCCTCCACGACTAGAGGCGGATACCGAAAGGGGGCAGGGTGGGTACGTGCCCCTCTAGCGAAAAAAATTGTAGTATAACTTTTTTAAAACATATTTTTATTTTTGTAATTTGCCCGCCTAAAGAACCGATTTTTAGTGTAGTTTCTAAAAGTATCAGAGTTTTTCCTCTCGACCATAACTTTCTGACTCCGTCTCTGTCCACGATTCGATCTTGAAGACGACTGAGTCCTCATTTTTTCCCCTCCAAAGCATGTGATGTGTAAGTGTGTTTAACAACAAAAACGTGTGGTAATAAGCTCGAAGATGCATCTTCGATGCCATATTACCATCAGTCTTATATGGCTGAGCACAATGAATCGCAAATCGAACTGAATAGACAAGTCGGTTTGATTAGATTGGACACCAAACATTGTTAGGTCCAACTTTCGATTTACTTTTTTTTTTTTTCATATTTGATCCTGAGTCTGATCTTACGCAATAATGGTCAATATTATTTGTTGGACTCAAACCGAACATATTTCAATCCGGTCCTTGATCCCGCAATATTCTCAATTCAGTTTTTGATCCGGTTCAAAAACCATGACCAGCCTTGGTGTTACTATTTTTCACTATTGTACTTATGCATACATGTTATGGTTTGAAAGGATTAAGATCCTCTCATGTTTCATTTGAACATGAGAAGTTATGTTGGGATTTATGTGAGTGGAAAGAAAAACAAAAATTAATCATTGTGAGATATTTATTTTATAAATTAATCATTATGAAAAAAAAAACTAAGTAACATGACATCTCATTTTCAAATGAAACATAAAAGTAACTCAATCCGGTTTGAAACCTAGAAATCAAGATTAATATACACACAATATAGTGGAGGAAATGTTTTAACCCATAAAGGGGGACCTTATACGACAAGGATAAATAAAATATAAAAAGATGTCAATAATAGAAAAATATATATTCCAGTCCCAACAGCTCACTGAATATTCCTTACGCGAAGTCTTCAAATAAAACACAATCTCATTTTCATCAAAGATTCTTCCAATTGTCACCAACCTAACAAAACCAAAAAATTATATTATCGATTATAGTTGTACCATTTAATTAACATTACAAAAGATTAAGATTAACCCTTTAGTATTAGTAGTATGAGATCAAGATTCCATTAAGTGGTCCTAATTATTCGATTAGATCGATATCTTCAATTATTGTACGCAAACATGCGTGGAGCATCTACATTAGATGAATCAAACAATGCATGTATGAATATGTCGTTTCTTGACCTAAATATGTCGATCGGGTACAACTCATACGTAATTGCCATTTTTGTGACTCAAACATATAATTGAAGGCACAAGTGAAAAGAAAAGCATACAAAACAAAAGGTGTACATGTTTGTGCATAAATACATTGAAAAGGCAATGGAAAAGAACATAAGTATAGATATATACAAGGATATAAGCCATGGACGGAAACTAGGGTTTTCGCGAGGTCTCAGGACATCTATAAATCTTTTTGATGTAGCGTGTTAAATTTTTGAAAAAAACATCATATTTTTCTATCGAAATATGTTTTTAGTGTTATTTAGTTATGACAAAATTACATGTTTCGTCCCTGTAGTTTACCCAAAATTACATGTTTCGTCCCTATTCGATTTTAGTTACATGGATAATCCCTATCTTTCAAACTAGTTGCATCAATGGTCCCTATTTTAAAAAATAGAGATCATTTGTGTAATTATTTACGATTTTTCATTCTGATAGTCCTATTTCCAAAATAGTGACTAAATGAAATGAAAGGTTTAAAATAGGCGTGTAGTATAATTAAAATGACTTAGGGACTAAACCTGTAATTTAAGGTATACCACAAGGACCAAACGTGTATTTTTTCTTTAGTTAGTATATTTAAAAAAGAAATTATGCATCCGATTATATTTAATTCTGATTCCGTCTTTGAGCTAAACATTGTCTGAAGTTGAGTTCCAACCTACTAATAAATTAAAGAAGAACCTTTGTGTAGGGGTCCATTGTCATGTTACTGGGGTCACTATTCAATTTACATAAACATGTCTTTCTCAAGGCCACTAGAACTTTTTTGTTTTTGTTTCATAAGTTTATTTTGGTTTTTTGTTAAATATCTTATCCTATTACAATGCATTACACGCAATCTAGCTGAGATATGATGGAGAAATAGATACCGAATTTATGTCGCATTGTTCACGAGTTTACAACTCCATTATTGAAAAATATATGAGATGTAATCCGAAGGTGATGATATACAAAAAGAAAATGGAAAATAGACAATTTCATTACTCATATATAATAAAGTTTAGATAGTTTTTTTTTTTTTTTTGACCGGCAATAATTATATTAAAGTAAATAAACAATTAGCAAGAAGCTAGAAAGTACATCGATAAAAACATAACCACGACTCTATCAATACAACGACACTACAATAACCCGTACACAAACATGAAGCCCACAAACAACGACTCGTCCGTTACCACGATCCTACCCATGAAACATTACCACGATCCATTACGATTCATTACCACGATCACCGTTACCACGATCCTACCCATGAAACATTACCACGATCCTTTACGATCCATTACCACGATCCTACCCATGAAACATTACCACGATCCATTACGATCCATTACCACGATCACTACTATCCCAACCTCCATCGCAACCTGAAACATGAACCTAAACCATGACATCACAAACAACTACCTCCATCGCAAACGACCTCATGAACAACACGACATCTCCAGCACCACGAGTCACCCATCGCAAACAACGACCACGACAACACCAGCACCACTAGCTCACCATCACCTACACCACGACTCACCCATTATCTCGAATAAAGTTTAGATAGTTAATATATATGATTGTTGTAAATCTAATTCTTACCAAACATGTATAAGGGTAAACAGATCGGGTTTTTCTTTATTCGTATTACATGGGAGGACAACTATTTTTTTTTTTACCGTTTTCGTGAAAATCACAAATATATACTAATTTTTTAGTTAAGACATGGTATACAGAAATGAAGTTAACAATGTATAACTAACGTTTCTAAAACAACGTTTTTTTTTTTTTTTTTTTTTTTTTTTTTTTTTTAAATGAACGACAGAATTTTATAAAGCTAGCAAGTAGCTAGAACAAAACAAAATTACATACTAGAAATAAGAATAGTTGGTTTTTTAAACCAACTGGCCCAACTTAAAATTTTCAATTTACGTCTACTATTGACCTAATTAAACGAATTCATAACAAGGTTATCAAAAAACAAATTTTGCCTAGGTCTCGCCGTTTGAAATATGCAAGCGTTTCGTTAAGCCCACACACGCCACCATAAAAAGTAAAAAACAATTACTCCTTTTGCCTATTCTTTAGCCAACATAACAACGTTTTTAATCTGGAAAGTATACTTAAAGCTTTTGATCTAGTAGTATGTGAATTGTCCGTCAACTTAGAAGTGGTAAGTCTAAACTTCGTCGAAAATATTTATATTTATAAGATATATTATGAGATAGCTGTTGTATAGGATGACGTTATAAAAAAATTGTCATCAAAAGGGCGTTACTTGCTAAGTTATTAATGTTCAGAACTACCCACTATGCTATTATTAAATTCTTTAACCATTCCTTTCACTATCAAGACCATAACAAAGATTTTCATTGGTGGAAGGAAACAAACGAATGAAATAAATATAAAGCATTAATTAAGCATTAAAATTCATATTTACTATTTTTAAAAAAATAGTCAAAAGGTCATCACTCTTATCTTAGATTCTAATTTGTGGCGATGTGTGATTGTGAACTAACAAGATTATCTCTAGGACCTAAATCTTTTTATCGTCCTTATTAGTTATGCTAGATACTATTTGTAAATAGGGTTTCTACAAAAGACAACGATTTCACGAAAAGCGACGTCCTGACCACATATTTTATTTGAAAATGTATTTTTATAGATCCGACGTCCTTTTCGCGGCCTCGCTGTTTCATATAATACTTCTTTGCTTGCAAGACGTTAAAAACCCTCAGAAATAAGACATTTTATCATAAGATATATCACACTGTTTTATTAGATGATAATTCGTATAAACATTTCTACATGAGTATCATGTGTCTATATTTTACTTCCTTCGTATCTTATTTCCACATGATTGTTGAGTTGTATAAATCATTATCAGATGATTGAGTGATAAGGCATATAAAGATGCATAGGTTCAGGGTTTTTCAGGTTTCAAATTTTTTTGGAGAAACTTCATCCTTTTTCTATATATGTTTCAGGGCATTTTCCGAAAAATGTAAGCATGCACTATTGTGTGATTCTGTTCATAAAAATCACAAAAAGTATAACAAAATTCAAGTATCAAGATACAGTTGGCCAGTTGGGTTCTTTATATGTCTCTCCAAAGAATTCTATAGTAATAAGCTTGTACAAGTTTTAAAAGGTAAAATACATGTCTTTGAAGCAATAATGTACTAAATTTGGAAGTCTTAGATCTGGTGAAAAAGAGATAGGGTACTTTGACAACAAACAGTATCTGGCACCACCACTGTGTTGTACTAGTGGTTTGCATAAAGAGTCCAGAATAAGAAGTGGCTTTAGATTTATGTTTTTTTGTCCAACAAAAAATTATATACTTTCATAAATATATATTGAATTTTATATAGACATTTAAATTAAGGTATTAAATACTCCCTCCGTCTCAATTTAATTGTCACGAGAGAATCGTAAAGTTTAATAAAAGTGTGTTAACTTTAATTTTCAACCATGAATAGAATATTCTCTTTATATTCCTTAGTTTTTCTTAAAAAGGAAATGACAATTTTTTGAGACATCCAAAATAGAAATATGACAATTAAATTGAGACGGAGGAAGTAATTTGTTAGTAGTCTTTATATTTTCGTGTTTACCCTAAAGTCAACGTATAATATGTCTACATTTTATCTCCCTCATACATCATGCATGTGTTGTTGTTGTTGTTGTTATTACATTAAAGTATTATCAAGATCGAACTTGGTTTCATTGTTTCTCATTCATATATTTGGTGTAATTCTAGAGCTAGGAGAAAGCTAGATTGGGTAAGTTGGCTTAAAAGCCCTATGACTATTGTAGTGTAATTGTTTCTTTGTGAGCTTTAGCTTCTTGCTAAGCTTGGTAATAATATCCGCCGTTCAAAAAAAAGATCGAACTTGGTTTGATATTTTCCACATAGATATTTTGCAATAATACTTTACTAAACCGACAATATAGTCAAGACTTTCTAAAATAAACTTAGATTTTAAGAAATGATGTAGAAAAACCTAAAAAGAGACATAATTACATTATCTTTGACAATTTGATTATTGTTATGATGATAAAAAGGTGGTTAAACAGCTCATAAGATCAAACTTTTCCTCAAAATCAATTATTCTATGATTGATCTTTTGAATTATAGATTAATAATTAAGTTTGGTCAGGTGTTCGAATATTGTTTGTCGATCAAGACACAATGTACGCGGTTGGTACTTTGTTTTTCGCATAGGTTTCTATATTTTGCGCAACCATGATCATCTTAATTTGCCCATAATACTTTTTTTCGCGTACCAAAATTGACATGATTTACATACAAGGATGGATTTACATATAACACAGATAGCGAACTAGCTAAGTAGTTTTATTTTCTTGTGACTTTTGGTGTAATTCAGTTATAAAACGTTATAACTAAAATTCCACCAAAATCTATTTACTTGTATCCAAACTTGTGATTTACTCCATAGTTATGCATCAAAAGTCATATGCCAAGAATAACAACACAAAATTCCAAAAAATAAAATGAAAATTGGTCAAAAAGACATGACATGCTTGATTTCAATTTAGATTGAAAGATTTACAAGGTTATTCTTAAATTTCACAAAAGTACACCACTAGATAACAAAGAGTTACACAATCTAACTTAGATCATTAACAATATACTACTTCCTATATGACAAACAAATTGACCCAAATTTCATCTCTCTTTTCTTTTTTTACCACAATGCAAAAAGAATTCAAGAACATAAAAATAAATAACAAGACACAAAAGTTGATCTAACCAGGCCTAGTCCTCTTTTGCACACCTTTGCCATCTGATCTTGAGTCACCTTCAGATGAATTCACATCAACTGTTTTTGAAAAATTCGACGAAAGATCCGAGTAAAGATCCACAACTTTCTTTATATTGTTGTTGAGTTCTCGAATCAAACCGACATTCCTACTCAAATTATCAGGGATCTTTGACTCATGGTTTTGATTAATCTGATTGATCAACAGCCTGTTTCGGTCCAAAATGTGTTGAACTTGACCAAAACTTTTTTGAAATGTTTGCATCACCTTGCCATCTAATTGAGGTCCCCCATTACCCTCCATTGAACCTCTATATTCAACTCCAATCTACACACAAAATGAGCTCTATAAAGTTTAAGGTTTATCTTATATACTAATAAAACAGCATAATAAGACTATCTTTACTAAATTTAATACTAGTACTATATAGTTTGGTAATATTAAGAATAAGGCCAGACAAAAGACATGATAAGATTTGGAGAAAAATATATTAAAATAAAAGTGGGAATTTTGAGCAAAAGAGACAAGTTCTGATTCTGAAACAAGAAAATCATGACACCCATTTGGGGTTCATTTTATTATAGTTTGTTCTCATGGAAGAACACAAAATGTGGAAATAATAGTACTTATTAAATTGGTTTATGATTAATGAAATAATTTTAGTGGTGTTTTGGGTTAAGTAAACTAATAAGGGACTAATAATTCAGTGATATTATTATTATTTGTGGTATGATGAGATGTAAAAAAGGAGATCTTATTTCCATAAAGGGGAAAAGCTTTTTCCATATGTACTAGAAATTTAACACCCACCAAAAGGGCTAATAATTCTGAGTTCACAAAAAAGAAGAATCTCATGAAACAAAAATCATATGAACATTAACACCAAAATGGGTACTATTTTATACTTTCCTACAACATGCATATATAGTGCTTGTGAAAATCAAGTCCCATAAAACCATTTTCAGATATATTTGATAGAGAAGTGTGCTTCAAAGATTTACCAAGAAAATTAATGGAAATTTTATATTTGAAAATGAAAGGTATGAAACCATGTCATCATTCATCAAGACCAAATCTTGATGAAATTGTGTAGAATTATATTAATATATAAATATATAATCCAAATCTACAGTGAGAACACTGTGTATACATTGATATCAAAGATCCATAAACAAGAAAAAGTGAAGAAGAATAAAACTACTTAAAGAATCATAAATAAATTTCTATGAAATTTGGTGTGATAATAAATATAAGAAAAAAAAAAAGGTACCTTGAAAATCTGGGAGCATTACATTCAGAGAGATATGTTGGTTTTATGAAATATAGAGAGAAAGAGAATATGGGAGATTTGACAGTCACTCTCCCAACTCAACCAAACCTACCCTCTCTCTTTCTCTGTCTTATAAAATCTTCCAATCAAATAATGTATGTGTGTTTTTGTGTGTCTTGATGTATACGAGAAAAATATTGGTTGCTAATAGTTGTGCTACATCATGGATAATATATTTTATTCTCACAATATCATAAGACTATTGTGAGTCGTTGTAATAAGGAGACTTCAAGATCACATTAATTATCGTCATTTTAGCTTTTTTTTCTTTTTTATAATTGACTTCATCAATAACTTAGTGTAATATTACAATGGGTTCTTAGTCGAAAAAGCTTAAAGTTTCTTTCAAAAGTTCACCAAGTTCTTATAGTTTTTTTAGTTCTGAGAAGCTTAAGTAAGCGGGTTTGTCGTTTGGGTCACTCAAAGATTAAAATGTTACGTAAATGTTCTTTGCGGTGGGCAAGAACCTACTGATTCTGGGTTCAGCTGTCATTCGTCAAGACCATAGTTTAAAATGTTCTGAGGAAGTTCTTATAGTTTTGGGTTTATTAAATAGGTTCATCGAACCTTAACAAAAATTACTATGCGTTTTTTTTTTTTTTTTTTTTAATTTATTTTTTTCCTAATTTTTATTTATTTATTTATTTTTACATTTTCTCCTTCGCATATCTTTGTATATTTTCGTAGATTTCATCCGCTTTTATCGTTTATGAATGTTTCACTCTTGTCATACTTTCTTTACATTGTTTTACGTTATTGTCGTTTTTCTCTCTTGTCGTCGTTTTCTCCGGTTTAAACGTTTTTCATTTTATGCGTTTCATCTATTTTCGTTTATTTTCATACGTTTCATAGGTTTTCATAATTTTTATTACATTTGTGTGCGAATTTATATGCTTGTGTACGTTTCTTACGTCTTTTACGTTTCATACTAGTTTTATGTTTTCTACACCTTTGTATGTTTTATACGTTTGTATGTTTTATACTTGTTATGTTTTATCGTATGTAAAAATGTGTATAAATAAACAAAATCGTGTGAAAACGGAAAAACGTAAGAAAAGCAGAAAAAAAGTCGAAAACAAAAAGTAAGAAAAGCGATAAAACGTATGAAAAGCGGACAAAACGTAAAAAAAACGGATGAAAGTGTAAGAAAATAGGAAACGTATAAAAGCGAACAGCGTGTAATGAAAACGAAACCCGTAAAAAGGGTCAAAAACGTAAGAAAACGGACAAAATGTATGAAAATAAAACTTTGAGTTAAGTATAAGCGGTCATTAGGGTAAAGGACTAATAAATGCAAATGGGTTTTGCAAATGGCCTTCGCTAACGGAAAAACTAACGACGCTTAGTCCGAGGGACCATTTTTGAAATTAACGAAAAAAAAACCTATAGTAGAAGGTTAAAACATACTGAGTAACTTATATAACCCATGACCAAACTTAAGTTACCTCTTCAGAACGAAAAAAGCTATAGTAACTTGGGTGAACTTTTACATGGCTTTAAGAACTTCTTTTTAATAACCCTATTACAATTAACTTTATCATCAAAACATACTACACTTAAACACGATACCTCACAAAAAGTAAATATCACTACATACAAAACAAAAACACTTGACGACTCGATCTTCCCCAAGACCGAGTTTTCCGATTTTCGGCTATCAACGCGTGTTGTGTGGGTGAGTGTAGTAAGCGAAGACACGTCCTTTGTTGCCAGCAAGGACGAAGACGCGTCCTATTTGCATGTATTACGTGTGGTCTTACTCTTTACTACTTTCGTTTTAAATTAAGTATCCATGTTGCTATATTAAAATATTCTAAAATAAGTGCCTATTTTAACTAATGAAAAAAAATCTAGTTGAGATAATATTTGATTAATGAAGAGTGTAGTTGGTAATTTTTTTCAAAAATGTGTTCATTTTGTAAGTGAATACTTATTATGAGGTGGATACTATTATTTTACTCACTCCTTTTGTTGTATGTTTATTTCGCTTTCTCACATTATTATTCTTGAACGACATTAAATGGTTTCTTTTGGCATCACCAGCAGTGGTAGTTATGCGTTCATTTGTTTTATAAAAATGTTTGATAATATAATTGTACCTGTAATTATATACTCAAATGGAATATTCCTGTAATTATAATATAATTGTACTGTAATTCTATAATATCTTAAAAAGCGGGAGCTTTTGCAAAACATTCGTTAATTACTGACTTTCTTCGCTAACTTTAAAAAATTTGAGCGTCGTGTCGTTCAGCAGTAAGTCCTTTAACATTAATAATCTTTCGCAACTTGGCAAAAACAACCCCGAGGTTTAAATGTCGTTCAAAGTAAGTCGCTAAGCGATCCATTGCGTCGCGGGTTTTCCAACACTCGTTATATACTCATAGTAAGAGTTAAACGTTTATTCATATGGAGTTTTGATAAATAACTAGAGAAAAAAAAACTCTTAACAAGCTTTCAATTATAAATGGTAAATGCTTTTAAAAGCTTCTTGCCAAACGTAAACTAGAAAAGTTTAAAGTTACACCGTTTATCTATATGTATACTACATATAATGAGTGTATTGTCAAACCTTGAAAAGTGAAATCTTGAAAGTGAAAGGTGAGAGAAATGCATAGTGTAATTAATACTTTTATTAAAATACCCCATTACCTAAAAATACAATAATTTATTCGCATTGTACAACTAAATAAAAGCATATCTACCAAATTAAAAATAACAATTAAAACACCACTTATTAAAAAGTACAATAAAATTTTTCACAATATACAATTTAAACAAGCTACAATATAATATAAACTATAAAATAATTAAACACACTAATTAATGTTATTTTTAAAACACCCTAAAATGAAAAGTACATGTTATTATACACATTATACAAATTAATAAAACACACAAAACTTCATACACGCTTAACAAGTTGATGGTATATATAGTTTTGAAAACCGGATGGACGAAATGGTTCAACTAGGGCCGGTGTCGCCATGGCGGTTCGGCTTAACCAATAAAAGCCATCCGAAAATGAACCAGAGAGGGCCGTTGAACCGATAAAAGCGGGTGGAATTAGGTCACATCGAGATATATTTATCCTTAATCGTCACTTGCAGACCACGACAAAACATCTTTGATGTACTCTATACTATATATAAAGGAAAACCAAAAGTAAAAAGTGAAAAGTTGAAACTAAAAAAGAAATGTTGAAAACATATATTTCAAAACGAAAATATTAATATACATCGAAAACCGGGTTGACCGGACGCTAAACACAGCGGATTGACCGGTTTAATTTGACCTGTTTTCGACCCAACCAATCGGGTTGACTCGGCTTAAATCGACCTGTTTTCGTAGGACAGTTCAACCGGTTGAACCACCTGGTCGAACCGTATTTCAAAACCTTATGTTTAATTCCAAAATCTTCAAACTTCTATTATTTTTTGTTTAACCCATAACTTTTTTTTATCACTAAACGATCTTTCGCTATAAAATCCCGTTGCTATGCACGGGTATTCGTCTAGTCTTTTGCAACACAAGTTGCACACATACAAAAGTGATTTCAATGTTCCAAGTACAAGTTGATCTTCAACAATTGAAAAGTCAACAAAATCACTTGTTAGACGAATCAAACTTATGAAAAAAGAATTATTGCAAGTCTTTGTTTTAAGCCGTCTTGATTAGCAATTTACCAAGTCGTACCACTTGCGTTTGCATGAGATTTTTCTTATCATTGGAATTGAAGGTTGGTCAAAGTGACATATTTTAGTCATGCAAATCATCTTACATGACATTTATGATTGTCTCTCATTACATATTTTCACATTGTGAATTACAGTGGTAAAAGCCAAGCAATTAAGCGGTAAAGTGAGAGTAGTCTTAGGGTGGTGACCTGTCGGGAAGTCCTCGACATGTGGACCACAAGCTCTAATGATATTAGGCGAGGAAGAGGAGAGCGTGTAGGCGGTTAGTTGCGAGGTTCGAATCCGAGCGGCTACGGTTTTAATCCGGCCGTTACTCTAGCGATTTATAATCGTGTGGGCGGTGCGGTTTCCGGTGACGCCGTTATTAATCCCCACCGCACCGTGGGCCGGTTAAGAAAACATACCCCGGGTATGTGGTGGATGAGGCCTCTTGTTTGGTGGGTCGACTGATCCAAAACGAAAGTCACCGTTAAAAAACATATTTTCACATTGGACGAAAGAAAAATAATAAATGGACCTAACTATAGAAGCCTAAAAAGAGACCTAACGATAAATGTATATCACTCTGGACGAAATGTCATATAAATGACACTAATCCTAGTAAGGAAAAGATAATATTTATCTTGATGTGTGGCTTAATAACTTATCAGTCTATATTCATATGCTACTAGGGTTTATTTAATTTAGAGTATAGGTTTAGCTATGACTTATCTCATTAGTTAATTAGGCAAACTTAATTAAGTCCCTACATAATTCAATAATTCATACATTGGCTCTTCTTCTACCTTATTTGTGCTAAAAGATTTATGTTTGACATTGACAATCACTGTTTATATACTTATCCACACACAATCATTCAAAAAGTAAATCATAAATTCATAATATATGTACACATGAAAGGTACATGGCCTATAAGAATTGTTTAAATATTTTGTACAGTACAATTTTTAAAACATCACTCTCTAAAGACAAACAAAGTTCAAGTCACTTGTAAGTCATGACTTACCAAAAACAGATTAATAAATTTATCCATAGGCAACATATTTACCAAAGTTCCTTTTACACTAAACTTTTTCAAACAAATGATAGTACTAAACTACAACTAATGTAAAGATTGTCAAAGTTTTGTTTTATTAGGCTTATAAAGTTATGTGGGCTACAACTTCAATTACAATATTTATTTATCATCTAGGCCCACGAGTTGGAGTTACATGATGTGTGTAGTCCACTAGTCGTGTAGTTTTATTTTAAAAAAAAAGGTGTGAATTACGGAAAAAACTGAAATGATAGAATAAACCGAAAATCGAATCGAACTAATAACCGAACCGAATTTGCTAAAACGAATCAAACCGAACTACTAATTCGGTTCTCGGGTTGGATGTGGGTTCTTCGTCTGAACTAAAATCGAATTCATATAAATATATATAGTTTATATATATTTTATATATTTATATATATAAATACTATTAAAGTGTTATCTAAATATAAAAACATTTTTTATGCTTGAAATATTTTTTTTTGCTAAATAACTATGTAATTATTAC
This sequence comes from Chrysanthemum lavandulifolium, assembly GCA_022545495.1. Classification (NCBI taxonomy): domain Eukaryota; kingdom Viridiplantae; phylum Streptophyta; class Magnoliopsida; order Asterales; family Asteraceae; genus Chrysanthemum; species Chrysanthemum lavandulifolium. Next base: position 286,581,889 of record CM040238.1, on the reverse strand, counting down.
TTTTTTAAAAATAAATAGTGAAATTCGGGTTATTCTGGTCAACCCGAGAACCGAACCGAATTCAATTTCGGTTTTTGGTTCGGTTCAATTGAATTCTAGTTCGGTTCGGTTCCGTTTTCAGATTGATCTAAATTTTTTTTTTAACCAAAGTAACCGAACAACCCGATAACCGAACCAATCAACACCCCTAGTGTGAATTGACGGAAATATTTTGAACTCGAATATTTTTTGGTATCAACCATTTTCTACCAATAAAGAATAGATCCATGCTTTTCTAGCTCGGTGGGCCTTGTGAAGTGAAGACTTACTGGGACTTAAAACCGTAACCTTTTATTCACAAAATCTCTTTAGTATGTCCATGAGATTTTCGGAAATGGTTACTAAGTGAGCCAAATAACTTTGGTAGTCCTATAGTTTTACATATACATGTACACATTCATGAATCTCCTTGATATAATAAATTGTTTCGTTCACAAACACGATAAAAAACACAAGCACATACGTGAATTAATAGTCTATTTCGTTTCCAAACCACATGACACAATTAGGTATTCATATTCCGGATAATAGTTTATCGATCTACATGTAACAAAAAGGTACTCTAAGATTTTAATCTGATGACCGAAATGTTGTGCCAGGGAGTTGAGATTGTTAAAGTACCTATGTTACAGAAATCCTCATTTTCCCGGCTATACAATAACGTTTACGCTAAGGGAATACGTGACAGGCCTAAAAGTAATGTTGTGGCAGGCTGTTTTATATCCTTCTTCTCTTTTACAATGTCTTGATGGCCTTTCATTACAAACCGACTGCCCCAAATCTTAGCATGGAACACAAAGCCATCAGGGATGTTCTCGGTGAAATGCAACGTATGACTTCATATGTAAAATAATGCACCATTTTAATGGAAACAATACCCTCAGATTTGAAAAAGAAACTGACCCTAAAGTATGACTTTAAAACAGTACTTCGATAACAAAATTGATATATTTGACCTCAAAAGTCAAACTTAAGTACAAAAAGCAAAATGTTTGACCATAAAAGTCAAACTGTAAATATCATTTTAAAATTGGTGTCTTTGCAGATGGTAAGAACTTTTCTAGAGCCCAAGACTGTAAACACGCAGACGATCCAAAAACGAAAAAACTATCATGGAAACTTGTTTACGCCGATATAAGGTTGTTTCTTTATGTTTAAAACTGTTCAAGTTTGAGTAGTTTTGGACTATATATATTTTCATTATGTTTTTAAGATCTTATGGTCTAGAAATACAATGTGTTCTCTTTAAGTTAACATGCTAGTATGTGCACACAATATGGAGATATCGAGTATGAACAATGCTGAAATCCTGATTAGGTTCGGACTATTTGTAATTTCCTCAAGCTGGTCTTTCACTAAAATAGCCCATATGATTACTAATATAACTAAAAAGAGCCATAGTTTGACCTGTGACTGATAGACTGACCATACTTGGTTCATCATGCTAGAAGATGCTAAAGATAAGTTCTTGCAATTTAGAATCAAATGACAAGAAACTACTAACCAAAAGCAAACAAGTAAATGGCGTCCTAAAATCATAGCAATAACAAAATCTAAATGAATAAAGGAATACAAGATAACTAGAAATCTAGATCTTATCAAAATCATTTACAATTACTGTGCGACAATTTCATATGCAAATTACTAGTGATTGAAACAAAAGTTGGATACCAAAAACTCTCGCACCTCAACTTCAATAGTATCAAACGCTTGCACTCAAAGTACCTTGCTCGATTAACTGAAACATTAAAAAAAGAAATGAGTATATTAGTCACACTTAATTACTTAAAGCACTAAATGGTGAACTCTACAACTAATAAACTACAAACCAGCTACTTTAACTACAGATCAATGTTCTAACTAACAAATGGTCGTCATTTCAACTCATTTGAATCCACGATAGAATCCACACACTTGAAAGAAATAGCAACAACAAAGTTTGATTAAAAAACAAAAAGAAACAACAACACAGATTATGTGCTTTAGAAAAGACCATTTCAAATGCCAATATTATCTGCTCAGTAATCAACTTCATTTGCAGTGTTCAGAAACGTGGGTGGACTCATATATCAATGTCCCAAAACCATGAACCATAGGTCAATATCAATTTGACATGCAAATAACCTAATCGCTCCATTATGACCAAAAGTATAATCGGGAACTAAAACTCTTCAATCTATCCATCTAGCTTAACTTAACTGTCACGTGTTTAATAAGGATGATATTGAACTTCTGATCATGTTAAAAAGAGTTAAAAACTTTAAATCTGCCGATAATATCTTTATCTCAAATGTTCAGTCGGTTGCAAATTTTTAAAAATTTAAACGAAAACAGAAGTTTCACATTTGAGTGTATCAATAACCAAGCTGATGTAGCAGTATGACATATCGATACGATACCAATACATATATTTAAAAAAGAAATCATCCTAAACATCGATAAGAAAAATTACTAGTCAGAAGTGTTCTATAACAATTAGAACCCACCTATTCATTTTCAACTAGAAGATGAGGAGAAACAAGGCTCTCCACGATATTAGGGCCACCCGAAAACTTCCGATTACCAATAACCCAATAGCGTGGACAACACATATCATGCCTCTCTTCAATAAAGTCGCTTGCATAATCAAACTTAATTTGGCAATTATCCGGAAGCATTTCCCAAGATTGTATGTCATTGTAGTTCTTCATTACCATAGTGGGATGCAAGCGTGGACGATAATATACACATAGACATTCTTCCATAATCCCCACGCGCAAAGCATTTGGCTTCTTCATTTCCCAAGATTGTATGTCATTGTACTTCTTCATTACCAGTTGTGGTATTTCATTAAATTCCTCTTTGGATAAATCAAAAGATAAAATTACTTGCTTCTTTGGAGTAGTACTTTTGGGATACATAAGCCAATGAATTGCCCCATTGCATAAGACACCACGTGGTTGACGTTCAAAACATGTATAATTCACATCTCCAATAACCTTCCAAGCATTTGATTTAAGAGAGAAGACTTGAAAGCATGTCTTGTGGTAAAATGTTTTGTTCCCTAGTACAACCTTGTAATCATCTGTGAGGGAGTCATAACCAAATCCCGAACATGAAAACGAGGTCCAGGGCGTTGTCACTGTTCTCACTTCTCTAGTCGAGGGATTACCCACTATCAAATGACCATTATTACGATCAAAACCATCACTGATACATACAAGTCCATTCGAAGAGCCAATTATAGCATTTTTTAATCTTAAACTAACATCAGTAATCCGAAAAACAGCCTCACCGATCCTTTTATGTCGATTTTCATTCCTATAGCAACTACGTTTTAAATTGAAACGAGATCCAGAGATGAAAGATTTCCATGACTTGCACACACGCTTGCATCGAATGAGAGTCCTTACATCCAATGTTATAAATATTTTCTCATAAATATCATCACAAAGAAGATTAGCCATTGAATCCACCAAGCTGAAATCATAAATATACAATTCATATAAGTACCCTTAAGATATATATATATATATATATGCATCATGCATGATTAGCAAATACTACGTATTTATATATCACAAATAATGCCTATTTACTAGCTACTACTTATCTAACAAAGTCACAATTACAAACTCATAGCAGTAAAAAATATTAATGTTCCGCAGTAATAAACAAACTTTAAGCAATAAACCCAAAAAATAAAGCAAACCCAAGTTACAAAAAAACTAGGTAGATTAGTTAAACAAAAGATTGAAGAAAGTAACTTAGTGAGTAGCTGTAGTTTTGCGATTGAATTTATTATTAGGGTTTTAAGGTCGTTTGAATAAAGAGGTGATGTTGTGGTTTGGGCTTGGTTTATAAAGTTTGCAAACCGACTATTCCAACCTTCTTCCAATCCGAATAAGTTTACGCTGGTCGGGTTATACAGGTTGAAATTTATCTTTTAATTTTATGTAGTTTGCATAAATTACCTCATTTTTGGTTATTAGTTATATGTTATAATTCGACTTATTCAGGGTACCAGAATAACGATTTTGGACTAAGTTTTGGTTTGCGTTTACCAGGCTTTAAGTCTGGCATGCGAAGTCGATTCCCAGGTAGGTTATAATCAATTTTAGCCTTGGTGGGCCTGTCTCGAGTACATGAGCTTTGATCAGCTGGGGTGAAGCTTTCATACGCTATCAACTTGTGTTGGGAATTATGAAAGAGGAATTCTCTCATTTGAGTGTGAGTAAAAGCTCGTTCTGTTGAAGTTTAAAGCTGCAGTGTTTACTGGAAGGGTGGAAGGCGACTAGGATCTGCATGCGCTTTATTATTTACATGCTAACCCATCCTTATTCTTGTACTGCTCGAGGTTAGCATGGGCATGTTTAGAGTTTACCCATAATTATTCTGTATGGGTTAAACATATATTTTAGTTTTATGTTTATTAGGTTTCCTAGAAACATTCTTAGGGTTCCTTGTCTATAAAAGGAACTTCATAGTATGTAATAGATAGACGTTCGAGACAGAGAGTTTCAGTTAATGAAAAGATCCATAGAGGATCTAAGTGTTCTTAGTTATTACAACTTGTATTTATATTCCGCTAAAGAATACGAGTTATAGAGAATTTCTATTAGTTTGTTTGTGATTACATAAGCAACACTAACGATCTACGAGCTCTCAAGATCTATCAAGGTCTTTGTATTCAACAAGTGGTATCAGAGCCTCGGAAAAGTCTCTACGATACTAAGAACCATATTTAACCTTACCCCCATACAACCAAAACTACATTCACCATGCCTGGAACTGATGATGAAATCGAAGTCACCAACAACAACAACACCACCTCCATGCAACAACTTAGTCTTTCCAACAGTAATGCTAAGTTTCCTTATCTCAAAAAGGAAGAGTATGATCGTGGACGATGAAGATGCTGAATCGGATCTCAACATTGATTGGAATCTTTGGGAGATCGTGAAGAATGGAAGCAGTTTGAAGAAGGCTATCCCGGACCTTGATGGTAAGATTACCATTGCTCCTCCCAAATCTGCTTGAAGAGATCTTGGTGTGCAAAGAGAGCACAAAGTAAGAACTATCCTTCTTCAAGCTATTCACGAAGATCACTTGGGTGATTTTCACTACATGGCTGATGCAAAGGACATATGGATGGCGCTCAAAGCAAGGTTCGGTGGCAATGAAGAGTCCGGAGAATGAGGAAGTCCATCTTTGAAGCAACACTTTCAAGAGTTCCATATCTCGGAAGAAGAAGGTATCCATGAGGGATCGACGGGTTTCATAAGATTTTGAGTCATTAAACCAATTTGAATGCAAAACGACAATGATGATTGTAATTCAAAGTTCCTCGATCTTTGCCTTCATCATGGTTACAAGTAAGTATAGCCCTTAAGGCTAAAGGTGGGTTGGACATGCTCACTTTTGATGAGTGTACAGCAGACTCAAATCTCTTGAACACGATGTTAGAACTCCTACCGTGCATCCACTTACGGTCATCTGACTTTTGTTGGGACATCTCACTCCAATATGATGATACATGCTCCTAGTCCAACTTACTTACCATCATCTTCTTACACTCCCACTCCATCAAGCTCTCAAGCTAAAGCGGTAGTGTGTTGGAGGATGTTCTTCATTCATTTGTTCTTGATTATGATACTCGGCACATCTTGTCTATGAAGATTTTGAGCGGTGGACCCACTTGATATGGAGGAGATGGCCGAAATGGCGGTGGCCATGCTTTCGATGATATCAAAGGTTTGAGCAGAAGTCCGGGAGAAAGTTTGGCTTCAAGGAAAGGATCCATTTCGTTTTGACGGAGAAAAGTCAAGTGTTTCTCTTGTCACCGGATGGGTCATTTCTCGAGGAATGCAAAGATAGGAAGGTTGGAGATGGAGCTAACTACACTTCCTATCGTGAGAATCGGAAGGAAGGCTGGAACTTGACTCTTGTCACCATGGATGAACAAGTCAACTGGGCTACGCATGAACACGTGAGTGAGGAAGGCTAGCGTCTGAGAGAAGCTTGGATTCTTGGCAAGATGTACTTGAGAGGATAGGCATGATCAACTTGCCTTGATGGGACTCTCTCGGTACACAAGCTGTATCTTTGGTTGTAGTGAAAGATACAATGAACTTAAAGAAGCTTATGATATTTTGAAACCTAAATATAATGCATGCTATGTTGATAATGAAGCTTATAAACTTTCTTTAAAAACATTAGAAAGACAAAAGGTATGGTTTCAAAAGAATCGGATAGCTTATGAAGAAAAGATAAAGGGGTTCTGAATTGATCTAGATCTTGCAAATATTGACTTAAAAGCCTTTGAGAAAGAAAAAGCTGATGCTATTGCTGAAAACCAAGTGCTTAAAGAAAAACTAGATGAGGAAATTACAAGGAATAATGAATGGCAAATGTCTGGTAAAAGCTTAAATAGAATTATCTATACTAGTCAATCAGAGACGTCTGCAATAGGTTTAGGTTTTCAAAAATATGTAGGTCCAGAAGCTAAGTATGATGGGCGTAAATATACCCCAGCAGGCCTAGCTAATTATGTAAAAGAAGGTGAATTACATGCTGTCAGTGGACCTATTAGAGGTGAATTCATGCCCATTGACCTGTCCATTACTGTTGACTTTGATGGATCACACCATCTGTATGGCAAAAAGTCAAAAGACTTGCCAGACCCCGATGCTTCATCTAATGACTTTGTCTCTTGCTCTGACAGCGGTGACAATTCATCGGATCAAGGGTCTACTTCTTATGCCATTGTGATTCAAGTGATAAGTCGGACCTTCCCAAGCCTACTTGAGCCTACACCCACTGCACCCAGTCTATCTGAGCCTTCTAGGGTAGGCTGGCGGAATCAACTTCAAGGCGGTTTCCTCACGAAGACTTGTCTTTTAAATCTTTGCATAATAAGTCATTAAAAACAATTCCTTTAATGTTTACGGTTTAAGTACTTCTACATGTAATAGAACATCTTCTTATTTGAATAAATCTTCCAAAGGAAGACATGTTTTGTATGTGGAAGTAAATTTCATTTAATTAAGGATTGTGATTTCTATGAGCAAAGATTGGGTGCATGTGCTACTCGGTGAAACCTAGACCATTGTGGACCAATGTTAATAATATACCACCTTATGTCCCACAAGCGACTTATCTTGATTCTCCTTGGAAGATCGGTTGCCGACCTTATGTGCAACCAACTAGCCCATATTTTAAACATGGTTATTGGCCTACATATGTTGACTCAATGAATCTTTGGGAAAGGATTTTGGGAATCTTCTTGTCAAGCCCTCGGTGAGTTGTTCTTGGAATAAAAGGACCTAAATTTCAATGGAAATCCAAGAACAATGGTGGATCTTTCTCATCTGCTAGACCTAAATCATCTGATCCACAAGGCAGGTTCAAGTCAGTAATGACTTGAGCCTCCTTTGATTACTAACATTCTTTTGTATATATTTTTGTTACTATAGGATCATCCCCTTAAGCATAAAGATATTGGTATTGTTGATAGTGGTTGTTCAAGAAGCATGTCAGGGAACAGAGATATGATGCACAATTTTGTACCTATAGAAGGAGGAGGCAATGTGACTTTTGGTGGAAGTGATGGTAGAATCCTTTGGGAAAGGCACCATCAAGACACCTCTCTTGAACTTTGAGAATGTGTACTATGTTAGGGAACTTGACACTTCACTTGTTCTCGGTCTCACAAATTTGTGACACCAAGAACAAGGTACTCTTCTCGAAGATGAATGTCTTGTGCTATCTAAAGACTTCAAGCTTCGGAAGATACATCAATTCTGCGAGAGTTCCTCGAACTCACAATCTATACATATTCAACCTCAATGAAGTTCATCCGAAGGTGACCTCACTTGTTTGGTGGCTAAAGCATCCTGGATGAGTCTACTAAATGGCATAGGAGGATGGCTCATGTGAATTTCAAGACCATAAACAAACTCTCTAAAATGGGTCTTGTTGAAGGTCTTCCTCAAAGTTTTCACCAATGATCATAATTGTGTTGCATGCAACAAAGGAAAGCAACAGAGCCTCCTACAAAGTTGTCCTTCTTTGTGAGCATTATTTACGAGCCTCTTGGTTTGTTACATATGGATCTATTTGGTCCAACTCAAGTCGAAGCATTGATCACAAGTATTTTTGTCTGGTTATCATGATGGCTTTAGCGATTTTGTTGGGTGTTCTTTCTAAGGACTAAAGATGAAACATCTCCGATCTTGAAAGACTTCATCACCCTTGTTGAAAATCAGTTGAACAAAAGGTTAAGGGAATTCGGTGTGATAATGGGACGAGTTCAAGAATGCTATTCTTATAGAACTCTGTGGGTCTAAAGGATAAAAGGGACTATAGCAATCCAAGAACCCCACAACAAAATGGGGTAGTGAAAGAAAGAATAGGACCTTGATAGAGGCTACAAGATCAATGCTTGCGGACTCTAAATTGCCCACTATGTTTTGGATGAAGGCTGTTGGCACGACTTGCTATGTGCTAAAAGGTCTCCATTACTAGACCTCACCTCAAAACACCATATGAACTTCTCTTTGGGAAGGTTCCAGCCATTCATTACCTCGAACCTTTTGGTTGTCAAGTGACCATTCTAAACACCGGTGATCCGTTGGGGAAGTTTGATGAGAAGGGCGATGATGGTTATATTGTGGGTTATTCGGCTCATAGCAAGGCTTACGAGTGTACAATTTATACGCCAAGAAGATAGAGAGACTTTGAACACGAGATACATGGAAGATAAGCCCAATGTTCAAGGGACGGGGTCATGTGTGGTCTTTGACCTTGACTATAGCGATTATTTGGGTTATACTAGACATATGGCTAACCAAAGTGCGGGTTCTCAAGAGTCTCCCACTAACAATGCTACCTTGGATCTTGACTACGAAAGTGAGTTTGAAGATGATGAACAACCTATACTTGTGCCTTCTTTCTCCCAACCATATTGCGGTAACACTTCTAGAGATACTTGATGAGAAGATGAATCACATTATCTTTGAGGACCTTGCTAGGCTTGGACTCAAGAGTTTGCGGCTAAGCTTGAAGGCGAGAAGGTGAATGGGAGATTGCAAATGAAGGCTGTCGGTGGAAACCATGTTTCTGTGACATTGATCGATCTCTCCCATCATCATCAAATCTGCTGAAGGCTCGGTGTTTCTACTCTATTCCTTCTAAAGTGTCCACGGACTTTGGTGAACCCTATACTTGCTTTCCAAGACCTTGGATCTTGGAAATCATCAACCCAAATCTGGCATTTTCACCTCACCTTCCTATGATACAACTTTTGAACCAAATGTGTCTAATCTTGAACCTTCCATTGAAGTCAACCCCTTTGCTACTAAAAGAATCAACCTTACTCACCCTCAATCCAATATTATTGGTGATATTCTAGCACCTGTTAGAACTCGAAGGGCTATCTCTAGTCCTAAATTTGGACATGTTGCTTTTCTCTCTTATGTCTCAAACCAGCAAAGAGACAATCACACAGACTTCAAGCATTGTCTGTTTGCTTGTTTTCTTTCTCAAGTGGAACCAACCAGTGTTACTCAAGCTCTTGAAGACTCAAGTTGGATTGAAGCAATGCAAGAAGAAATGCAACAGTTTCAAAACCAACAAGTTTGGATCTTGGTACCACTACCTGATGGCAAATATGCTATTGGGACTAAATGGATTACGAAGAACAAAAGAGATGCAAGGGTGTGGTTATTAAAAACAAAGCAAGATTAGTTGCTCGGGGTATAGACAAGAGGAGGATTGATTATGATGAAGTGTTTGCACTGTTGCTAGAGTTGAGGCCATTTGAATTTTCTTGGCTTATGCATCTTACATGGGCTTCATGGTGTATCGGATGGATGTTAAAGGTGCTTTTACGTATGGTGAGATAGAAGAGAGGTTTATGTCACTCAACCCAAAGTTTGAAGACCCGGATCATCCTAATCATGTTTACAAGGTGGTTAAAGCTCTCATGGACTACATCGGGCACCAAGAGCATGGTATGCTAGGCTTTCATCATTTCTGTTTGAAGCATGGCTATAGAAGAGGTGCCATTGATAAGACTCTTTTCTGAAGAAGAACTCCACGGACATCATACTTGTGCAAGTGTATGTGGATGACATCATTTTGGATCCACTAAAGAAGCTTGGTGCGGGGAATTTGAGGAGGCGATGAAGGAGAATTTCGGATGAGTGCTATGGGGAGCTTACTTTCTTTTGGGTCTCAAGTTCGTGAAACAAGATGGCATATTTATCGGTCAAGATAAATATGTGAGGACATTTGAAGAAATTTGGTATGGAAGGTGTCGAGCGCCACAACACCTTATGAAGCTCAAAGACAAAGACCAACAATGAACGGATCTACATGAATGTTCATTTATCTGGTCTATGATTGGTTCATTGATGTATCTAACGACTTCAAGGCACGATATTACTTTTCTTTGTGAGTGTTTGTTCTCGACATCAAGTCACTCCACTTGCTTCCCATCTCAATGCGATCAAGAAGATCTTTAAGTACCTCAAGGCCAACCTCATTTAGGCCTTTGGTACCCAAAGTCTCCTTTTAAGTTGGAAGCATATAGTGATAGTGATTATCTTGGTGCAAATCTGGATAGGAGATCCATGGCTGGAGGTTGCCAATTCCTTGGAAAGAGATTGATTTCTTGGCGGTCAAGAAACAAACTATTGTGGCTACCTCAACTCTTGAAGCGAGTATGTTCTTTGCTTGCAAATTCTTTGTGGACGGGTCCTTTGGATTCAAAATCAATTGTTGGATTATGGGTATAACTTCATGAACACAACAATTTTTATTGATAATCAAAGTACCATATGCATTGTCAAAAATCCGGTTTTCACGATCGAACTAAACACATTGAAATCGAGCACCACTTTATAAGAGATGCATATGAAAACATTTGATAAAAGTGGCTAAAATTCATCTTGATGATAATGTGGCGGATCTGTTAACAAAAGCTTTTGATGGACCAAGGTTTCAACACCTTGTGGTCAATATTGGAATGTAACCCTTAGCGCAAAGTTTAAGGAGGCATAGGCCTCGAGGAGGCATATGCCTCAGGGGAGGATTTTGTAGTAAACTTTGTATATTATTGTGTATAATTTTGTTTGCTAACACTAACTTGCTAATAATATTTTAGTTTGTTTGTCTCTGTTTGGTTCTTGTGTGTATATGTGTCTGTTTTGCAGTTTGCCTATTTCAGTTCAAGTTCATCAAGTGTGGTTCGTTGGTAAATGGTCAAGTAAGCTTAAAAGCTTGTTTCTACTGAAATCAAAGTACTGAAGAGAAGTAATTGAAGTCAAATTGTTCTTTCATTCATTCAAGAAAGCAGTTCTGACTTCAACTTACAAATTACAATCAACTTCAAATGCAACTACAAGAAAAGTACTATACATGATCTACTAAACCTATTCTAGCTCATATCATCTATTCCAACAGCTGTTGGATATGCATGATCGCTCATATCTTCCATTCCAATATGCTTTGTGATGACTTGCATAACCACCCATTCCTTATCTCGATGGTGGATATGCATGACCACTATGACGAGGATGCTAAGGATCAAAATGGGAAGGATGGATTGATGAAAACGATGATGATGAAGATGACCACACATGTCCTTTGTGCTTCATCTACTTGGTTTCACCAAAAAGCAATCCATCCACCTTCCTTAAGCTCTTCCTCTATACGATGTGTGATGATGCACCAAAACATGGCGCAGGAAGAGCAAGCACCACCTCTCTTTCGGCACGAGGCCTTTGTTGAGGTTGAGGTGCTGGAGGTTGGTAGTAAGAGGTTATCTCAGTAGTGGGTTCTTCAGAGTCATTAGAAGACTCACTTGGATTCACTACACTATCATCATCGAAGAGCCGAGAAATGGGGATTTCAAGGGCGAGGTCGGTGGACATGACCAAAGCGAAGGAAATCACTAGATGATGATGATGTTGGAGAAGAGGTAGGATTAACAACCTCTGGTTTAGTATTCATGGTTAATTATGGTTGATTGTGGTTCATGGTGGAGTTAGGGTTTTGTGGTGAAAATTGGGGGTAAAAGATAAGGATTAAGTGTGCATTGGGATTGTTATATAGACGGATGCAAGGGTTAATGTAAATTAATGCGAGTTAGTTGGCACGATGCGCTCGGATATTCTGGATGATATTTTTATCTTGGGTGGTTTCTGTGAAGTTCATTACTTGATGATTGACCATGTGTTTCTGTTGAAGTGTTACTCTATCTTTGGTCAATGTTGAAATACACGTAAGCTACAGTCAACCAAAATTGTAATTCTTTTGACTATAGCTTGGGCAACAACTACCACTCCACCATTCGCATTCCTATACTTCAAAATTAAACCCTTTCCTCTTCTCTTACGTCCAAAACACTTACAGTTCAAGAATCATAACCCTAAATCACAATATCACTCATGGCGCTTCAATTTAAGAAAGATCACAATAAAGTTGCATTTCTGGGAAAAGCTAAGGGTGATGAGTTGTATGAACCAATGGTGGAGTTCTTGAAAAGGTCTAAGATTCATTATGCCTTAACGCATTCTCCTAATGCGATATATGAATCGTTGGTTAAACAATTTTGGGCATCTGCTTCAAAACGAAGTGAAACAGAGATTGTTGCTATGATTGACGAAACATAGCATGTGGTGACAGAGGAGCTGATAAGGAGAAAGCTTCGCTTGGATGATCTTGATGGGGTTTATCACTCAAGTGCGGTGGAGATACTTTCGGGTGAGAGCTATTGGGTATCAAGGTACAAGAGACGGACATGTGGTTGAAAAGCATTTTGCCCTATGTGGAGATTCTTGGTTCACACATTGCTTGATGCATTAGCAACAAATCGGGGCGTGGGATCAATTCTCTACCCAATTGGCATGTGGTATTGTGTGTCTTTCTCAAGGGTTAACTTATAATTTTTCTAAGTTTATTTTTGATAATATGGTCGAAAATATAAATAGGAAAAAGCATAAGTTTTTGATGTACCCTAGGTTCCTGCAAATGATCTTAGACACCACTACCCAAACCCAAGCCTTTTATCCCATAGGAGCTCTAACGGCTAAACTATTTGCCTCAATGAGAACTCACTTTGAGGGAGCACATCATCCTTTGTCGCGACTATGTTGCCTCGAGGCAATGAGGGCTGGCGATGAGGAGAATGTTGCTAATGACCCTCCTTCTCCAATTGTTGCTGCGATGGTAATCCATCGGTCAACATTGATGAGGGCCCTTCTACAATTCTTTGAAGCATCTAATGTTTCTCGACCATCCTCCACTGTACCTTCACCAGACCAAGTCCTAGTCCACCACCTACACAGGCTTCTGTTGATGAAGTTGAGACGGACCTGAACAGGATGACCACACCTAGTCCTCAAAGGGAACCTTTTAATGAAGTATCTCCTCATTTTGAGCATGACCATAATTCCCTGAAAGGTCAATGAAGCTCCCATTACCAGCCGAGCAATCGGTTGGTGGGTGAGGACACCATTACACTAACCATCTCATGCTCTAGTGAGCGGTATCTTGCGAGTTAATGATCTCAAAAGGAGCTTGCTCAAACTAAGTCTTCTCTCGGTGGTGAGATTGTGGAGCTGAGGAACAAAGTTAAGGACCTAGAGGACCGACTTGAAAAGAATAGAAAAGGAAGCTAGTAGTTTCTTCTGATGAAGAACAAGAGGAATCTCAATTTGTGTCTCTTAATATCCTAGCCGATGTGTCTCTTAATGATCCTTCATCAGTGGTTGCTGAATCCTCAAAGAATAAGGAACCTGTTCGGTATAATAGAAAAAGAAGAAGATCTTATTTAAATAAGGGATCTGCTGAAGTCTCCAAGGAACCAAGTGCTGACAATGTTGCATCTGCTGATGTTCAAATGGAGGATGTTGGTTCGAACACGATCAACATTCATCTGTACAAGAACCATCATGTCCTACCCCTTGAGTAGATGATCAAGTAGTGTTCCTTGCGGAAGAAATTTTGATATGGATCATGCGGTGATGTTCTTTCCACTCGTGTTGAAGATCTCTCATCTCAAAATTGTTTCTCTTGAAGTTCAATTGGTGATACTCCTCACTGATGATGTAGTTCATGAGTCTGCTAATAAAAAGAAAGGTGTAATGACTGAAGATGAGCTTGGTCCAGAACTGGTATCTGAACAAGATAGGCAAGAACAAGAAAGCAGGTTTGCTGAGTTTGCAGAGATGAGGAAAAATGAAGAAGTCGCTAAAACACTTTCAGAACAATCTTTTTCTACTTTGCCTCCTGAGAGACTAAGGGAACTGGATGAAATGCGTGCTCAGATCCCTGATGCACATTGGGATGTTTATACTCAGCAAGCTATTTCAAATCCTTCACTTGCTCAAAGTATATTAGGTGCTGACTTCGATAGTGAGTCCTTTGTGGCTCAAATGGTGGCTCGAGGACAACGATTAAAACACGAAGCAACTACCAAGAGGAAAGCCCTAATTACTCAAAAGAATAAGGCAAAGAGAGAGAGACCTCTAACTGAAGCTCAGAAGAAAGCAGAGATGAGGATTGTGGTGAAAAATCAGAGTTCTTCTCTGTTTAACCGTGGTTTGACAATGAAGCAAGTCTTGGCTTTACCTGATTCAGAATTGTTTCGCATGTACAATCTGATTATGAAGACTTCTTCCTCTACTTCAACACCTTCTTCCAGCTTGAAAAGGATTGCTGGGAATGAAGTTGGTCCAAAGGCCAAGAGACCCAAAGTTGTTGATATAGTGGACAATTTTGATGATATTCCACCAAAGATGATCTCTCCATGGTTATTCAAAAGCAACTCTGCGAAGCCACTCCTTCAATGACAAGGCTATACCTTTGAACCATCTGTTGTTTCCTCGAAACACTAGTTATGCCTCTTCTAACAATTGTGGCATCTGCGATGCAAAAGAAGATACTTTGGTTAGGGAAAATGACAAGGTTATTCTGCTGAACCTTCTATTGTATCTGTGAAGCTACTACGAGGTTACTAGCTCAATGACAAGATCTCATCTGCTGAACCGTCTGCCATTTCTCTTGAAGCACCTAATATACCAGCTTCCACTCCATCTGTGGCATCTGTTGATACAGAAGGAGGTGGTTTGGTTAAAAAGCTGAAACAACAACTGTCAAATCTAAACAGGCAAGAAAGGTGCTTGTCAAAATGAATGCCCTTCGTGATGGTGTTCCACCTAAGTCCTCTTCTTCTTCATCAAGTCCTACTTCAAATGTCAATGAAGAAACTGAAGATGTACCATATTTGGGAATCTATATACTGGTAGGAGGATGAAGAGGATGGCCAAAAGACACGAATCTTAGAAGATCTTTGAGAAAAGCAAGGACTCATGCATCTAAGAATAAGCCATCTCCCAAGCATGTTCCTTTGAACCTAGAGGATCTTGAGTCAACCTTCATTAAAGAGGATCTCTCTTGATTTTCTGAGGATCTCATGATGTGGTGATTAATTGGACTTTGAGCGATAATGAGCTTAATGTCATTCATCGCTTGGATCAATCCACTATGGGTTCAACTTTTGAAGGAGATATTCCATTTGGTGGATAGGCGGTTGCTTACTTTGTATACTCTTGTCACAAAGTATTACCACAATAATGCACCACAAGGTTAGGATTTCTTATTGGGAGATCTTCATGTTTTGTTTGACTCTCAATCTCCCAATGGTAAAGGACATTCCATTTGGAAGAACTCGCATTTGTGGAAGGTTGAGTCACGGAGATTTTATCCTCTACCTCGTGTGCATGTGGTTGAGACAAAGGGTGGAATCACGATCTGCATGTTTCTTTGAAAGGACTTATCCATTATCGAAGAGACTTATGGAAAGGATGCTTTGTCGAAGTTGGAAATTCCTCCGGATCCGATGGGGAATGAAAGGGCATATCTTGAACAAGCGGTTGGATTGATAAAGACTCAACTTCGATACAACAAGCTTCATCTTCATCAAAATGATGGTAATTTACATGATCTTTTGCATTTTTATTGGTATTTTGTATTCTTGATTTCTTATGTTATAAAAAAAAAGTTAAAAAAAAAAAAAAAAAAACTAACGTATATTCTTGTTTTTATCTAACCCTTTCTTGCGGATTTGTTGTATATAGTTGATGGTTATTAACTCACGGATATACCTTGTGTATATCAAAGAGTTAGCTAGTCAAAGGTACTTTGGTAAAGACACATCAAATCTGTTGATAAATTGTAATGATTTGCTCAAAATCATAGGTATTCCTTTTGGACCACCCATGCTTAATTCTTTGAGGGTTGTATGGTCATCAATTCACCATGGTATATTCCTTTTGGAATCCAAGAATTGGCTAGCCCACAAGTATATGGCTTGTGGTAAAGCAACAGAATCCATATTTGGTTATCAATTCACCAATTCTAAAATTGACTAGTCACGAGCAAGCGGCTACGGTAAAGACAAGTCAAATCCGTTTATATAGTTGTTGATTTGCTAATAAATCGGATGGTTATCGATGTACCATAGTTTTCGAACTTAAACACTTGGCTACTCCGATAGTGATGGCTATTGGTAAAGAGACATCAAATCCATTATTTTCAATGATTCACCTCTCACGAGTTAACTCACTGGATGTGATGAGAATAGTATGCAACTAATGAGTTTTGATGTACACTATGTCATTTGTTCTTTGCAAAGACACAGCGTTTCAAAGTTTGGTCATCATAGAGATTTGAAATTGGTCATCGTTGCTTCGAGATGTTCTTGTTTTGGTTCTTTCTTGATGAAGTTCAAACACAATCCTCTAGTTACGAAGTTTTAAAGATCTATCAAGCGGAACTTAACAAGTCAAATTCAGGTTTAGGGAGGATTGTTGGGAATTATGCAAAGTAGGAATTCTCTTGTCATTTACTTGAAGGATTACTGTGAAGTAGGCGAAATCTCTTGAAGAAGAGATTCTGCTGAAGTGTTAAAGCCGTGCCGTGTTTACTGTTGAAGGGTGGAAGGCGACTAGGATCTGCATGCGCTTTATTATTTACATGCTAACCCATCCTTATTCTTGTCTTGCTCGAGGTTAGCATGGGCATGTTTAGAGTTTACCCATAATTATTCGTATGGGTTAAACATATATTTTAGTTTATGTTTATTAGGTTTCCTAGAAACATTCTTAGGGTTCCTTGTCTATAAAGGAACTTCATAGTATGTAATAGATGAGGTGTTGAAACATAGAGTTTCGATTAATGAAAAGATCCATAGAGGATCTAAGTGTTCTTAGTTATTACAACTTGTATTTATATTCCGCTAAAGAATACGAGTTATAGAGAATTTCTATTAGTTTGTTTGTGATTACATAAGCAACACTAACGATCTACAAGCTCTCAAGATCTATCAAGGTCTTTGTTTCTAACAGAAAAATAAAAATGATGTGATATGACTAAGTTAGCGATGATATATGATATGATCATATATAACATATAAATTAAAATATAGAGAGAGAGAGAGAGAGAGAGAGAGAGAGAGAGAGAGAGAGAGAGAGAGAGAGAGAGAGAGAGAGAGAGAGAGAGAGAGAGAGATATATATATATATATATAGAGAGAGAGAGATATATAGCGACGCTGGCGATTGGTGACCTTTACAATCGACCGAGATGAATTGATTTAACCATAATCATAAGTTCTTGCAACTAAGAATCAAATAACATTGATAAAGTACTGACCATTAGCAAACAAGTAGTTGACAAGGGAATACGAGATAACTAGAAATCTAGATTTAATCATAATCATTTACAATAAATGTCCAGAAATTCATATGCAAATTACTAATGATAGAAAGAAAAGTTGCACACGAAAAACTCTCGCACCTCATCTTGAATAGTATCAAATGCATGCACTCAAAGTACCAGCTTTCTCGGTAACTGAAACATCAAAACAAGAAGTATAATAGTCACAACTAAAGGACTAAACGGTGAACTTTACAGTTAATAAACTTCAAACGAGCTGCTTAAAGTGCAGTTCCATGTTCTAAGAAACAAAGGATGTCGTTTCAGCTCATTTGAATCCACGATAGAATCCACATTGAAATAAATAGCAACAACAAACTTCAATAAAAGAAACAACAATAACTGATAGATAGCAAAGACCATTTTCAAATGCCCATATTATCTGCATCAGGATATGTGAGTAACTAATGTTAACAGATACATTGTATCACATTCAGAGAATCTTGCAAGTTGGAAGATCAAGTTGGTTATTGCATCTAATATGAGATATGAGATATGAGAATCTTATCTCATGGACAAGTTGGTAATGCAAGTTGCAATGCAAGTGCCAAGAAGAAATGCCTATAAAAGGCAATGATACATGCTCCATTTCTTCATCCCATTCCAATGCAACACAAAGTGTTCTTGGTTTCTTTCTTTCTCCTATTATTTGTGAGTTAAATTAGAGAGTTTGTAATATCTCCTAATACAAGAGATATAAGTGTTTATCCTTGTAGTTAGAGAGAATGTGTAACTCGTAGTTTTCTTCATAGTGGAATGTATCTTTCCTTGCCCAAGGTTTTTACCTATTGGGGTTTTCCACGTTATAACTGTGTGTCATCTTTTTAGTATTTCATATTTTAGCTGTAGGTTTACTTCAGTCCGGTGTCACTTTTCTCAACAAGTGATATCAGAGCTAAGGTTGGGTGTGTGTATAATTATTTATCGTATGCTCTGTGGTTTCCACTAATTAGTGGACCCTCCACATCTAAAGATAAGTAAGATTATACTAACTCAAAAGGTGTTTGTTACTATTATTAACAAATAATAGTTTTTGTCGAAAAGTAGATTGTGATTGTAGCAATGGCGGCAAAATTTGAAATCGAAAAATTCAATGGGAATAATTTCTCATTGTGAAAATTAAAGATGAAAGCTATCCTTAGAAAGGATAAATGTTTATCGGCCATTGACGAAAGGCCGGTGAGTTTACGGATGACAGTAAATGGGACGAGATGGACGGAAATGCTATTGCAAATCTTCATCTGGGATTAGCAGATGGAGTTTTGTCAAGCATAGAGGAGAAGAAAATCTTCATCTGGGATTGTATGAGGCAAAATTTCTCCACAATAAATTTTTTTAAGAGGAAACTTTATGCTCTTCACATGACGGAATCT
This sequence comes from Chrysanthemum lavandulifolium, assembly GCA_022545495.1. Classification (NCBI taxonomy): domain Eukaryota; kingdom Viridiplantae; phylum Streptophyta; class Magnoliopsida; order Asterales; family Asteraceae; genus Chrysanthemum; species Chrysanthemum lavandulifolium. Next base: position 286,562,715 of record CM040238.1, on the reverse strand, counting down.
ACTTCAGTGACTAAGTTCGTTAATAACCTGAATACTTTATTTTCTCAGCTCATGTCTTTGAGTTGTAAAATAGAGCCACAAGAACGTGCAGAAATTCTACTTCAACGTTTACCTGACTCATATGACCAACTCATAATCAACTTAACAAGTAATGTTCTTTTTTACTATCTAGTCTTGATGATGTTGCGGCTGCTATTCTAGAAGAAGAAGCGAGCGTAACAATAGGGAAGATATACATACCGATTCAAGGCAATTGGAGGCTTTGGTGGTGACGAGAGGAGGTCGATGGAACTGGCTCGATGGGAGTCACAATCATGGTAAATCTAGAACAGGAAGGAAAAAGAGTTTTAAATGCTACAAATGTGGCAAGCCGGGTCATGATGGTACAGTTCGTACCATTCGGGATGTGCGACATGTGGAGGGCCTGAAAAAGAATCTATTGTCTTTAGGACAATTGGATGATCTTGGTTGTAAGGTTGAAATACAAAACAAGATCATGAAAGTTATAAAAGGCGCGCTTGTACTTATGAAAGGAGAAAAGGTGGCTGCGAACATATACCAACTGAAGGGAGAGAAAATTGAAGAGGCGGAAGCATCAGTTGCTTCACATATTCCAAGTCATAGAGTTGCAGTAACATGGCATCAAAAACTTGGACATATGTCAGAACAAGGAATGAAGATTCTTTTGGAAGGGAATTAATTCCTGGCCTCACAAAGGTTTGTTTACCTTTCTGTGAGCATTGTGTTATTAGCAAGAAGCATCACCAAAAATTCAAAACATAAAATTCTAAAGTGTCTCTATTCTAGAATTGGTTCACTTTAATATGGCGCACTGTTCTATCCTTGGGAGGAGCAAAGTATTTTATATCCTTCATTGATGACTATTCGAGGAGATGTTGGGTGTACCCAATCAAGAAGAAATCGATGAAGTTTTCAAAGTTTATAAGCGGATTGAACTTGATTACGGAAAGAAGATCAAATGTTTGAGGATGAGATAATGGGCGAATACTTGGTGATGAATTTGATACCTTTTGCGGCAGAAGGAATCAAAAGCGATTCACTTCAACATACACTCCTCAGCGAATTGAGTGGCTTTAAAATAATAGAAAAACAAAATATCGTGACCTTCCAACAAAATATATGTAACCTTCCAATAATGGATGATGCGGCAATTAACAGATTTGAGTGTTACCTTTCAGCATTGTTTTAAAAGGCTCACAAAAGTCCCATAAAGACCTCATAAAGGCGTGAGGTTTGATCATACTGTCACGCTATGCCATTACGTCGTCTTATGCCACATCTTTTTGTAAACTTGATATATATGAAATGTGATATAAATATATAAATATTTAAATAGTTTGTGTACCCTTATGCACGCCTTATAAAGGTAAAATCTTAGCCTTAGCCACAAAGCGTGAAGCTTGGTCATGCCGTCACGCCACGCCTCGCGCTATTTATAACCTTGCCTTTTAGTTTCTTTGACACGTGGTTTTCATAAATTATACTATATTACATTCATTGAAGTAAAGTTGGAAGCCAACACTGTTCAGAAGTCGCCGACTTAAAGATAGGCTTGAGAGAGTGGAATGGCTTAGGTGCATTGTAGAGCCGCGGCTTGGTAAGCCTTCATTAACACGTCGGTGATCCGAGATGTCGACTTAAAGGGATCAAAATAATATGTTTAGTGGGGTTATTCACTTAATTGCTACTTAATTTCTAAGGTTCACTGCATGGTGTACACCTGTTTTTTACTGCCGCTTTGTGATCCAGTACGATCATAGGATTAGCTGCATGTTCTACATCTATTTTCGATTGTATCAATGCTAGGATTGTTATAAGCTATCACATATCTATTTTTCTGGTTTGCAGTTATTTTTTATTTTTTTAATTGTTTTTTTTTTTTTTTTTTTTTTTTTAAATTTTTTTAAAGTTGTATTTGTTAATGTCTTTTGTTCAATTTTTACAAATAAATTGCACTTCTTTGGATTAACTATTAGTATGACATATGGCTAAAATTTTTTGGATGTGTAGTTTCAATGAAAAAATGATTAAGCTTTTGAAATTTTATAGTATCACTTATGGTCACTTTACAATAGAATCTCCTATTGAGTATCCTCAGTATCCTAACTTAGATATTATCGTTATATCACATGTAACATATGTGAGTTTGAATATCAAATATTTTTCTTCTATTTTCCAATGTCCATGAATAGACATCACTGATTTAGATGTTTAAATATTATGTTCGATATATAGTTGAAAAACTAGAATTGTGTATTTGTCGACGCAAAAGTCATTTCATTATTTTTATTGTTTATAGAACGACAAGTAACTATCTCACAATATACACAACACAGACTATCTCACTTGTGCTAAGCAGAAGTGGAACCCATAACCATTTTGGTTGGAGAGTTTATCACACAACGAAAGGTTTCACTAGAAAACAAACCCTTTGGTAAGACTAAAGATGTGTATTTGTCGATGCAAAAAGTCATTTCTTTAAGTTTAAAGCTGTTCCAGGTTGTGTAGTTTTTGAGTGTATTTTCATTATGTTTTTAAGATCTTACGTTTTTTTTCCTTGAAGATAGTGAAGCTAGTGTACATGTATGTATTTTATTTTTATATTCAGTTAGGACTATCCACAACTTGCGTATATGCAAATGCCATTAAATATATATCCCTCAAAAGTTGAATAGTTACATGTATATCTTTGGTTTTTTATTCACATGATGCAATGGTTTTTTAGTATACAAAGAATATAAACACAATTTTACATATTTGGAAGGATATATATACAAATGCCCCCTAAATATTTTGTACAACATACAATATTTCTAAATCACACTAAAGACAAAAAAATGTACCTTTGCCATTTAACGAGTCACACAAAAGGGCCAAAACTGTTAGATACTACTAAAGAACTTGTATCCAGATAGTGCACGTATTGTGTGAGAAGCTCCCATTAAATGGTATGTGGGTTCAAGTCATGCTTAAAATAATGTGAGATAGATTTGCGGCATAAATATTGTGAGATAGTTAAAATTGCCGTTAAAAATAAATAGCTATAAAATGACGAATTTATAACAGCACAATCTAACTGAATAAAGGAATACGAGATAACTAGAAATCTAGATTTAATCATAATCATGCAAATTACTATTGGTAGAAACAAATGTTGCGTACGAAAAATCTCTCGCACCTCAACTTCAATAGTATCAAACGCTTGCATTCCAAGTACCTTGCTCGATTAACTAAAATATAAAACCAAGAGGTGAGTATGTTAGTCGCACTTAAAGCACTAAATGGTGAACGATACTACTAAAGAACTTACCAGCAGCTACTTTAAGTACAGGTTGATGTTCTAACTAACAAAAGAATGCTATTTCAGCTCATTTGAATTCACGATAGAATCGACATACTTGAAAGAAATAGCAACAACAAGCTTTAAAAAAAACGAAAAGAAACACAAGTGAGATTATGTGCCTGTTCAAAAGACCATCTTGAGATGTCCATATTATCTGCTTCAGAAACTTTGAGTAGCTAATAGACTGCAACGTAATCGAATTCATTGCAGTGTTCAGATAAGTGGGCGGACTCATAAAGCAACAACCCAAAACCATGAATCATAGGTCAATATCAATTTGACATGCAAATAACCTAATTGCTCCATTATGACCAGAAGTATAATCCATGATAGAATCCACGTACTTGAAAGAAACGACTGATTGTGTGCCATAAAAAAGACCATTTTCAAATGCCCATATTATCTGCTTCAGGATGTTGGTGATTTTGCATCACCGATATTATTTAAGTGTAATGGATTAATTTAGGTGACCAATGTAATCATGATAAATGTTCAACAAGTCGGGGTTGTGCGGAGTGCACACTTGTATGACGTTATTATGATTGCTATTCGAGGCGAGGCCGAATGACGGTCGGCGGCGGCGCCCACAGGCCGAATCAAGGCGCCCCACAAAATTTTTTGGTATAAAGTGCTATGTTAAGCACTAGAAAATAAAATTTCGGTATTTTGTCCCATATTTTAACGCTCGGTTATGAAGTAATCGCTATAGCGATTACAACCGCTAAGCAGTTTTTGGTCATATAATTCGTTTTTGGTTACGGTTCATAACTAACAAAACATATTCTCAAGTTAAATCTGAAGTTTTATCCGATTAGAATTTGGTAGAACCACGAAATACTTCAATCGATAGTGTTTACGACTCTCGATTCTTGATCATAATTTCCTAACACGGGATATGTGAGTAACTAATAGACAGCAAAGTAATCTACTTCATTTCAGTGTTCAGATAAGTGGGCACGCGAACTCATATATCAACAACCCAAAACCATGAACCATAGGCCAAAACTCAATTTGACCTGCAAATAAACTAATCGCTCTATTATGACCAGAAGTATAATCTGGGAATAAGAATCTTCAATCTAGCCATCTAGCTTAACTTAATTGTCACAAGTTCAATAAAAATGCTTTCAAACTTTTGATCATTTGAAAAATTTAGATCTGGTTATAATAACTATACCACAAATCTTCAGTCGGTTGCAAATTTTTAAAATTTATACGGAGAGCATTATGGTAGCTAGTCAAATAACATAACATGACTTCCTAACTACGGAAACAGAAGTTTCACATTTGAGTTCATCAATAACCAAGCTGATATAGCAGTATGACTTATCGTTACCAATCCATGTATTTATTAAAAGGGGGTAAACATCAATAAGAAAAATTACTAGTCACAAGTGTTCTATAACAATTGGAACCCACCTATTCATTTTCAACTAGAAGATGAGGAGAAACAAGGCTCTCCACGATATTAGGGCCACCCGAAAACTTCCGATTACCAATAACCCAATAGCGTGGACAACACATATCATGCCTCTCTTCAATAAAGTTGCTTGCATATTCAAACTTAATTTGGCAATTATCCGGAAGCATTTCCCAAGATTGTATGTCATTGTAGTTCTTCATTACCATAGTGGGATGCAAGTGTGGACGATAATATACACATAGACATTCTTCCATAATCCCCACACGCAAAGCATTTGACTTCTTCATTTCCCAATATTGTATGTCATTGTACTTCAACGTTTACCTGACTCATATGACCAACTCATAATAAACTTAACCAGTAATGTTCTTTTTTACTATCTAGTCTTGATGATGTTGCGGCTCTATTCTAGAAGAAGAAAGCAGGCGTAACAATAGGGAGGATGCAGACACGATTCAAGGCAATGTGGATGCTTTGGTGGTGACGAGAGGAGGTCAATGGAACCTGGCTCCAGTGGGAGTCACAATCATAGTAAATCTAGAACAGGAAGGAAGAAGAGTTTTAAATGCTACAAATGTGGCAAGCCGGGTCACTTTAAGAAAGATTGTCGAGGTTCATATACCTCAAATCCTCAGGGAAATGTCGCTAGCACTTCAGAAGATGGTAGCGCTCTGTGTTGTGAAGCAGTGGTTGCAAATGAAGGCAGAAAAAGATTTGCATATGTATGGATGATTGTTACAGGAGTTACTTTTCATATGACCGCAAGAAGAGAATCGTTTCATCAATATAAACCAATCTTCGGAGGCGGATCTGTGTACAGTTGCAATGATCATACACTAAAGATCATTAGAATTGGAAATATCATGGTGAAGGTGCATGATGGTGCGGTTCGTACCATTAGGGATGTGCGACATGTGGGCGTAAAAGAATCTATTGTCTTTAGGACAATTGGATGATCTTAGTTGTAAGGTTGAAATACAAAACAAGATCATGAAAGTTATAAAGGGCGCTTGTACTTATGAAAGGAGAAAAGGTGGTGAACTTATACCAATGAAGGAGAGATAATTGAAGAAGGCGGAAGCATCAGGTTGCTTCACATATTCCAAGTCATAGAGTTGCAGTAACATGACATCAAAAACTTGGACATATGTCAGAACAAGGAATGAAGATTCTTTTGGAAGGGAATTAATTCCTGGCCTCACAAAGGTTTGTTTACCTTTCTGTGAGCATTGTGTTATTAGCAAGAAGCATCACCAAAAATTCAAAACATCAAATTCTAGAAGTGTCTCTATTCTAGAATTGGTTCACTTTAATGTATGGCAGGCACGGTTCTATCCTTGGGAGGAGCAAAGTATTTTATATCCTTCATTGATGACTATTCCAGGAGATGTTGGGTGTACCCAATCAAGAAGAAGTCTGATGAAGTTTTCAAAGTTTATAAAGTGCGGATTGAACTTGATTCTGGAAAGAAGATCAAATGTTTGAGGACAGATAATGGAGGCGAATACACTGGTGATGAATTTGATACCTTTTGCAGGAAAGAAGGAATCAAAAGGCAGTTCACCACAGCATACACTCCTCAACAGAACGGAGTGGCAGAGCGGATGAATAAAACCTTGTTGGAAAGAGTAAGAGCAATGTTGGCAACTGCAAGCTTGGAGAAGTCGTTCTGTGCAGAAGTAGTCAATACCGCCTGTTATGTGATAAATCGGTCACCTTCAACTGCAGTTGAGTTGAAGACCGATGGAGATGTGGACGGGAAAGCCGATAAACTATTCAGACCTTCATATATTTGGAAGTCCTGTGTACGTGGTGTACAATTCTCAAGAAACTACAAAGTTGGATCCTAAATCCAGAAAGTGTTTGTTCTTGGGGTATGCTGACGGAGTAAAGGGGCATCGTTTGTGGGACCCCACTGCCCACAAAGTAGTCGTCAGCAGAGATGTTGTCTTTATGGAAGATAAAGTTCAAGAGAATGAAGAAGGTGATAGCACTAAAAGAGAAACTACATCAATACATGTGGACAAGCAATTTCAGTCGAGTGATTCTTCAGAAACCGTACCACAGCACGAGGTGAATGAGACAACCGAGTCTCAAGCTCCAATGACTCGTACTCTTAATCGTGAAAGAAAACGTCCAGTGTGGCACTCAGATTATGTTACGGAGAGCAATGTTGCATGCTGTCTTCTTACAGAGGAAGGAGAGCCATCAACTCTTTAAGAAGCACTGAAAAATTCAGATGCGTCGTTCTGGATGGCAGCAATGCAAAAAGAAATTGAAGCTCTTCATAAGAATAATACATGGGAACTGATGCCAATACCAGTAGGAAGAAAACCCATTGGAAACAGATGGGTAGATAAGATCAAGAGGAACGGTGAGCTACCAAAGAAAAAGAAAGTTTTATCAAGTGTTTTAATAAAGACTTTTTTGAGTGATTTAAAAATTTTGTCATTATAATTTTTTTGTGAGCACATATTTGTGAGAGTAACAGTTCATATATCCAACAGTTTCCATAGTCGAAGAAATAGTCGAAGAATTTGAACCAGCACCAATAAAATCATTATCGTCTTTCTTTTTCTTTTTGTTACCTCCTCCACCCGCATCCAAGAACCCCACATTCATCATCACAATTCACACAACGAGAAAACAAGAAGAGCAAGTAGCGTATGATCTTCTGTGCACGCAGAAAAATCCTAACTAATTAGGGTTTTCGGAACAAAAACACGGTCACATGCTTGGATCAATACTAGGATAATGATTAACAGTGAGATCCTAAAAAAAAGAATGTAGCAACGAAGCACATCAACAACAAGTAGAGATCGATAACAGTAATAAACTGTAATGACGAATCTAGAACCTAAAGCGCGACAACCAGACAACAAGGAGCACAATATATAGTCGACTAAATCACAAGATAAATTACTATGATAGGTCAGCCTATATTCTATTCATTAATGCATGAATTGGAATGAATAGAGTTAGAATGCTCTCTTTTTGTTCTGTAAATGGGCATGTCCATTTCACGAAGAAAAAAAAAAAAAAGGTAAAGTACGGCTTTCTCTCTTTTCTGCTATGTTCAGGTAGACAACAATTAATAACAAACAACTTCATTCATCTCTCACTTTTAAGTTCATACGGTTCTAAGCTTTTTACAAAGACTCAAACAAGTCGATTTAAAAGGTGTTTGAATTTTACACAAACTGAAGGAAGGCATAGAAACACCATTGCAAATTCAAATAACACATAGGTTTTGTTTTATTTAATACAGTACATAAAACACACAAGACGAAACACAATTATTTATGCTTATATGAGTTGTGGTTCTACATCGTGCTTAGCAGTTGCAAGGATCACACTGACGCGCTTGATTCACTCTCACCACCAAACCCCTTGGCAAATAAAACATCACCACTCATCGTCATGGTGGCAGTCAATCTCTCAACGTTGCATCTGTCAAAAATAATAAGAAACTCGAGATTTTTGACAAATAATATTAATACAAATGGAACTTGGTAAAGAGAAAAGAATTTACGAGTTGCAGTTGCAGCTTGAGCCGCAAGAGCAGCTTGACCCGCATGAGCAAGACATGTTTTCTAAGATTTTGATGTTGATTTTGGTAATATGAAAGTTGTTTAGATTGATGCTTTAAAGCTTGGTGATTTTATTGTGTGATCATATGCTGCTATTTATAGAATGATGGAATGATCTACATCGTACACGTGTATGGACCTGATTGAATATGCATGAAATTGTTTGAGTTGATAATTATTCCTCATGTCACTAACAATTTTTCCTTTGTTGTGAACAAGAATTTAGGGAATGAAAAGTATTCTTCAATTGATTCATAATGTCAGAGATACATGGGGTATATATAAGATAAACTGTAGGGTAAAAACCCTAATTGCTAATTGGGCCATGGGCCTCTTATGGACTATATGGACATCCACTACTAATTATCCATAACACTCCCTCTTGGATGTCCATACTATTAATATGCTTTAGAAATCTTGCCTCATTAAAACCTTGCCGGAAAACCCGGTGGGACAAAACCATGGCTAAGGAAAAAGAGTGCAGTGACATTCCCTCCTCGATGACTACATATGTTGAACTCTTTGAGTTGACGTACTACAATGTTGTGGTTCAATGTCCAAAATGTTGAGGTAGAAGCGCCTTGGTAGATAGATACGCCAAATTGTCACTTGAACGAACTTTCATGTAACCTTCCTTGAATTAAGCAATGCATCCTTCCCAAAATTTCTGAATGGTTAGATGAACTATCCACGATTGTTAGCTTTATCTAACTCCATGAAATTTCAGTGCCACCATTAGTAAAAGCATATCCATTTTGAGACTGATCATTGTGAGAATTAAACATATATCCTGCATCTGCAAAATTAACTAAACTTGTTTTGATGGGTTAGTAAAGTTAAAACCACGTTTCTTGTACCTTTAAAAATATCAAAATATTAATTTTATTCCATTCCATGGAATTTGTTCAATTGATCAATTACTATTCTCGAAATTTTAAATCATGACACGTGCTTCATGCATTCTATATTCCTTAAGGAATCTTAGCATAAAATGAGCTCTTGTATTATTATCTTAGACACGATAACTTATTTCTCATATTGCGGACATAACATCAATCATCTTTAACATTCATGTGTATGGATTTCAAGTTCAAAACCATATCTCATCAAGAGACTTTCATAGTTCATTAGTTATTTGTGTCTTTACATTCTTTGGCCATTTGTTTATAGAACTGCACTTCTTGCAGGTATCCAAGATCCTCACCTTACTTTTACAATATTTATCATGCGCATTATTTATACAATAGTATTATCGACGTCGATTCAGTTCTATTCGATTCCACAATCTACTAGACATTGTATTATATCCTTTACTGAGATCTCATAGCTTTTCAGGTACCCGGGGTTTTTCAATTACTTTCATGTCTAGAACATTATGGGGTCTTTATTACCTCGATTCAACCATCTTAATTTTCTTGCTCCATTTTATCTCTTTATTCGAGGAATTTTATTTGGAATCGATTAGTCTATCACGTTGCAGACGTGCCATAGACTTACTACCAATCATTGGTTTTAATGTTGGGACACACATTGTAGTTGGAGCACTAGCGGTATGTATGATCTAGTCACTTTATTTATGTCACTAACATGTCGGCAATTACTAGATCGGAATGTAAATTGTCCCTTCAAGTTCTTATATATTGGTGTGAGGATCAACATTTATATCATAATTCATTCCATATCTCTCACGCTCATTCTCCCCAGATGAATTATCAATTTCAACATCCCATTTTGCAAAACTCACATGGGAAATATGGTTTGTGACCAAAACTATTCTCTTGGGAGGATTCATTATAGATTAATGGCAAGATGCGAACTCATATGTTATAATATGCCCATAAACTTAGAGTTTTGCTCTCACAATATTATTGGCTTTGCAATCAATGAAACGCTTTATGAACGTTTCAACAAAAGCAATTCGGCGTATGAACATGGGCAACTTTATGTTCAACACTTATTCCAATAATCGCCCAATACTTAAGAGTATTCACCACTATTCTTAAACATACGATTTGGAAAACCTTGCTCGCATTTTTAAGACGAGTCACTAATCACGCTAACATAAGTTGCGTTTTGGTGATCATTTGACGATGCATCGATTTTAGAAATCAAAATGATCCACATGGCGTATGTATAGGCCTACATACATCCCCTTTATATTCTTTCCAAAACTTCATAGGACAAAGTCCTTACTTTAATTGGTGGTGACAAATAAACAATTAACTTCAATGAGAATAATCAAATTTATCTTTGAAGAAACTCATCGTTCTTCTATACATTTCGCATCTTCATTGACCCGGGATGGTCTAACCGGTCATGCCATTCAAGAAAATAATCTTGGCTCATAAATCATGGTTTAGTACCACATGTGCTTAAAGAACACTCAAGTAATATCTAAAAATCAAATAATATGGAGGGACTAATACATTGTTGCATTTATACTTTTGTTTCTCCAATCAAATTATATAAGCACTATTATGGCTTCCACATTATTTAATACAAAGCATTTTAAGGCTTTAAATATAATATGCACATTAGCCTAAACCATAATTAAAGAAGAAAACATGTTCGATACGAGTGAAGTTGCTCTATTTGCGTGAGTATATGCTCTTAATCAGTTTATAAGCAAATAAAATTGCATGATAGATATATAAATATATAAGGCAAACTCAATGTCATATAATATGACTCAATTAAAACTCCTTATTCACTCAAAACCTTAACAACAATATTGCAAAATTCACCACAATTATGGTCATCACATCTTTTCCTACTCCACAAAGGATAATTAATAAACTCGACATTTAAAGAAAAATGGTTCTCATATCATGACACTTACATTGATCATCATATCATCATATACACTTTGTAGAGTTGAGCATATTCAAAAATAAGTTTAATAATAATCTATTAAAGCTCGTTGTTTTACATAATTTGAAGTAATTAAGCATCAATTGTTTATAGCATTACTCATACATGACTTCATCTTCCTATAATATGAACACTTATTTAAAGTGATTTATAGGAGTATCATAACATATACTTCATATGGTGTCACGTATTAATCGCCTTAATATTATTAGACCAATTAAGCACATATCACATTAAATCGGCATCAATCACATACACATAGATCACATAAACAATTTAAATTCAAGAATTTCGTGATATATTATGCTAAGTGACAAGCACATGAATTTATCACATTAGAGAATATATAAGGCGCTAAGTTCTATCACATAAATCGGTTGTCTAATGTTTAACATTGCATCATAAGCAAATGTTTTAATATAACAACTTGCATTCAAATAAGCATAAAACTAATCATATAATGAACTAGATGTCTGACATCAATAAAACTCATGGTCCCATAAATTTATTTATTTTTTACTTAATTCCTTGGCAAGTCTCGACGTAGCATTAAATTTTTTTATAGTGCTTGCGATAACAAATCATTTGGCAAAAAAATAAAATAAAAAAATGTTTCAATGAAGAAATTCATATTGACAAACAAGAGCTAATTAACATTAGACACATCATGTTATAATTGTAAGATATCACACTTCGTTTTCTATATAGTACAAATTTTAAATGATCAAATACTACAAATGGCTCACCATCCCGCTCTACTTTAATACTTAGGCAATTGATTTAATATTAGTTTATGTATGTTTTCAAAGAACCCACAATAAATTTTATTAAAAGCAAATTAAGATTAGCTCAAAACAAAAACAAAAAATGAAGTTCTTAAAGTTTAATCATCATAAAGCATGAGAACATTGTGGTCTAAACTTTATGTTCTGGATTAAGATCGTATAACAAATTTTCATAAGCGATGAGTTACAAGTTTTATAGATATCATAAAACACCTATAATTATACATTATCAAACAAAACCTAGATGGAGTGTTATCAAATTCTTAACAAATTCTTGGTATGCAATATTATAATAAATGCTCTTTAATTGTTTAAGTATCTTTAAATTCAAGAATCCAATTATTTAATTTGAATGGTGGTTAAATATCAAACGTGATTAACATATATGACTACACGAGTAGTAAATTTAAAAGTAACTTACGGCATCAAAAAGATAAATCAATCATGGTATTATTACAATTATAAAGCAACATATAAGAGAAAGAAAAAAAAACGATCTACGATGTGAAACAAATTAAACAATCAACAATTCAAAACATATGTCATATAATACATATTTAATTTACTGTAAATACTCATTCGAAAAGAAGCCACGTGAGCATAAATGTACATGCATATATGAGTGCGATATTAGTACTATATTAAAAATCAGTGACATACCTTGGCAAAACAGGAAAAGAAAATAATTTGCAACTACTCATACGACAAAAGTATGAATTTCTTGTTTACGCTTATATCAAACAATAGTGATCATATTTATTAGACAAACAATATTGAATTACAAACAGTATTAATAAGAATATGTGCATCAGTGCATGTGTTAATATGACACATTAAAACATCATAAGAATATCATATTAAATTATTAAGTGAGAGCTTATTAAGAAACATAGCATGCCGAATCATATATGTAAAGGCTCGAAGACATACCTGTGAAAAACAAGAGAAAACAAAAACCTAAAGCTTTTAGAGCGTGCTGATAACGTGTTGTGAACAAGAATTTAGGGAATGAAAAGTATTCTTCAATTGATTCATAATGTCAGAGATACATGGGGTATATATAAGATAAACTGTAGGGTAAAAACCCTAATTGCTAATTGGGCCATGGGCCTCTTATGGACTATATGGACATCCACTACTAATTATCCATAACATCCTTAAATTTTACTCCATCCGCTCTAAAATTATTATTCTAATCCAGAGGTGCGTGGACCTATGTGAAAGAACAAGGTTTTTTTGGGTAAAAGGTCAAAAGACCCGGTAAATATATTACTCCAAAAAACGTTTAAGTACAAAGGATATGGGTGAATCCCATATCTCAGCCCGTTACATAGGCGAAAAAGCTTATATAACAAGATACTTCCAATTCCCTAAATCAGAAAAAAAAACCACTACTCAAAAGATACCATTAGACTCATATGAAAACAAAATTACTTTCTACCAAGACCTTTGAGCTTGATACCATACGTGTCATGTAAAGCATCCAAATTTCCTGGAAGATCGTAGACCTGATCCGCATAGTCATCATAATCATAGTCATCATAATCATCTTCACGATCATGACCACCACCAAATAGGTTCATGGACTCATCAAACGTATTCACAACCTCGTCTTCATCACTGTCTGAAACAACAATCTCACCCACCTTAGAGAATGGGTTAACCCTCTTAGTAGAAGAAGTAGACCCCGGATAATCAACCTTTTGAATAGGATGACCATCATCATCCACAAGAGTAGCTTTCCATCAATAAGTAGCTTTTCAAGCTCCCAATTTTCCCACTAAAGGGTAGAATTAACTTCCTTTGTTTCCATTGAATCACTCATGGCGATACTTGTGATGCATTACCGGTCTCTAAAGACCCATCCTCCTTAGCTTCCTTTGGAATACCCGAATTCACATCCTTAGTCACTTCATTGGTAGGAATACCACAGTCATCCGTATCATCCATATGAAGGCCATCAAACCGGTTTGATGTAGCAATCTTCGTACCACTCGTACTAGCCACATCAGCGGCCTTCGTACCACTAGTACTAGCCACATCAATAGACTTCTTCTTATTGGCATCCACTTTCTTGGGTGCAGCAGGAGGCGCTTTGGGTTGATATTGCATCTTCTTCCCCACAACGGGTTTAGTAAAACCTCCTTTACTTGGACCAGATTGACCACCACTATTACTCTTCTTCTTAGTATTGACCGTTTTAAAACCATCATTAACACTTGGAGCAGGCTGAGTAGTAGGTAGAACATACTTAGGACAATCAGCAAAGTATGACCAAAATCTTACACTTATCACAACGAGGTTTCCACTCATATTCAACCGAATCTTCTCAATAGTTGAACCCGTCCCATCAAGGAAAGGTATCTCAACATTGAGGTTATCCTAAGAACCTCATCATATAACTTCAATCATGCACCTAGCAAAACTACTACGGCCCCATGATTCCTTGCACATTTGGCTAGTATAAGCATCTAACATTTTGGGCGTACCAATCAATGTGGCAAGAAGACTAAGACCATCATCAGAAAACATAGCAAGAGGAACATCATGGAATTTAACCCACACCGGGATGTTGGTCAAATCCTCTTTAAGTAAGTTGGTGTTCAAGGTCCATGGTTTAAGAATAATTGGTACATTTTTAATCAACCAAGGACCGTTTTCGAGGACATCATCAATACCTTTCTTCGAACTGAACTTAAAGAAAAAGAACCCCTTTGCATTCATCATAACCTTCTGTATACCATACTTAGCCCACACATTGCGTACATAGTAATCAACAACAGGAAAAGCAAGGCGTTGACCAAGGAAATACCCATAAAGAGTATTCTCAAATCTGATATTCACCTCTTCCACTACTTTCATCGGGACAGAAAGATCAACTCCAGTCTTTTTATTACTACATTCCAACCTACGAAACTTTGACACATGTTTATTAGGATCATTAGAAGTAGCACCCGCATAAGAGACCGATTTCACACCAGTTCCACTAGTAGGATTAGTCTTAAAAGTGTTGTGACCAGAATTAGCATCAACATTATCACTAGTAGGAATGATCGTATTCCCAAGTGTACCAAATTCCTGTGATAGCATAGCAACTTCAAAACTCGACAAAGGAGAAACTTGTTTAGGGACATTAGAGGTGTCCATAGGCTGTTTATTAGACGCACCAGGTTTTTCTTGATTAGCATTTCCCCCACTCGATGACACATCCACACTTGTAGCTAACAACACGTTACCATCAGCACTTGGTTCAACATAAGTCGAAGAAGCTTGCCACACTTTAAGATTCTTATTACCATCAGCCCCATGTGAACCATACTGATCATTAGCAAACGAATCAAGTGAAATCGGCTTCACTTGTTCACGAACCAACTCATCAGATTCATTCCCAACAGCATGCGAATCATCTTCAACACTAGGGTTTGTCAAAACTCTAACAGAATTACGCAATGGGGGCTCACCTGAATTACCATCAATCGACGTACCATTGTCTTGTTCCTTCAAACGAATCATACGAGCAGCCAATTCATCAACATGAATATTACCCACGAAACTAGTAACAGCAGATGTGTCCTTAGTCACACTTTTCGAAGCCAAAAAACCCTTATGCATCTCTCACAACCAATAACACACTAATCAAACACTTAATAACAGCCTCTAATTATCCCAGCAAGCATGCAAGACCAAATTAAGAAGAGAAAACCCTAATCGCAAAGATTAGGGTTTATAGCGATAAGCACCAAAAACTAACCACCAACCATAGTATGCATTCGTTCAATAAATGGTATATATAATAATGACCAATTGATCAACAATATACGAAACCCAAATTGGATAGTTGAATGAAGGTACCATGCACTAACAACAAAACAATATTAATGAATTATTGAGATAGCTAAAAGTTTTGCCGTCAACAATATTAAAATCTTGGCAACGCAAAAACGAATCAACAAAAGAAACACACCGACCCACGATAATTAAAACCAATGATCAATAACTGACCCACAATAGGATTTAATAATCGTAGGAAGATTAATCGTTATGTGAAGGATTCGTTTTTTCGCCAAACTTCGCCAAACAAGAGAGGTGATTTTAGGGTTTTTTTACTCTTTACATCAACGACTGTGAAAGAACAAGGTTCTTTTTAAGGTTCTTTGACATGTGATTTTCTTTGGTATAGATGTTAAACAAAATGTAGCTTTAAAAATACGTAATCGAATTCATTGCAGTGTTCAGATAAGTGGGCGGACTCATAAAGCAACAACCTAAAACCATGAATCATAGGTCAATATCAATTTGACATGCAAATAACCTAATTGCTCCATTATGACCAGAAGTATAATCCATGATAGAATCCACATACTTGAAAGAAACGACTGATTGTGTGCCGTAAAAAAGACCATTTTCAAATGCCCATATTATCTGCTTCAGGATATGTGAGTAACTAATAGACAGCAAAGTAATCTACTTCATTGCAGTGTTCAGATAAGTGGGCACGCGAACTAACCCAAAACCATGACCCATAGGCCAAAACTCAATTTAACCTGCAAATAAACTAATCGCGCCATTATGACCGGGAATAAAAATCTTCAATCTAGCCATCTAGCTTAACTTAATTGTCACAAGTTCAATAAAAATGCTATCGAACTTTTGATCATTTGAAAACTTTAGATCTGCTTATAATAACTATACCACAAATCTTCGGTCAGTTGCAAATTTTTAAAAATTTATACGGAGAGCAATATGATAGCTTGTCAAATAACATTACATGGTAGTTTCACATTTGAGTTCATCAATAACCAAGCTGATGTAGCAGTATGACTTATCGTTAACAATCCATGTATCTATTAAAAGGGGGTAAACATCAATAAGAAAAATTACTTGTCAGAAGTGTTCTATAACAATTAGAACCCACCTATTCATTTTCAACTCGAAGATGAGGATAAACAAGGCTCTCCACGATATTAGGGCCACCCGAAAACTTCCGATTACCAATAACCCAATAGCGTGGACAACACATATCATGCCTCTCTTCGATAAAGTTGCTTGCATATTCAAACTGTTAGCCTTAATAGTTTTATTAGAAGTGATGGTCATTCACGTTTAGGAACTTTGTAACGTGTGTTAGATATCGTATTAGAATAGTCAACGGACTCGTGGATTGGACTAAGCTAATTGGTTAGAAGTTATGTTAAACTAACCTTATATCAATCCATGTCCAATCCAATCCAAACGAGCCCATGCCAAGCCCATTAGGGCATCTTCTACTTGTACTATATAAACCCTCAAAGTCTCATTTGAGGGTGTGCTGAAGTGTGTGTGTGTGTGTTTTCCTTGAAGCAATATACAACTTATTGTTTTCATCTTCTTTCCTTTATCTCTCTAAACACATACGCATAACCGATCATCAAGTCACCATCTTTCTTATCTTTTCTTTCTTTATTTCTCGCTTATCTTGTGTTTGTGTTTCGTGTTATACGCGTAACGCGTGGGTTACGTGGTATTGGTTTGTGTTGGTAAAAGTGATAAGGTTGATAGATCTACGGTCATAACAATTGGTATCAATCGCTAACAATGATTTAGGAGTGTTTGTGTTTGCTTTGAAGGGTTACACGTAAAGTTTTGGTACTCACGTTATCCATCTTTGCACGCTTAAAGCTTTAATTTTGCACTTAAAAATTCAAGATTCTTGTCGTTTAAGGTTTATTTGGTGCTAAAGTTTCGCTTTTTGCAAAAGTTGAAGCTTTATGTGTTTTCTTCATTTTAAGCTTGTATTTGGTTTATTGGTCATTTCTACTCGTAACTTTTCTAAGCACTTTGGGTGAAAAGGTCAACATTTACGGGTTATTCGAGTGTTTTAAGGATATCGTGCAAGAGAAATCGTTTGAATCGGCTGAAATTTTTTACAGTAGGTCAAAACCTAGCTCACTCGTAAGAAAGTCAACTACGCATAAGGTTCTACTCATAACTTTTGGTGCAGATTCTTGAGCTTAAGCGGTGACTCGGTGCTTCCTCACTTGGATAAGTTTGTGGAACACTTGACTTTGGATATCCCTTACTGTGTGGCGGTGTAAAGGATTTTGGTTCTTAACCATAGTTTACGCATAAGCTAAAAGCTTACGAGTAACTCTACGCATAACTTCACAATTACGCGTAAGGTTTACGAGTAACTTTTTCTCTGATAAGCAAGGTTACGCGTAAGATACTTCCTCGCCTAAGGAATCCTATGCCTAAGCTTCCTCGCATAAGATCCTACGCCTAAGCATCGTCACTCGTAACTTCATGCTCTTTCTCGCATAAAGGTTTTTTTAAAAAAAAAAAAAAAAAAGAGTTTTAGCGGAAAACTTGAGTAAAATTTAAATTTTGAGAAGACTAAGCGTTTCATTTTACGCGAAATTCAAATTTTGGTTTAATCAGTGAAAATTTTGGTCAAAATTCAAATTTTGGGCCTAAATTCAAATTTTTTCGGTCATATTTTGCGTCAAAATTGTCATAACTCAAATTTTTCATACGACCTTAGAATTGATTTTTATAGTAAATTTCAAATTTTGGGCGAAATTTTTTTGAACCGAGTTTATGAGTACGACTTTCTGAAAAACCTCAACTGAGCTTAATCTTCATCAACTACAACTCCTTTATCGTTGAATCGATCCTACATCAACTTTATCAGATCATACCTTCATCAATGGCAACTCAACAAGACATTCATGCAGCCGGTGCCAAAACCGACCTCCTATGTTGGCAAAAGGTGGTTATCTTCAATGGAAAAGTCGAATGCTCCGCTACATCAAGACCAAACCTAATGGAAAACTCATGATTAAATCCATTCAGGATGGACCCTTTAAGCCTCGACAAGTTCATGTACCTGGAAATGCTGATGCAACACCTCCCGGCCCACCATCTTATCATACTCAAACCGAATCGAATACACCAAGAGGATCGAAGCAAGTCGATCAGGATGACATGGCAATTCATATTGTCCAACCGGGTTTACCAATAGACATCTTTCTTTGCGGTGAGCAGGTTGTGAAGCGCTTTCGATATATGGGAGCGTGTTAGGCGGCTTTGTTATGGGCGAAATAGGTCAACAAGACATGGAGAACAAGCGCTAACCGAATGGGAAAAGTTCACTTCAACTCCGGGAGAATCCATTGAATCCTACTATGGAAGGTTTTGCACTTTGATGAATGAGCTTATCGAAACAAGCTAGCACCAAATCGTTCAAAACATCAAGTTCTGAACAATCTTCCGGAAGAATGGGACGATATGTCACTATTGTCAACCAAACAAAAGACTTACATCGGTGAACTTTGATCAATGAATGATTTTCGAAACAAAACCAAGTCGATGTCAATGAAGTCGAGAAAAGAAAGATTGGAAAAGAATCATGATCCATTGGCACTTATTGCAAAGACTCAATCTTGGTGAATACACAACAACAAGGTTCATCATCTTCCAACAACAACTACTTGCAAGAATACATTCCACAACCACAAAATTGTTTTCCTCAACAACAATTCTATCCACGAACAACAAGTCATTCAACAACCGCATCCACAATACCGGAACAAGGAATCACCGATCCCGAAGTCGAACAAGCGACCTTGCAACAAATATTTTCTTTAATTAATGACATTTAGCGATCTCATGGGTGATCGGCGGTTCCGTATCGAGTGTCGGTTGGGAGATGTTATTGGGAATCGAATGGATTTGCTACGGGTATACAAATGGGGAATCGAATATGGGATATCAAAATGGGAATAAGCTGTTTTATGACTTGCTTGAATGCTACCTCCAGAACCTCAAAGACAAGATTCGGGATCTAGTGTCATACCAATGACGAAGCTTGAAAAGATCCATTACATGTTGATGTTAGCGAGAAAAAGAAGAGTTGGGAATTGAGTTGATCTTGAGAAATCAAATTCGGTACCCAAAATGGGAAGATAAAGCAAACGATAATGCAACCTCCGGTCATACAATCAATCAACAGGACACAACATCAAGCGGTACTTATGACACAACTCCGCTCTCGACTCGATTCACTCAATGTGGTACCAAATTCGTTTACTCATGAAGCCACATTCGTGTCTCCGAACCTTATTATGACACATATGTGGAGAGCAAGTTAATACCAATGTTAACTCGAAACTCCATATATGGATCCTAATGGAGGTCAAGTGATAGAATGGTGCTAATGATGAGGAAACACGTGCTTATTTTGAATCATTAATCAATAAGCGTGGCATTGAAATTAAAAAGTTAGTAAGGTCAATCGCGAGGTTAAGGCCGCGAATCGAGAAAGTGACGGCGAGCTTGAGAGTTACAAAGAGAATGCAAGAGCCTATGAATTTCATACAAACAAAATATCGAATTAGAAATTGGTTATCGAGATTACATTTTAAGAGAAAAACAATTGCAACTCAAGTATGATACACTTGATGTGAATCGAACTTGAAAATAAAATCTTTAAACAAGGAAATTTACGAACTAAATGACCAACTTTCTAAACAAAAAGCACTATTTTCGATCTTGAAAAGAGAAGAAAGCAGTTGATTCGATTTTCAAAGCGAGAAGATTCTCTTCTTGATGAAATTCGGATAAAATGAAACAATCAAAAATTGGATAATTTACTTCTTACAACGGGTCATTCCGCTAAGACAAACAAGATGCTTTCTAATCAAGTAAATCCGATTTTCATACTTCACATAAAATGGCTCTTGGTAACTCACCTCCTTGTTTCCTCAAAGCTCGAAACAACGGAATGTGTTGAACAATGGAAAACCTTTGCATGAACCCATAATTGTGCATGATTCTCTCGAAGCGTTGGAACTATCGAGGAGAGTAGATCAAAATGAAACAAAAGAATCCGGATCTTAAACCTATTGATTATAACAAATGGAACAAAATCAATGGAATTACTTTTATGTCTCAAAATGAAAAGTCAAAGTTTTCCATAACACCAAGTGTTTCAAACAAAGTGTCAACACCGGTTTCAAAACCAGTTGTAGTTTCCAAATCTCTTTCAAAATCGAACAAATGACTTCAAACAATCCTTTTAACACAAGTGATGCGAGAAGTATTTTAGACAATGTGAAAACTAAATTGCGAGATCTTCAAGGCCTTTGTTAAAACTAAAACCACTATTACACCTAATAACTGGTTCTCTAGTTTTGATATCGAACAAAGAAAGTTTTTGAAACTCAAATTGCCCCTCAATGGATGCAATCGGTGCAAGGTAATTCATTTTGAACAAGCATTTTGAAAGAAACAACTGACTTTGTCAAGGACCATAAATCCACGGTAAAGCAAGCTAAAGACGTGTTGAACAAATCAAAGTTTTGGAAAATTTAAATGACTCTCTATTCGAAGATGTTCGACCATCGATATAATGTCCATTATTTTGCAAACATATTACATTGAAGATCATGAAAGACTCGATGCGAGACCTCCATAATTGTTTCAAAATATGAAAAAGCTCTTGAAAAAATTGAAAAAGAAAAGCGTGTCCTATTTTAAACGACGATCGAAAAAGAGGAATGCAAGTATGACAAAGCGTCGTATGGCGTGCCTACAAGGACATGAAAGAGCAAAATGATCTTTTGAGAGCTCAGCTGGGAAGTCTAAAAGGAAAGGCTGTGGATACTAAGTTTGCAAAACCATTGACGGAGGAGAAAACAAATGTTCCCAAACCGGTTTTCAAACAAAAAATGTCTATTTCTCAACCTCCTCCAAAAGTCAATGAGAAAAAAGAAGTGTCAAAACCAGTCACTCCACAGTCCTTGCCTATTAAAATGAGAATTATCAAAGTTTTTGAAAAAGAAAAAGCGGTTATTGAAAAACCAAATGTGTTTACACATGGCAATTCTAGGAATAGTACACGGAATGTGACCAAAATCCGATTAAAGAATCATCGGTTCTAACGACATGGTCAACAATCACTATCTAGAAGAAGCTAGGAAAAGGCACTGACTGAAAAGGCGGAATTCTAGGTGCAACATTTAGGGTGATGAATTCTACAAGATTTCAAAACCTTGCTAGTAGTAGTAAACCATTACCTAGGAACACTCTACAAAAGACTAGGGATTGGCTTACATCTAAGAGTAGTTGCGCAAAAGAAAATGCTATGCCCTTAGAAAACAACACTAGGAATTCTAAGTCCTTTCGAACAAGAATCAATTTCAAAAAGATCTGTAGTGACAAAGTTAAAGTTCTTTGTTTTAAACAAAATATTGAATTTATGCATACTACATGTAAAAATGTGTCTTTTCATTAATCATGATGCATGTGTCTCACAATATCTCAAGAAAGATAATTCTCGTGCCAAGGAACAATCCACTAAGACACCAAATAAAAACAAGCCCGTTGATAAAATGAACATGGAAAAGAAACCTAAGAGCACTCCCAACAATAACACCATAACACCAATAACACCGTCCACGTCGGTACACATCGACTTTACCATTTAACATTAACATCCTCAAAAACACCCACAACAATAACATCCCAATAACACCATAACACCACTAATATTTCATATTTTCAATTTCAACCCCTAAACTAAATCATACACTTCATTTTTAAACAAAAACAAACATTTCATTAAAACTTAAAACATATTACAATACGAGACTAAAAAATACAACGAAAAAAAAAAAATACAACGAAATAAAATAAAACACACACACACACACACACACACCCTGCAATTAAAAAAACATAGCAAATACTTATTCATCCTCGTCGCTCTCTTGTTGTTGTCCATGTCGTTCAAGATTCTTACGCTAAACATGCTCCATAAGGTCTGTTGGAGTTGGGTATGTTTGTCGGTCGTGTATTTCTTTTGCCTTACGATTGTCGTATCACATCTTTCAACCCATCTTAGTTGCCTCAAATTTCTTGTGGATCCATCCACGATTCGTTATAGTCACGTAAAGCAAATTTTTGATCTTTTATAATCATGTTATGCATAATAATGCAACAATACATGATTCTACGTATCGTGGCAATTTCAAATTGACGTGCCAGGTTGTTGTAGTATACCCCAACGGCCTTGAAGAACACCAAAAGCACGTTCAACATCTTTTCGCGCACTTTCTTGTCTCCTTTTAAAGTACGTATGTTTTCATCAGTTGTTACCGTGAAGGATTTGTGAAAGTTGCCCACGTGGATAAAGTCCATCGACCAAGTAATACCCTGTTCATACCTAGTTCCGTTAACCATATAAGGTGCTTTTGGGGCATTGTCGGCAAGAAGGTCGTCGAATAACGGAGAGTTATCTAAAACATTGACATCGTTATTTGCCTGACATCCCAAAAATGCATGCGGATCCATAAATCTTGAAAAGCAACGACTTCAAGCATAATTGTTGGGTATTTTTATCACCCCTAGCAAAATGGCCTTGCCAGCCATCGGACAATTTTTCCATTCCCAGTGCATACGATCAATGCTACCAAGCATTCCGGAAAACCATGTTTTCTTCATGATGTTGATAAATTTTTGAATGTCGGCCCATGTTGGTTTTCTTAAATACTCCTGCATAAACAAATCAATAATGCATTTGTTAAAATTATCAAAGCAGCCTTTGAAGTACTTTCACCCATTTGCAAGTATTCATCAAATGCATCAGTGTGGTCTTGACGCCAATTGGCGTATGGCATACGTACTTCATTAGAACACTTATACTCATTCAACCCGTACAATCGGTGTTTGCCTAAAAAGGTAAAATGATATGGAATATTATCGGAGTATAAGATTCAATACCTTCAACTATTTGCGGAATAGTTTCGGCTCATCGAAATCTTCTACGAAAATTCGGTTTGAATACTTACAACCTTATGCGAAATAATCGTTGCGAGGCGTTCTTACAGTAAGCTCACGTTCACGATATACATGGGTGCGAGAGCGACTAGGATGTTGAGATTCAATACCCTTTTGTTGTTCCAACTGAAGGTGATACTCGTCTGCTGACGCCATAAATTGGAAGTCCTCTTGGTCATCAACGTCTAACCAAGGCAGGGAATATCACCGACTGATTTGGATCCATTGTGAGCAATTTGATTTTGAAATATGAAAGTGTAAAGAGGAAGTATATAAAGTTTGAATGGAAGTGTGAAAAAATAGAGTTTTAGTTGGGTATTTATAGTGGTAAAAAATGTTTTGATTTTAAAAAAAAAAAAAACTAGCCGTTAAGGGGTTTTTGTAAATTTTAATTTCTAACGGATACTAGACGTTGAGGGACTAGTTGTGTAAGTTTTTCAATTTTTTTTTCTTGCCCTTAACGGGCGTTAGCAACCCAACGGTTGCCTTATAACGCCGTTACCATGTTGATACTCCAATGGGTTTAACGCCCCCAACGGCGTTATAAAGCCTATAACGGCGTTAAGCCGTTACCATTGAGAGTGCTCTAATAGGTGGATCTCTTCAGGACGTAGTTTTTTTCCAAAAATGAGTCTTCCGCTGAATCATAAGAAAACAACTCCTAGATCTTACCTTAGGTGGATTCCCACGGGCA
The DNA here is from genome assembly GCA_022545495.1 of Chrysanthemum lavandulifolium. Lineage (NCBI taxonomy): Eukaryota > Viridiplantae > Streptophyta > Magnoliopsida > Asterales > Asteraceae > Chrysanthemum > Chrysanthemum lavandulifolium. The sequence goes on along the minus strand of CM040238.1, from coordinate 286,538,171 downwards.
AAGTTTTCAACAAAATAGGTCTTAGATGGATTCCCACAGGAAATATTTTTGATACTCGCACCAACACAGATAATAGTGCCAATCATCAGGATAAGGAAGTAGAAACCACTAAAACCGTTGATAGTGATCACCCTCGCCGTGAGGAAACATATACTTCTAACACTGTTATTTGTGAAAATTATTTTTCTGTGGATGCAGGTACTTGTAAAAGTGTAGAAGGTTCATATACCCCATGTGGTAAAGACGAACTTTATGCCAAATTCGCATGTGGAAATCCTTTTCTAATTCCACTCGTAACTCCACTTTTACTTGTCCCAACTTAATCTTCTTTCTTCAAATCTTCTATGTAAATATTTTTGAAAAACAAAATACAAAATTTGAAAAACCAACAAAAGCAAAATATAAAAATATAAATTTTTCAAAAACACAAAAACAATATAAAATCAAAAATACAAAAATATTCTTCTCACGACATGTCTCTCGTATAATCGATATTACATGCGTATCTAGAAATGTCATTCAACAATGATCGGACATGTACATATGCTTGAACGAGAGTTCTTTATATCTTTCTAAAACATGTCATTTCTCAAAATTTCTTCATAATGGCTTTCGTATACTTGATGCGAAACCGGACTTCAAAATAATGGCTTCGGACACATCGATTCGGGACCCGTGCTTCAAAGAAAGGAAAGTGCTTAACCAAACAAAGGTTTTAATATTTTTCAACGCACTATTCCTAAAAACATAATGGCTTGCGATTACTTGATCAGTAACCCGAACTTTAAAGAAAGGAAAGTGCTATGCAAAATCGATTTTCATAAATATCGAGCACTTATCCTAAAACAAATGAAGATTCTTCTCTACAATATCTTCAAAGATTTTCAAAATCTTCTTCACATCTTGCGTACCATTGATTGAAATTTTTCAAAAGATTTTCAAAATCTCTCATTTGGTACCAAGATAACTCCTCTAAACCCTTAATTAATTCTAAATTTTACGTATGAAAAATATGCTTTCGTTAAGGGGAGTATAAAACAAAAATTGTTCCAATATTCATGCTAAATCAGTTTCAAAAACATCATGGATATGCTATTTTTGAGGGGGAGAAACGTGATTAAAATGTAATCAAAAAGATTTAATGATCTTTGTTTGAATCTCAAAAGAGCTCGACTCAGTCGGAACCAATGAATTGACGAGTAATCAAAGTCAGGAAATGTACCATTTCGAGAAACTTGTGATAGACATGCACTTACATGGGTCTAACCTTCTTTTTAAGGGTGTTTACATCTTCAAGTTAGTTATTAGAGCAAGTTGTCACCTCTGTGACAATGGAACTCTTTAAGCGAAAGCAGCGTAACCGTGTCTCGGGGAATTTTCTATCATGAGCCGATCAATTCAAAAAGTGCGAACTCTACCCTCTATGTGCAGATTTCTGTCAAAACTTATAAGCACATATGAAGGGGGAGTGTTTCTTAAAATATAAAACTCTTGGAGTGTTTCAAACATGCTTTCATTCATAAACACTTTGAGAGATTTTCAAGAAAAATGGTTTTATGGCAACAATAGGACAGTCACGGAGTTATAAGGTGAATAAGGATAGGAAATCCGTCCTATGATCCGCCAGAGCCGGAGGGATCTACCCAAGGATATCACCAATAGTTAGTACTGGAAGTCCTTAGGTATGATTGAAAAAGGAGTAATGTGAGAAAGGAGAAAGAAGGGTTGAAGAATTAAAAGGAAATATGAATGAAAGGGTGAAAAGAAATAGCCCTCCATAATCAACCTTAGGCGCGAAACGGGTTCAATTCATACACTCTTGGTTGTCACTTAGATGGCGGTATTGAAGACTAAGGCGTCATGGACCCGGTGGACGCCTTCGCACCTAACCTTCCGACCACTCAATTCCTCTTAAAAGGATTTGTTTCATTCTCACTGGGAACCATACATAATCTATTGACCTTCTCTTAGAGTTGGTTGGTATTGAAGAAGGAGACCCTCTCCCTAGTCTCCGCTTAGGAAACCAAAATGCACTTATTGAGTCTAGAGCCACGAGATTCATTAAAAGATCTCATAGGAACACATGACATTTCATCATTTGTTGTTCATCAATAAGAACACAAGTGATATATTCTAGAGTCCTACGCAGGTCTTAGCAATCTGCCAGAACATTTATGTGAAGTTTCACAATTGTGATTCTTGATGATTGAATGGAAACTCTGCCGGTGTTAACATCAAGCGACCACGGCAGCAGTCACTTTGGTAACTCCCGTGGATTACGCTTAATGTGTCTCAAACGGTCTCTGATCGTGAGGTGATGCTTGGTGTACCTCAACGACTCATCCGAATCAGGTGTATTTCGGTACATCGCGTTATCTCACTTGTGGGACTCGGTTCGAGAATGGCCTTTGTGAGAATTAGAGCGTGTTTCACACTATCTTTGTTAACACCCTCGAAATTCAAACTTGTAAGTCTTGAATCCGCTTATTACTAACTTTGTTTTATGTTTTCTTCTTATGGAAGCTCCGGAGCGGATGATCGTGCGATTCTTCACATGCTCATACCAACAACACATGAAAGTTCTCATCATAATCAAAGGCTACACAAAGTTAAAGATGATTCTTCGTCAATGTCAAAGAATCCACAAAGTTTAAAGACTCGAGAACTACATCATTGGTACCCAAAAGACAAATAGAAGTGTGAGCATGGTGGCGAAAGACGTGGAGACACCTAAACAACGAAGTTGACAACGGCAGACAACCACATTATCTGATCACAAAGCATGAAGGAACAAAGAAACAAGACTATTCTATATCTACACACAAAGTTCTAGCTCAAGAAAAGTAAAGACCAAATCAAGTGGAGCATCATTTGAATGACCACCCTTAAGGGAGATTGTTAGTATAATAGTTTTATTAGAAGTGATGGTCATTCACGTTTAGGAACTTTGTAACGTGTGTTAGATATCGTATTAGAATAGTCAACGGGCTCGTGGATTGGACTAAGTTAATTGGTTAGAAGTTATGTTAAACTAGCCTTATATCAATCCATGTCCAATCCAATCCAAACGAGCCCATGCCAAGCCCATTAGGGCATCTTCTACTTGTACTATATAAACCCCTCAAAGTCTCATTTGAGGGGTGTACCTGAGTGTGTGTGTGTGCGTGTGTGTGTTTTTCCTTGAAGCAATATACAACTTATTGTTTTCATCTTCTTTCCTTTATCTCTCTAAACACATACGCATAACCGATCATCAAGTCACCATCTTTCTTATCTTTTCTTTCTTTATTTCTACGCTTATCTTGTGTTTGTGTTTCGTGTTATACGCGTAACGTGGGTTACGTGGTATTGGTTTGTGTTGGTAAAAGTGATAAGGTTGATAGATCTACAGTCCTAACACAAACTTAATTTGGAAATTATCCGGAAGCATTTCCCAAGATTGTTTGTCATTGTAGTTCTTCATTACAATAGTGGGATGCAAGTGTGGACGATAATATACACATAGACATTCTTCCATAATCCCCACACGCAAAGCATTTGACTTCTTCATTTCCAAAGATTTTATGTCATTGTACTTCAATGTTTACCTGACTCATATGACCAACTCATAATCAACTTAACCAGTAATGTTCTTTTTTACTATCTAGTCTTCGATGATGTTGCGGCTGCTATTCTAGAAGAAGAAAACAGGCGTAACAATAGGGAGGACATACAGACCAGTTCAAGACAGGATGCTTTGGTGGTTTCATCTATATAAACCAATCTCTGGAGGCGAATCTGTGTACAGTTGCAATGATCATACACTAAAGATAATTAGAATTGGAAATATCATGGTGAAGGTGCATGATGGTACAGTTCGTACCATTTGGGATGTGCGACATGTGGAGGGCCTGAAAAAGAATCTATTGTCTTTAGGACAACTGGATAATCTTGGTTGTAAGGTTGAAATACAAAACGAGATCATGAAAGTTATAAAAGGCGCACTGGTACTTATGAAAGGAGAAAAGGTGGCTGCGAACTTATACCAACTGAAGGGAGAGATAATTGAAGAGGCAGAAGCATCAGTTGCTTCACATACTCTAAGTCATAGAGTTGCAGTAACATGACATCAAAAACTTGGACATATGTCATAAAAAGGAATGAAGATTCTTGTGGAAAGGAAGTTAATTCCTGGCCTCACAAAGGTTTGTTTACCTTTCTGTGAGCATTGTGTTATTAGCAAGAAGCATCACCTAAAATTCAAAACATCAAATTCTAGAAGTGTCTCTATTCTAGAATTGGTTCACTTTGATGTATGGCAGGCACCGGTTCTATCCCTGGGAGGAGCAAAGTATTTTCTATCCTTCATTGATGACTATTCCAGGAGATGTTGGGTGCACCCAACCAAGAAGAAGTCTGATGTATTTGAAGTTTTTAAAGTTTATAAAGCGCGGATTGAACTTGATTCTGGAAAGAAGATCAAATGCTTGAGGACAGATAATGGAGGCGAATACAGTGGTGATGAATTTGATACCTTTTGCAGGCAAGAAGGAATCAAAAGGCAGTTCACTACAGCATACACTCCTCAACAGAATGGAGTGGCAGAGCGGATGAATAAAACCTTGTTGGAAAGAGCAAGAGCAATGTTGGCAACTGCAAGCTTGGAGAAGTCGTTCTGTGCAGAAGCAGTCAATACCGCCTGTTATGTGATAAATCGGTCACCTTCAACTGCAGTTGAGTTAAAGACACCGATGGAGATGTGGACGGGAAAGCGGAAAACTATTCAGACCTTCATATATTTGGAAGTCTTGTGTACGTGGTGTGCAATTCTCAAGAAACTACAAAGTTGGATCCTAAATCCAGAAAGTGTTTGTTCTTGAGGTATGCTGACGGAGTAAAGGGGTATCGTTTGTGGGACCCCACTGCCCACAAAGTAGTTGTCAGCAGAGATGTTGTCTTTATGGAAGACAAAGTTCAAGAGAATGAAGAAGGTGATAGCACTAAAAGAGAAACTACATCAATACATGTGGAAAAGCAATTTAAGTCGAGTGATTCTTATGAAACCGTACCACAGCATGAGGTGAATGAGACAACCGAGTCTCAAGCTCCAATGACTCGTACTCTTAATCGTGAAAGAAAACGTCCAGTGTGGCACTCGGATTTTGTTATGGAGAGCAACGTTGCATACTGTCTTCTTACATAGGAAGGAGAGCCATCAACTCTTTAGGAAGCACTGAAAAATTCAGATGCGTCGTTCTGAATGGCAGCAATGCAAGAAGAAATTGAAGCTCTTCATAAGAATAAAACATGGGAACTGATGCCACTACCAGTAGGAAGAAAACCCATTGGAAACAGATGGGTATATAAGATCAAGAGGAACGGTGAGCTACCAAAGAAAAAGAAAGTTTTATCAAGTGTTTTAATAAAGAATTCTTTGAGTGATTTAAAAATTTTATCATAATAATTTCTTTGTGAGCAAATATTTGTGAGAGTAACATCTCATATATCCAACAGTTTCCACAGTCGAAGAAATAGTCGAAGAATTTGAACCAGCACCAATAAAATCATTATCCTCTTTCTTTTTCTTTTTGTTACCTCCTCCACCCGCATCCAAGAACCCCACATTCATCATCACAATTCACACAACGAGAAAACAAGAAGAGCAAGTAGCGTATGATCTTCTGTGCACGCAGAAAAATCCTAACTAATTAGGGTTTTCGGAACAAAAACACGGTCACATGCTTGGATCAATACTAGGATAATGATTAACAGTGAGATCCTAAAAAAAAGAATGTAGCAACGAAGCACACCTCAACTTCAATAGTATCAAACGCTCGCATTCCAAGTACCTTGCTCGATTAACTAAAATATAAAACCAAGAAGGGAGTATGTTAGTCGCACTTAAAGCACTAAATGGTGAACGGTACTACTAAAGAACTTACCAGCAGCTACTTTAAGTACATGTTGATGTTCTAACTAACAAAAGAATGCCATTTAAGCTCATTTGAATTCACGGTATAATCGACATACTTGAAAAAAATAGCAACAACAAGCTTTAAAAAAAAAACGAAAAGAAACAACAAGTGAGATTATGCGCCTGTTCAAAAGACCATCTTGAGATGTCCATATTATCTGCTTCAGAAACTTTGAGTAGCTAATAGACTGCAACGTAATCGAATTCATTGCAGTGTTCAGATAAGTGGGCGGACTCATAAAGCAACAACCCAAAACCATGAATCATAGGTCAACATCAATTTGACATGCAAATAACCTAATTGCTCCATTATGACCAGAAGTATAATCCATGATAGAATCCACATACTTGAAAGAAATGACTGATTGTGTGCCGAAGAAAAGACCATTTTCAAATGCCCATATTATCTGCTTCAGGATATGTGAGTAACTAATAGACATCAAAGTAATCTACATCATTGCAGTGTTCAGATAAGTGGGCACGCGAACTCATATATCAAAAACCCAAAACCATGACCCAAAAACTCAATTTGACCTGCAAATAAACTAATCGCTCCATTATGACCAGAAGTATAATATGGGAATAAGAATCTTCAATCTAGCCATCTAGCTTAACTTAATTGTCACAAGTTCAATAAAAATGCTATTGAACTTTTGATCATTTGAAAACTTTAGATCTGCTTATAATAACTATACCACAAATCTTCAGTCGGTTGCAAATTTTTAAAAATTTATACGGAGAGGATTATGGTAGCTAGTCAAATAACATAACACGACTTCCTAACTACGGAGACAGAAGTTTCACATTTGATTTCATCAATAACCAAGCTGATGTAGCAATATGACAGTATGACTTATCATTACCAATACATATATTTATTAAAAGGGGGTATACATCAATAAGAAAAATTACTAGTCAGAAGTGTTCTAAAACAATTAGAACCCACCTATTCATTTTCAACTAGAAGATGAGGAGAAACAAGGCTCTCCACGATATTAGGGCCACCCGAAAACTTCCGATTACCAATAACCCAATAGCGTGGACAGCACATATCATGCCTCTCTTCAATAAAGTTGCTTGCATATTCAAACTTAATTTGGCAATTATCTGGAAGCATTTCCCAAGATTGTATGTCATTGTAGTTCTTCATTACCATAGTGGGATGCAAGTGAGGATGATAATATACACATAGTGTTACACCCGTATCCCATCAAGGTATTATTAAATAGAAGTATTAAACTTTTGTTAAAAAGAAAATGAATGTTTCTTAAATATTATGAATAGAAAGAAAGATTAAGGACTTTAGTGGCCAAAATATAGAACCCTAGAATAAAGGGACTAATATTGTCATTTGGCCTAAGTGGAATAAATATAAAAAGGAAAATTAGAGTCATTTGAAACTTATCCAGGTTCTTAAGAGCTTACCTTAAGGTGAAGAAAGGGTTTGAGAAGAAAAGTAGAAGGTGCAAAGATCATCCTCAATTGAGTTAATTTAAGGGTATTGTGGTGATTATTGAGGTTAAGAGACCTTCAATTTCATACCCTAATCAAGTAAGCAATTTTCCCCAATCTTTGTAATTAAGGTCTTGAAAACAAGAGGTTTAAAGTAGTTATAGAAGATGCCCAATTCATTGAAATTAATAGTTATAGTCTTTAATTAAGTATAATTGTTGTTTAGGAAGCTTAAGGAAGTGGGGGCTCTTTTGATAGAAGTCCTTGGAATATTTGGAGGTAAGTATAGTGGGTTAATGCATTACCATAATGAATATGATTATTTGATCATGTTATAGTTGTTGGAGTTTGTAATAGTTAGCTTGGATCCATAGCTTTATATGTCAAGTAGTGTATATACCCATTTTAAGGTATGTATTCATGTTATAGATGCTCCATCAAATTCTTATGTATTGTTATAGTTTTATTTGCATTTGACCCATTTTCTTACTAAGCAATTGCTTATGTTATAGTTGATGACTTTTGTAGGTCCTAGCAAGGAGGATAAAGGTAAGACTCAAGTGTAGAATGGATTTTGCTTGAGCTCTAGTTGAGCTTGTCTTTTGGAACCAAGGCGTTAAAGTTGGAAGCCCCAAAGAGTCAAGTCGTTTTGGTATATTTTCTAGTGTCTTGGTCTTCTCTCCGTTAGTAATTGTTATTATGTTTAAGTCCCCTAAATTATCAAATCAATGTGTCAAGTTATTGTAAATATGGGTCATGGAGCAAAAATGATGTTTGGCATAAAGCCGATTCCTCGTTTTGAAGGTTAAAAGTGTTGGGATTGTTAGTATTAGTTGCTCTTATATGAGTCACAAGTTGTTTACAAGTTTTGTGGAAATGGTTAAATGGTATGTAGTTTTATTGAGTTAAAGTGCGATAAATCGCACAAAATGTGCAGTCTCGAGTTCGGACGGCGTCGCATATAGAACTGGCCGTCGCATTTTTACCAAAATCTTTACGAGCCGTCACGATTATTATCGGCGCGTCATAAAATCTTCTGGTAGTCACGATATTTTACGACGCGATGCAAAACACTTCCGGCGCCGTCACGTTTTAAAAATAAAACTTCCAGTTTTCCTTCCTTCCTTGTCATTAATAAAAGTTTTAAAATTTCCGTTTTGGGGGCGTAACACATAGACATTCTTCCATAATCCCCACGCGCAAAGCATTTGACTTCTTCATTTCCCAAGATTGTATGTCATTGTACTTCTTCATTACCAGTTGTGGTATTTCATTAAATTCCTCTTTGGATAAATCAAAAGATAAAATTACTTGCTTCTGTTTAGTACTTTTGGGATACATAAGCCAATGAATTGCCCCATTGCATAAGACACCACATGGTTGACGTTCAAAACATGTATAATTCACATCTCCAATAACCTTCCAAGCATTTGATTTAAGAGAGAAGACTTGAAAGCATGTCTCGTGGTTAGATTTTCTGGTCCCTGCTACAACCTTGTAATCATCTGTGAGGGAATCATAACCAAATCCCAAACATGAAAAAAAGGTCCAGGGCGTTCTCACCATTCTCACTTCTCTAGTAGAGGGATTACCTACTATCAAATAACCGTTATGACGATCAAACCCATCACTGATACATACAAGTCCATTTGAAGAGCCAATTAAAGCATGTATTAATTTTTCACCAACATCAGTAATAACCTGAAAAACAGCCTCACCGATCCTTTTATGTCTATTCTCATTCCTATTGTAACTACGTTCTAAATGAGCTTTGACGAAACAAGATCTAGAGATGAAAGATTTCCATGACTTGCACACACCCTTGCATCGAATGAGAGTCCTTACATCCAGTGTTATAAATATTACTACTATCTCATAGATATCATCACAAAGAAGCTCTGCCATTGAAGCCACCAAGCTGAAATCCTAAATATACAATTCATATAAGTACCCTTGATTAAGAGATATATATATATGCATCATGCATGCATGATTAGCAAATACTATACAAACTTTAGCAATAAACCCAACAAATAAAGCAAACCCAAGTTACAATAACCTACGTAGATTAGTTAAACATAAGATTGAAGAAAGTAAGTAACCTACCAAGTCACTGTAGTTTTGCGATTGAATTAATTTTTTGGGTTTGAACGTAGTTTGAATAAAGAGATGATCGATGTTGTGGGTTGGGCTTAACTAATTGGTTTATAAAGTTTGCAAATTCATGCGCGGGGTGTATAAATATACGCCAAATCCAATATGCTTACCCGGGTCGGGTAATATACGGCGTGAAAAATATTATTCTCATTAACCCGTGTTGGCCAGGCTTCCTTCCAACACCCTTTGATCGATAGAGATGATTAAATATGGTCATTGTATTGTTGTTGTTATGTTGATGCAATGTAACAGTAACTTGTATATAAAACTGGGACAGAATTTAAGAAACAAAGTAATACTAATATTTGTTATTGAATTGATATGTTTGATTACAGAGATTGGCCTATTTATAGTTTTCCAAACGGCACAAACTAAATGGTACTTGTTTGTTTAACCATTGTGTCGTTTAAGGATAACTGCCAACCATAATAACTAACTATTGTAACTGTCATAAAGCAAATGGGTCGTTTGGGTAATGGTATGACCCATACAGATTGTTTGACCCATGCACAAATATAATACAAACTATAATGTCTTTAAATAACTTAGTTAACTTATACTAAGACTATATTATATGATCTTAACACAATTATAGGCAACATCTCCCTCTTAATTTGTTAAGATCAGATCTTCATGAGTATGACTTGCTTCCAACTTCTTTTAGGCAATGATTTCATAATCACTTTGCTTCCTTGGCTGCTTGTCTTTGTGGCTTGCATCTTCTTCAACATTGCCATCTGTCTTTCACCATGGTTGTTCATTTCTTCCTCTTGTGATCCATCATGTCTGCTCCCTTCTTCCGATTCGTGGGCTTCTTTCTTACGCATTCTTACTGCATTCTCCCACTTCATTTGTCTTATCAAAGCGGGCATTACGGCGGTTTAAGTGGTACACACTAACTAGGTCAATGAACTTTCTATAACAGGCCTTTATTGCCTCACCATTTTCAACAGGTAGATCAAGTATGCATGCAATGCCTCTCCATTTGTCACTCAAAGTGACTTCCACATATCCACCAAATCCATCTACAATCTTGTGTAGACTTAGCAAGTCTATCTCTTTTCCTTCTATAACGGGTGGTATCATATCTATTTCATCATAATTAAGATGCACTAGATAGAACCATTTTATCAACTCCACAAACTTCCCACTGAACACTTCCCAATTATTGTATACTAGGCTGTTTTTCTTTAGCAAATTCATAAAGGATAAGAATCTGTTAAATGAATTTACCTTAAGGGCATATAGGGTCCCATTCCAACTGATGTAGTCATTGTCCACATAGTCTTGGGTGTCCTCCTTGTTCGATTCGGTTCCTCAATACCTTTAACCAAGAACATTCGTCCTTTGGATCTAGAGTTCAGTAATTGTCCAAATAAGCTGTTATGTTCTCGATTGGACTCCATACATCCTTTATCGATCTCTTGTTTCTCTTGTCTCCATTTTGTTCTCATCAAACATGCTCTCAAGTATGCACATGTTGTTTTCAATCCTTACTTTGTACCCTTGTTCTTCTAACGGATCATAGCGAGAATATTTATGGATACCTCGGAGTATATTGAACATCTTGAACTAAGATGTCTCCATCTTTTGTGTTTACTCTTGCATCACCAAGGCCATAAGAGAAAGCGAATTTTTCTCCTTTTCTTCTCGAAGATCATTTTAAATTTGTAATCAATTCGCTTGAATTGAATTCTACTTGGACAAAGGTGATGTTTGTATGCACTCTCACAAACCATACTTCATTCCAAGTCTTGTCATCGATCCTTGGATCATGTAGTCTACTTCCATGTTTATCTTTTCTGGAAATTTTGTTTCTTCATCAAGCACTTGTCATCAATAGATGTTTCTTGTTGCACTTCAATGGTCGCAAGTTTTTTCTTTGTTCACAAGACCAATATGCATGGCCTCTTTCTGCAAATGAAACATCTTGGTTTCTTGTTTTTCTTTGCTTTCATTTCAGTTTCAGTATTTTGATTTTGTGCCACTTGTGATGAATTGAATGCTTGGTTTTCAAGTACTTTCTTAACTAGCATTTCTTTTCCCTTAGGACTAATGCTCTTTCTCCTTGCAGACCACTTAACAAGTCTCGATGGTGTCTCTCTCAACAAGTATCTACCAGAGTAGATACCTTGATCAATGTACTGTGTTGGCCTTTCCCATGATCGTGTTCCCCCTTGGCTCTGATGCCAATGTTGGCCAGGCTTCCTTCCAACACCCTTTGATCGATAGAGATGATTAAATATGGTCATTGTATTGTTGTTGTTATGTTGATGCAATGTAACTTGTATATAAAGCGGGACATAATTTAAGAAACAAAGTAATACTAATATTTGTTATTGAATTGATATGTTTGATTCTGATTGGCCTATTTATAGTTTTCCAAGCGGCACAAACTAAATGGTACTTGTTTGTTTAACCATTGTGTCGTTTAAGGATAGCGCCAACCATAATAACTAACTATTATAACTGTCATAAAGCAAATGGGTCGTTTGGGTAATGGTATGACCCATACAGATTGTTTGACCCATGCACAAATATAATACAAACTATAATGTCTTTAAATAACTTAGTTAACTTATACTAAGACTATATTATATGATCTTAACACAATTATAGGCAACAACCCGATTAACCTAAACTCTTACTAGGATCAAGTTTTGATCAAGAGTTTTAACCTTATTCGGATTGCAGGTTAACCCGGACAACTAGCACAAAATTTGGCTTATATGGATTGAGTCCGAACAAAAAATACCAAAGATGCATGTTTAGTACATAGAATAACCCGTGCCCGAATAACGCACACCTTATTAATTAGCAGTGACGAAGCCAGGATTTTATATGCAGGTGTGTCTAATATCGACATAGAATTAACCGATATAATGTCGTTGTAATAAATTAATATAATTTTTAGTTTTCTATTTCAAACACATGGATACTACGCAACATGATTTGCACAAATTAATTAGAATCGTTTATCTCAATTTATTTATAAGTTTTTTCTTTTTTTTTTTTTTTTTTTTTTTTTTTTTAAAATTATAATTGTTTGCGTGTAAGATTCGGTAACTCAAGTTATTTATAAGTTTTTTTCTTTTTTTCATTTTTTGGTTTTTTGGTGGGCCAACTTTATCTTTCAATGACGATTTTAAATTAATAGTACGTCATATGTAGTAGCTTTTACAATTTTGAGGTGGGCCTTGCCAACCCATGTTTAAACATAGCTCCGTCCCTGCTTATTAGGGTCGGGTGCGGGAAAAAAGTTCCTCAAAACCTGATTATATTATTTAATCACGGAAAAGTAAGAAAAGTACTTATTTTCAAAAACATATTTCACAAAATACCTAATTTTTTCAAAAAACCTAAAATACCCAGAAAATTCGTAAAATTTGCGACCATTTGCGATTTTTTAAAGAAATCTCGCAAAGTTTGCGATTGTTTTCAAAACTATCGCCAACTTTGCGATTTTTTAAAAACCCAAATGCACAGCCTCATTAAACTTGCGATTTTCACAGCCCTCATTTTTACACTTAATTTTCACATACCAAACTCTCCAAATACCAAAATTCGCAAAGATTGAAAACCCAAAGTGTTTAAAAAAATAGAAAATTTGTGGTTTTCTTAACAAATTGCGAAGTTTGAAATTTTTTTAAGAATTCTCGCAAATAGTCGCAAAGTTTGCGAATTTTATGGATATTTCGGGTTTTTGAAAAAAAATTAAGTATTTTGTGAAGTATGTTTGTGAAAATGAGTATTTTTCTCATTTTCCCTTTAATCATATGATTATATTGAGTATCCCCTTAAGTCTTCACTTGAAGCGTGTGACTGTGAATGTGTACATAATAAAGCTTTATTTTTCTCTCACTACAACATTCTTTCTAAATCAAAATGTATTTTAGTCGTCTTGGATAGTGGTAATTGTTGTAGTGAACTGACCTCATCTTAATTTACTCAAGATGATAGCCATTAAACTAGAGGTGGCAAATGGGTCAGGTTGTGTCGATTTGGGTCATGGGTCAAATAAGTCACGGGTCAAACAGGTCATGTTTTAGAAATGGGTTTAACGGGTCAGATGGTTTGGGTTGGGTCGACCCTCTATTCGTTCATTTTTATACGTCATCTTACGTTTTCATATATTTTTTTCATTTTCGTCTGTTTTTATACGCTTTCGTCCGTTTTCATATATTTTTGTTCGTTTTCGTCCGTTTTTATACGTCTTCGTCAGTTTTTATACGTTTTCTTACGTTTTAATATGTTTCAAGCGTTTATCACCTTCTCCCTTTGTGTTGCGTGTTCCAGCAATCCACAAAGTTTTCCTTTTCCTTGTTGTCGCGTTATTGCAGTCACCAACAAGTTTCTTGTACAATATTGTATACTTCCTTCTTGTTTGTTGTCGCGTTTCCAGAAATCACAACAAACTTCCCACCAATTTTGTTTGATGTTTACGTTTGCAACTCCACACAAGTTTGATCGTGCACTATCTCCCTTGCGTTCCTAATTATCCAAGCGTTGTTCCTTTTTTTTGAAACAACACGTTTTCCACCAAGACTCTTCCGTTCTCAGTGTGTTCTTCTCCTTGTCGTCTACTGTTTTGGTATTCAAATGAGCATACGAGTGAACGTAGGCTCTGATGCCAATTGTTGTCCCAGTATGTGAGTCGAATATGAGTTGCAAATATTTACTGAATAATTATTTCGTCTAACTTTGTATCGATACATGTACATACATATATATAAGTAGAGCTAGCAATCTAGACCCAACGGGTCTAGATGGGTATATACAAAAAGTGATAACTTGTACGTTGACGTTAGTCTAACAAACTGGGTAGACCTAACATACTTCTTCTAACAACTTTAGAAGTGACCCAATTAGACCCATGAGGTGTTTAGACGAACATTGACGCATAAGTTTCACTTTTCCATATAAACCCATCCAGACCCGTTGGTTCTAGATTGCCAGCTCTATATATAAGGGACGAAAAGGTGTGTCCCTTCGGTTTGACATAACCGTATAACTACCTTTACCAACTAACATAACCGCCATAACTAATTAACAGTTATTAAATAACTAATATACATATTAGGTCCTTTGTCTTTCGTTGTATACAAATGAAGCACTATCGAGATTATAGTTCACAATCTCTAGTATGAAGTAGATTATGGACAGATTCTATTAGTATCGTCATGATGTTCGAACCTGCATGACTTTAATTGTAATACTTGTCAAGTATTCAAAGATAATAACAGCACGAGTACAATGAAGTTTACCTCTCAAATCATCCTAATATCTTGTACTTCAAATACCGTGACAATGAACCACATAATACCGTTAGGTATGTGAGTTCGTCCACAACAGAACTTTAAACTAACTACTTTAAGTAAATGCGATGTTCTAACTAACAAATGGATGTCATTTCAGCTCATTTGAATCCATGATAGAATCCACGTACTCAAAAGAAATAGCGGACGGACTCATATATGAGCAATCCAAAACCATAACTCAAGATGACACGAAAATAACCTAATCTCTCCATTATGCCCAGAAGTATAATCAGGAAAAAAGTTCTTTAATCTAGCTATCTAGCTTAACTTAACTGTCACATGTTTAATAAGAATGATATTGAGCTTTTGATCATTTAAAAACTTTAGATCTGCCTATAATATGACTTCTTAACTACGGAAACAGAAGTTTCACATTTGAATTCATCAATAACCAAGCTGATGTAGCAGTATGACTTATCGATACCAATACATATATTTATTAAAAGGGCAATCATCGTAAACATTCAACAAGAAAAATAGTCAAAAGTGTTTCTATAACAACTAGAACCCACCTATTCATTTTCAGCTAGTAGATGAGGAGAAACAAGGCTCTCCACAACATTAGGGGCACCCGAAAACTGCCGATTACCAATAAACCAACAGCATGGACGAGACATATCATTCCTCACTTCGATAAAGTTCTGTTGGAAATCAAACTTAATTTGGCAATTATGCGGCAGTATTTCCCAAGATTGTATGTCATTGTACTTCTTCATTACCATAGTGGGATGCAAGTCTGAACCATAATATATGCATAGACATTCTTCCATAATCCCCACCCGCAAAGGAAACTTATATCTCACATCATCGGGTTGGGGTATTTCTTTAAATTCCTCTTTGGATAAATCAAAAGACAAAATCACTTGTTTCTTTTCATTATTATTGGGACGCATAACCCAATGTATTGCCCCATTGCATAAGACACTACATGCTTCAATGCATGTATAATTCAGTTCTCCAATAACCTTCCAAGCATTTTTTTAAGAGAAAACTTGAAAGAATGTCTTGCGGTTAAATTTCTGGTCCCTAGTACAACCTTATAATCATCTGTGAGGAATCATAACCAAATCCCGGACATGAAAACGAGGTACAGGGCGTTGTCACCGTTCTCGATTCTCTAGTCGAGGGATTACCTACTATCAAATAACCATTACGACAATCAAAACCATCACTGATACATACAAGTCCATTCGAAGAGCCCAATAAAGCATGTCTCCTTATTTCATTATACCCAATCTGAAAAACAGCCTGACCAATCCTTTTATGTCCATTCTCATTCCTATTGTAACTACGTTCTAAATGAGCTTTGACGAAGCAAGATCTAGAGATGAAAGATTTCCATGACTTGCACACACCCTTGCATCGAATGAGAGTCCTTACATCCAATGTTATAAATATTTTCTCATAGATATCATCACAAAGAAGATTAGCCATTGAATCCACCAAGCTGAAATCATAAATATACAATTCATATAAGTACCCTTAAGATATATATATGCATAACGCATGATTAGCAAATACTACGTATTTATATATCACAAATAATGCCTATTTACTAGCTACTACTTATCTAACAAAGTCACAATTAGAAACTCATATATAGCAGTAAAAAATATTAATGTTCCGCAGTAATAAACAAACTTTAAAGCAATGAACCTAACAAATAAAGCAAACCCAAGTTACAAATAAACTAGGTAGATTAGTTAAACAAAAGATTGAAGAAAGTAACTTACTGAGTAGCTGTAGTTTTGCGATTGAATTTATTATTAGGGTTTTAAGGTCGTTTGAATAAAGAGGTGATGTTGTGGTTTGGGCTTGGTTTATAAAGTTTGCGGTTTGGGCTTGGTTTATAAAGTTTGCAAACCGACTATTCTGTTGGTGATTTTGCATCACCGATGTTATTTAAGTGTAATGGATTGACTTAGTTGACCAATGTGTAATTGTGACAAATGTTCAACAAGTCGGGGTTGTGCGGAGTGCACACTTGTATGACGTTATTATGACGTGTAACTCATAGCAGTAAAAAATATTAATGTTCCGCACTAATAAACAAACTTTAAACTTTTAATCAAAATAGAAAACATAAAAACATTAAAAAAATCATGCTAGCTTAGTTAAATTATGTCACAAATTTAGTCCAACAATCATTTTACAATGTGTAATAGTGTTGGTTAATTGGGTAACGACCCTTTTGGTGAAGTTCATATACTTATTAGAGCTTTGGGTGTCATGGCTCAAGCCATGATTTTGATACCACATTATGCTAACTCATAAAAACACCTATTCTCGCTCACACACCCCAAAATCTCTCTGTCGAAGCTCAAGTTAAAACACTCCTATTAGGACCCACCAAATCTACTTATAACACAAACTCAACAATAAAACTCGAAAAAAATGAAAAACAGCGTCTCTTGGCTCAAGCCAAGGAATTGGCAAATGGTTTGGCGCATGAGGTGTGCGGTGTCATGGCTTGGGTTTGGCTTGGTGCCACGTTGGACGGCGTGAGTGCTCAAAATATGATACCCAACCCTCTTACACTTGTATACAGGGCCGGAGCCAATGGGGTGGCAGGCGGGTGCTGGGCCTCCCCCAACTGGTCCAACCGTCAGTCTGACCACGACATCGGGCGACGCGACAACGAATCAAGAAACGTTGACTAAATTTGGAAGAAGAATATGAAATAAAGGGAAACAAAACATGTTATAAAAGGATTTAACCGGAAAAAGTTTCAGTGGTTGAATAGTCATAAAATGAATATGAAGATGAAAGAGTCCTCTCTCTTGATTGGTTGAATGGGTCACGTGGGGCATAAAGGAAAATGTGAAACTTTATGCATAGAATAATAAGAAATCACTTAAATTACATTTAACTATTTATTGCTATGTCATCACTTTTTTGTTAGTGTTATTAGGTTGTCTTTTTATGGAGTATTAAGCTGTTTTCTTTGTGCCCAAGGCCCATGTTTGCTAATTTTTGTAAATATAAAAAGATGGCTCATATAGAAAAACGTCGCTTATTAAGTTGGGCTATGTTTACTGTTGAAACAAGAAATGAAATATTGATAGTGATGCGACTGATGTCTTGTAATTAGCATATGATTATAAGTAAGTTTTCCAACTACAGTTTAATACTCATGTCTTGTAATTGGCTAATGATTTATCATTTTTATATTTAACAATTATGTTTAAACAACCTTAAGTGATCACGTCAACCTTCTGATAAGGAAGGGTTTTACCTGGTTTTAGTCAGTGTGGCGGTGAGTTCAAACCCTGTAAATTAATCGACCAATTAATAGATAGGAAATTATGATTACCAAAATACAGTATGTGGCGAAAAATAATTGTGTTCCTATGGAATTGAAGCCTAGCTTCTTAACTTTTTTTCTAGACCAAAAAAAAAGTGTTATTGGACATTAAAAACAACTAGAATCACGTTATGAAAAATTGATTTGGCAAAGTTGATAATATCCTTCCATTTAGAACTTATAGGCTCATTGTCACTTATTCATCTTTCTTATATAAGACATTCTACGGCGTCATAATACAAAAATTATTACGATGTGGCAAAATGGGTAAAAAATTCGGCCCCCTTAACTTGAATTCGTGGCTCCGCCCTTGCTTGTATAATGGTGGAATTAGTAGTGAAAAATAAAAATGGTGTGACGCTAAGTTAGCGATGATATAGGTTGTGATCATATATATTTACGTACATGTAAATTAAAAAAGACACGATAGTGATATAACGAGAGAGAGAGAGAGAAAAAAAAATCGATAGCTTGACCTTTAAGTGATTGACTGACCATACAATAAGATGAATTGATTTAACCATAATCATAAGTTCGTGCAACTAATAATCAAATAACATTGATAAAGTACTGACCATTAGCAAACAAGTAGTTGACAAGGGAATACGAGATAACTAGAAATAGATTTAATCATAATCATTTACAATAACTGTCCAGAAATTCATATGCAAATTACTAATGATAGAAAGAAAAGTTGCACACGAAAAACTCTCGCACCTCATCTTGAATAGTATCAAATGTTGGTGATTTCACAGATATTATTTAAGTGTAATGGATTGACTTAGTTGACCAATGTGTAATTGTGATAAATGTTCAACAAGTCGGGGTTGTGCGGAGTGCACACTTGTATGACGTTATTATGATTGCTATTTGGAGGCGAAGCCCCGAATGACAGGGTCCGGGCGCCCCACCGTCATGAGGTCAGGCGGCGCCGGCCGGAGCTCGGAAAAATTTTAATTGGTATAAAGTGCTACGTTAAAACGCACTAGAAAATAAAATTTCGGTATTACATCCCATATTTTAACCGCTTGGTTATTAAGTAACTGCTATAGCAGTTACAACCGCTATGCAGTTTTTGGTCATATATTGCTTTCTGGTTCGGTTTTCATAATAAACAAAACATATTCTCAAGTTCAAAATCTGAGTTTTATCCGATTAGAGATTTCGGTAGAACCACCAAAATACTTTAATCTGATAGTGTTTACACGACTCTCAGATTACTGTGATCCAAATTTTCTAACATCAAATGCCTGCACTCATTGTACCAGCTTGCTCGATAACTTAAACATCAAAACAAGAAGTATGATAGTCACAACTAAAGGACTAAACGATGAACTTTACAGTTAATAAACTTCAAACGAGCTGCTTAAAGTGCAGTTCCATGTTCTAAGAAACAAAGGATGTCATTTCAGCTCATTTGAATCCACGATAGAATCCACATTGACAGAAATAGCAACAGCAAACTTCAATAAAAGAAACGACAATAACTGATAGACAGCAAAGGCCATTTTCAAATGCCCATATTATCTGCCTCAGGATATGTGAGTAACTAATGTTAACAGATACATTGTATCACATTCAGAGAATCTTGCAAGTTGGAAGATCAAGTTGGTTATTGCATCTAATATGAGATATGAGATATGCGAATCATATCTCATGGACAAGTTGGTAACGCAAGTTGCAATGCAAGTGCCAAGATGAAATGCCTATAAATTAAAAGGCAATGATGCATGCTCCATTTCTTCATCCCATTCCAATGCAACACAAAGCTTTTCATAAGAATAAGGGTAGGAATGGTTGTACAAATGTTCCTGGTAAGGGAGGTTTTAATAAACCTGGTGTGGGGCCTAAATTTCGGTATCAACCTAAAGCGCCCCCTAATCCTAAACAGGTGGATAATTCTAAGATGAAAGCTACTGAAGTGGCTAGTATGAGTGGGAATCGATTGCTACATCTAACCCGTTTGATGCTCTTAATATGATCGACTTCTTGAATGTGGTACTTCTACGATGTAGTGGATTACGGTTGTTCTATGGAAGCTAAGGAGCCGCCATGAGTGATTCAATGGAAGCTAACGAGGTGGCACTACCCTATTGTTGAGAAAATTGGAGAGCTTGAAAAGCTTCTTATGGATGGAAAGCTACTCTTGTTGATGATCTTGGTAATCCTATTCAAAGGTTGATTATCCGGTAAAAAGGATTTTCGTCTACTTCTTCTATTAAGAGGGTCAACCCATTCTCTAAGGTGGGAGAGATTGTGGTATCCGACAGTGATGATGAGGAGGTTGTAAACACCTTTGATGAGTCGAGTAACTTATTTGGTGGTGGTCATGATCGTGAAGATGACTTTGATGACTATGGTTATGATAACTATGCGGATCAGGTTTACGATCTTCTAGGTAATTTGGATGCCTACTACGACACTTATGGTACCAAGCTCCAAGGCTTGGGTAGGAAGTAAATGTTATCTTCATAGGAGTCTGATGTTATGTTTTGAGTAGTGGTTTATTTTCTTATTTAGAAAATAGGAAGTATCTTGTTATGTAAGCTTTTCGCCTATGTAACGGGCTGAGATATGGGATTCACCCATATCCTTCGTACTTAAACGTTTTTTGGAGTAATATATTTACCGGGTCATTGACCTTTTACCCAAAAAAAAGTGTTCTTGGTTTCTTTCTTTCTCCTATTATTTGTGAGTTAAATTAGAGAGTTTGTAATAACTACTAATACAAGAGATATAAGTGTTTATCCTTGTAGTTAGAGAGAAGGTGTAACTCATAGTTTTCATCATAGTGGAACGTATCTTTTGTTGCCCATGGTTTTTACCTTATTGGGGTTTTCCACGTTATATCCGTGTGTCATCTTTTTAGTATTTCATATTTTAGTTGTGGGTTTGCTTTAGTCCAGTGTTACTTTTCTCAACAAGTGGTATCAGAGCTAAGGTTGGGTGTGTGTATAATTATTTATCGTATGCTCTGTGGTTGCCACTAATTAGTGGACCCTCCACATCAAAAGATAAGTAAGATTATACTCACTCAAAAGGTGTTTGTTACTATTATTAACAAATAATAGTTTTTGTCGAAAAGTATATTGTGATTGTAGCAATGGCGGCAAAATTTGAAATCGAAAAATTCATTGGGAATAATTTCTTATTGTGAAAATTAAAGATGAAGGCTATCCTTAGAAAGGATAAATGTTTAACAGCCATTGACGAAAGGCCAGCTGAGGTCACGGATGACAGTAAATGGGACGAGATGGACGGAAATGCTATTGTAAATCTTCATATGGGATTAGCAGATGGAGTTTTGTCAAGCATAGAGGAGAAGAAAAGTGCAAAGGAGATTTGCGATCATCTTGCTCGATTGTACAAGGCAAAATGGCTCCACAATAATAATTTTTTTAAGAGGAAACTTTATGCTCTTCGCATGGCGGAATCTACTTCAGTGACTGAGCACGTTAATAACCTGAATACTCTATTTTCTCAGCTCATGTCTTTGAGTTGTAAAATAAAGCCACAAGAACATGCTGAATTCTACTTCAAAGTTTACCTGACTCATATGACCAACTCATAATCAACTTAACCAGTAATGTTCTTTTTGACTATCTAGTCTTCGATCATGTTGCGACTACTATTCTAGAAAAAGAAAACAGGCGTAACAATAGGGAGGATAGACAGTCCAGTTAAAGACTGGTGGAGGCTTTGGTGGTAACGAGAGGGAGGTCAATGGAACCTGGCAACAGTGGGAGTCACAATCATGGTAAATCTAGAACAGGAAGGAAGAAGAGTTTTAAATGCTACAAGTGTGGCAAGCCGGGTCACTTTAAGAAAGATTGTCGAGGTTCATATACCTCAAATCCTCAGGGAAATGTCACTAGCACTTCAGAAGATGGTAGCGCTCTGTGTTGTGAAGTAGTGGTTGCAAATGAAGGCAGAAGAAGATTTACAGATGTATGGCTATTTGATACAGGAGCTACTTTTCATATGACCGCAAGAAGAGAATGGTTTTATCAATATAAACCTATCTCTGGAGGCGGATCTGTGTATAGTTTCAATGATCATACACTAAAGATCATTAGAATTGGAAATATCATGGTGAAGGTGCATGATGGTACAGTTCGTACCATTCGGGATGTGCGACATGTGGAGGGCCTGAAAAAGAATCTATTGTCTTTAGGACAATTGGATGATCTTGGTTGTAAGGTTGAAATACAAAACAAGATCATGAAAGTTATAAAAGGCGTGCTTGTACTTATGAAAGGAGAAAAGGTGGCTGCGAACTTATACCAACTGAAGGAAGAGATAATTGAAGAGGCAGAAGCATCAGTTGCTTCACATATTCCAAGTCATAGAGTTGCAGTAACATGGCATCAAAAACTTGGACATATGTCAGAACAAGGAATGAAGATTCTTGTGGAAAAAAAGTTAATTCCTGGCCTCACAAAGGTTTCTTTACCTTTCTGTGAGCATTGTGTTATCAGTAAGAAGCATCACCTAAAATTCAAAACATCAAAATCTAGAAGTCTCTCTATTTTAGAATTGGTTCACTCTAATGTATGGCAGGCACCGGTTCTATCCTTGCGAGGAGCAAAGTATTTTGTATCCTTCGTTGATGACTATTCCAGGAGATGTTAGGTGTACCCAATCAAGAATAAGTCTGATGTGTTTGAAGTTTTCAAAGTTTACAAAGCGCGGGTTGAACTTGATTCTGGAAAAAAGATCAAATGTTTGAGGACAGATAATGGAGGCGAATACACTGGTGATGAATTTGATACCTTTTACAGGCAAGAAGGAATCAAAAGGCATTTCACTACAACATACACTCCTTAACAGAATGGAGTGGCAGAGCGGATGAATAAAACCTTGTTGGAAAGAGAAAGAGCAATGTTGGCAACTGCAAGCTTGGAGAAGTCATTCTGGGCAGAAGCAGTCAATACCGCCTGTTATGTGATAAATCGATCACCTTCAACTGCAGTTGAGTTGAAGACACCGATGGAGATGTGGATGGGAAAGCCGGTAAACTATTCAGACCTTCATATATTTGGAAGTCCTGTATACGTGATGTACAATTCCCAAGAAACTACAAATTTGGATCCTAAATCCAGAAAGTGTTTGTTCTTGGGGTATGCTGACGGAGTAAAAGGGTATCGTTTGTGGGACCCCACTGCCCACAAAGTAGTCGTCAGTAGAGATATTGTCTTTATGGAGGACAAAGTTCAAGAAAATGAAGAAGGTGATAGCACTACAAGAGAAACTACATCAATACAGGTGGAAAAGCAATTTCAGTCGAGTGATTCTTCTGAAGCCGTACCACAGCACGAGGTGAATGAGACAACCAAGTCTCAAGCTCCATTGAATAATACTCTTAATCGTGAAAGAAAACGTCCAGTGTGGCACTCAGATTATGTTATGGAGAGCAATGTTGCATACTGTCTTCTTACAGAGGAAGGAGAGCCATCAACTCTTTAAGAAGCACTGAAAAATTCAAATGCGTCATTCTGGATGGCAGCAATGCAAGAAGAATTTGAAGCTCTTCATAAGAAAACATGGGAGATGAGGCCACTACTAGCAGGAAGAAAAACCATAGGAAACAAATGGGTATATAAGATTAAGAGGAACGGTGATGACGAGGTGGAGAGGTATTGTGTAAGATTTGTAGTCAAAGGATATGCTCATAAAGAGGGAGTCAACTTCAATGAAATATTTTCCCCTGTGGTTCGAATGACAACTGTTCGAGTGGTTCTGGCAATGTGCACTACGTATGATTTACATCTAGAGCATCTAGATGTGAAAACTGCGTTTCTTCATGGAAATCTTGAGGAGGAAATTTACATGCTCCATCCAGAAGGTTTTAAACAAAAAGGAAAAGAGAACTTGGTTTGCAGGTTAAACAAATCTCTGTACGGTTTAAAGCAGGTGCCGCGGTGTTGGTACAAGAGATTTGATTCTTTCATCATTGGCCTTGGATATAACAGACTACACGCAGACCCTTGTGCATATTAAAAGAGGTTTGGAGACAATAATTTTGTCATCTTGCTGTTATATGTTGACGGAATGTTGGTTGCAGGCCCCCAACAAAGATCGTATAAGTAAACTGAAGGTACAACTCGTTAGGGAATTCAAGATGAAAGACCTTGGACCCGCAAATAGATTTTAGGGATGCAAATTCACCGAGATAGAGTTAGTAAGAAAATTTGGCTTTCACAGAAAAATTATGTGAAGAAAATCTTGCAAAGGTTCAATATGCAAGATTGTAAGCCATTATCAACCCTGTTTCCTACTAATGTCAAATTATCCTCTAAGATGAGTCCTAGCAGTGAAGAAGAGAGGATGTAGATGTCTCAGGTACCGTATACATCAGCAGTGGGAAGTTTAATGTTTGCGATGATTTGTACAAGACCAGACATTGCACATACAGTGGGAGTAGTGAGGCTGTACATGGCGGAACCTGGTAGAGAGCATTGGGAAGCTGTGAAGAGGATCTTTAGATATATTAAAGGAACTTCGGATGTTGCATTATGTTATGGGGAATCGACTTAATCGTCAAGGGATATGTTGATTCGATTACGCAGTGATCTTGACGAAGTAAATCAACCACGGGTATGTATTTACACTTTCGGCGAAACAAGAAGGTGGGTTTCAAAGCTGCGATCGGTTGTGGCCATGTCAACAACATAAGCGAGAATATGTTGCATTTTGCTCAAGCCAAACAAAAGCGATATTATTGAAGATGTTTTGGAAGAGCTCGAGCACGAACAAGAGAAAATTACTCTACTTTGTGACAATCAGAGCGCCTTGTATCTGGCAAGGAATCCAGCATTTCATTCAAAGACAAATCATATACGAGTTTAGTATCACTTCATTCGTGAGAAAGTGGATGAAAGGAACCGTGGATATGCAGAAAATTCATACTGATGATAACGTGACAGATTATCTGATGAAAGCAATCAACTGTAACAAGTTTATATGGTGCCGATCCTCATGCGGTCTAGCAGAAACGTAAGCAACATGGAAGTGCAAGGAAGGATAACGGTGTGAAATTCGATTTAGCTTCAATCGAGTCTTCAAGTGGGAGATTGTTAACGGATAATTCGTATCACATTCAAAGAATCTTGCATGTTGGAAGATCAAGTTAGATATTGCATCTAATATGAGATATGAGATATGAGAGTCTTATCTCATGGACAAGTTGGTAATGCAAGTTGCAATGCAAGTGCCAAGAAGAAATGCCTATAAAAGGCAATGATGCATGCTCAATTTCTTCATCCCATTCCAATGAAACACAAAGTGTTCTTGGTTTCTTTCTTTCTCCTATTATTTGTGAGTTAAATTAGAGAGTTTGTAATATCTCCTAATACAAGAGATATAATTGTTTATCCTTGTAGTTAGAGAGAAGGTGTAACTCCTAGTTTTCATCATAGTGGAACGTATCTTTCTTTGCCCGTGGTTTTTAACCTATTGGGGTTTTCCACGTTATATCCGTGTGTCATCTTTTTAGTATTTCGTATTTTAGTTGTGGGTTTGTTTCAGTCCGGTGTCACTTTTCTCAACAACTAATAGACAACAAAGTAATCGACTTCATTGCAGTGTTGAGATAAGTGGGCACGCGAACTCATATATTGACAACCCAAAACCATGACCCATAGGCCAAAACTCAATTTGACCTGCAAATAAACTAATCGCTCCATTATGACCAGAAGTATAATCTGGGAATAAGAATGTTCAATCTAGCCATCTAGCTTAACATAATTGTCACAAGTTCAATAAAAATGCTATCGAACTTTTGATCATTTGAAAACTTTAGGTCTGCTTATAATAACTATACCACAAATCTTCAGTCGGTTGCAAATTTTTAAAAATTTATACGGAGAGCATTATGGTAGCTAGTCAAATAACATAACATGACTTCCTACTACGGAAACAGAAGTTTCACATTTGAGTTCATCAATAACCAAGCTGATGTAGCAGTATGACTTATCGTTACCAATCCATGTATTTATTAAAAGGGGGTAAACATCAATAAGAAAAATTACTAGTCAGAAGTGTTCTATAACAATTAGAATCCACCTATTCATTTTCAACTAGAAGATGAGGAGAAACAAGGCTCTCCACGATATTAGGGCCACCCGAAAACTTCCGATTACCAATAACCCAATAGCGTGGACAACACATATCATGCCTCTCTTCAATAAAGTTGCTTGCATATTCAAACTTAATTTGGCAATTATACGGAAGCATTTCCCAAGATTGTATGTCATTGTAGTTCTTCATTACCATAGTGGGATGCAAGTGTGGACGATAATATACACATAGACATTCTTCCATAATCCCCACGCGCAAAGCATTTGACTTCTTCATTTCCCAAGATTGTATGTCATTGTACTTCTTCATTACCAGTTGTGGTATTTCATTAAATTCCTCTTTGGATAAATCAAAAGATAAAATTACTTGCTTCTTTGGAGTAGTACTTTTGGGATACATAAGCCAATGAATTGCCCCATTGCATAAGACACCACGTGGTTGACGTTCAAAACATGTATAATTCACATCTCCAATAACCTTCCAAGCATTTGATTTAAGAGAGAAGACTTGAAAGCATGTCTTGTGGTAAAATGTTTTGTTCCCTAGTACAACCTTGTAATCATCTGTGAGGGAGTCATAACCAAATCTCGAACACGAAAACAAGGTCCAAGGCGTTGTCACTGTTCTCACTTCTCTAGTCGAGGGATTACCCACTATCAAATGACCATTATTACGATCAAAACCATCACTGATACATACATCTCCATTCGAAGAGCCAATTATAGCATTTTTTAATCTTAAACCAACATTAGTAATCCGAAAAACAGCCTCACCAATCCTTTTATGTCCATTTTCATTCCTATTGTAACTAGGTTTCAAATGAGCTTTGACGAAACGAGATCCAGAGATGAAAGATTTCCATGATTTGCACACACTCTTGCATGTAATAAGAGTCCTTACATCCAATGTTATAAATATTTTCTCATAGATATCATCACAAAGAAGCTCAGCCATTGAAGCCATCAAGCTGAAATAATCATAAATATACAATTCATATAAGTACCCTTAAGATATATATGCATCATGCATATATATCACAAATTTTTTTTGGCAGTTGAACATCTTTTATAATCTCAGATCAACCCACCCCATGACATGGAGGGGCCAACCCAGAGCGGTGGGCGGTTTTCTAAACGGATCCCGCCACAATCATTCTGGCGAGCTGCGGGGAAGAAACCACGACATAACGTCACCACAAGCACCCATATCACCCCTAAGGGATGGGATTTAATCCAGGCCGTTCCCACTCTTTGGTGGGTTTCAACCTGGGCCTATGGGGAAAACTCGGTGCATCTATCCAACTGAGCTGGATGTCATTTATGCATATATATCACAAATAATGCCTATATACTAGCTACTACATATAACAACGTCACAATTACAAACTCGTAGCACTAAAAAATGTTCCACAGTAATATACAAACCTTAAAGCAATGAACCTACAAATAAAGCAAACCCAAGTTACAAAAAACTAAGTAGATTTAGTTAAACAAAATATTGAAGAAAGTAAGTAACTTACTGAGTAGAAGTAGTTTAATTTGCGACTGAATAAATATTTAGGGTTTTAACGTCTCTTGAATAAAGAGTTGATGTTGTGGTTTGGGCTTGGTTTATAAAGTTTGCAAAGTCACGCCGGGTTATTCGAATCCGAACAAGTTTATCTGGGTCAGGCTATACGCCTGAAAAACATTATTCGGGTTAACCCAATATTTAACCTAAAGTGTTACTAGGATCGGGTTCCAATTGAGAGTTTTAACCTGGTTGCGGGTTAACCCGAATAACCCGCATACGAGAATTTTAACTCTTTGTGTATTTGTTTAAATTTTCATAGAAAAAAAAATACATTTTTCTTAGTTTAATGTTATAATTTGACTTATTTGGGTTAGTCCGTACCATAAATCACCCACATGTTATTAGCATGGGCGAAGGAAGGGAGGAAGCACGGGGAATGTGCCCCCTACAAAAAAAAAAAAGAATGTGTTAATTTTAGAGGTATTTCTTTAAGCCTCCCCTTCAAGATTTTTTAAAGGTCTTTTCATAAATTGCTCCGCCTAAAATTATACTCTAACTCTAACCATGCTTATCAAGGTCATATACGATATGGTTTTTCCCAAAAACCTATTAACCTAATTCGAAATATTGCTTATTTGGGGCGGCTTTACCTAAGTAACAGGCTTATTTGTGTAGGGATTACCTAAATAACAGACATAATTATCACATATTTAAATTACAAAAAGATGGGTGTAATTGTTTTTTAATTAAAATATTAATGAATCTATTCACTTTTGTTAAAATAAAAATTAGTGGTTGATGTTTGTTTTTTTGGTATATAAGAAAATTTTGGTATGTAAATGATCTGTCATCATCGTTATATGCGATATAAAATTCCGATATTAAAACTTTACTTATCATCAATTGACGCGTAGATTAATAGCAAATTCCTATTATTTGGTGTGAGAGAAGGGTTGTCTTTGAGGGTGTGGGAGGTGGAGACCGCTCAAGAATCTAACTTTTAAGGGCTTTAAAATTTGTCTCATTAATAATTACTAGAAGGGTACCAGCAAATGCGGCGGGGTACTCATTACTATATTTTATGGAGAGCAAATGTTATTCGATTACACGTTTTATAATAATAACCATACAAATGAATAATAATTTAAATTAATAAATTAAAATTACCTCGCTAGCACATCTAATATATGTTTTATATCCGTATGTGACATGTTGATTACCAATAACCAAATTTCATAACAAACCACTAATAAATTACATAACATAACCAAATTTCGGCCCAATAATGGCTTAAACAAAATCTTAAGACTTAGCTTATATAAAAAAAACGACCCTAAATTCACTCTATTTGTAACCCTAATGTAGCTTGCAAAAAACACACAGCCTCCTCCATTACTCCTTCACAACACAACTGCCACATCTCATTACATAAAAACCAAATCTTCAATTATTGCTGCAACTAACCGAATCAAACAATCACTTACTTGGATTAATCTTCACAAAAGAAATCTAAAAACCAATATTCTTTCATACTACTCAAACCGAATCACAAACACAAAGCCCACCATTTTTGTTAATGATTACAACCGAACAACAAATATATACGAGTAGCAACAAAATGACCAAACTCAATCGAAACCACAACTGGAATTACCAAAACATCCAAATCAATCATCACGACCTCCAGATCTACCACCAAAACCACCAACACATAAGTTTGCGACTAATGGTGGCGGCAGAAGTGATGGCGGTGGCAGAGGTTAAAAGGGTGATGGCGGAAGCGGCTATTTTAGGTTAGAAAAAGGTTGTAGAGAGGAAATATAACATATTTTTTGTTTGTGTTTTTGTTTCGTGTTGGTTTGGTGTGTGTTTTTAAGATGTGTAAAGGTTCGGTTCTTATATGCTACAGATATGGGTGTGTAATAATAATGTGCTATTACAAGCAAAATTTCAGGATGTAATGCAAGCTATAATGACATCGGCTGTTATTATGGTGGTTACAAACTTCACATTTAATTTCCACAATGTTGAAATGATTTGTTACTTTGACCATGCGCATTGTTATATAACAAGTTTGGCAGTTACTTTTTATTGTTTAAGGCATGGTTGATGGAGGACTTAAATGATCACATTGGTCATCAGATTAGTTCTCTAGTTACACTTGATACAATTGTTCTTTGTCCTTTTAGCTCTTTATTTTTGTGTAACGATATTGACCATCGGATCGGTCAAGGGTCTTGAATGATCACATCAATTTTGGACGTGTAAGATTGATTATAGCTTTTATAGCTCTATTATAGCTTTTATTACATGGCTTTAATGTACCAAGCATAAGACTAAGACTAAATAGGTTGTTATTTCTTTATTAGGAAATGTTTTTGGTCTTACAGATTTTAAGACTACTTTATTTAGCAAGTCCCAAACCTTTTATAAAGTAGTATAGATATAAAACAATATTTAAATAAGTAAATATCTTAACTGAGTAATATGTTAGAACGTTTAGATAGTAAGTCCATTATATCTTATAAGCGGTGACTCTTTATATATAACATTTTTTTCTCGAAATGCCTCATCATGTAATTTCGTCCAAGGCTTTCAAAAATTTCATAAATTGTATTTAAGATTGTTTCTTTATGTTTAAAGTTGTTCAAGTTTGTTTATTTTTAGACTTTAACTTCATTATGTTATAAATCTTAGAGCATCCACTATATTGGTTTATGAAAAGGTCTAAAAACATTTGAAGAGGTCTATCATTTTTTTAACCATAGTGGAAAAGTATTTTATGCTTATGTGGAATGAAAAGGTCTAGCATTTTAGACCTCTTTTAAATTTAATGCATTGGTGTTTAGTGAGATTTTCATAAACTTTTAAGAAGTTTATACATAGTAGAGAAATATTTATAACAAGTAAAAGGTTTATGAATTAATGATGTAAGATGATTTGGCACTATTATAAACCTTTATAAAGGTTCATCATAGTAGATGCCCTTACGCTCTAAAAATATGAGGTGTTCTCTTGAAGTTAGTATGTATGTACTTAATGTTAGGTTTGGTGAAATGCAATATACGACTTCGAAAGTCAAATAATGTACCTTGTTAAATGGCAACAATGCTAGCAGATTTAAAACAAACAGAAACTCACGCTATAGTATTAGAGTACGGTGCAATGCACCAATTACTATTAGAGGCCCAAAACAGCACCTATGGCGCGTTCACGGTGCACCACATGGCGCGCCATAGGCCTATTATGGGTGCCATTGCCAACCCACAAACTCTCATTTTCGGGATTTTGTTTTGTTTTTATTTTTTATTATTATTTTTTTTTAGTGAGTGGGTATTTTTGTTGTGTGTTATAAAAATTTTATTGGGGAAGAAGTGTATGTTATAAGAGTGTTATATGATACATATTGACGTGACGCTGCCTATAAAAGTTACTCGGTGCAAATGCACCTTGCTATCCTAAAATCACCTATTGAGGTCAAAAGTGTACTTCGAAAACTCAAACTTAAGTACAAAAAGCTAACTGTTTGGCCACAAAAGTCAAGCTGTATACATCATCTATAAATGGCGTCTCTGCAGATGGTAAGGCCTTTTCTAGAGCCCAAGACTGCCAACAAAGTGAAGTTTGTTTACGCAGGCGATTCAAAAACACCATCATGGAAACTTGTTTACGCAGATATAAGGTTGTTTCTTTATGTTTAAAGCTGTTCAAGTTTGTGTAGTTTTGGTCGAAATTTTCATCATGTTTTTAAGATCTTATGGTCTACAATTACAATGTGTTCTCTTGAAGTTAGCATGTATGCTCATGTGAATGTTACACAATAAGGAGAAAATGTTGCTTAATATTACCATAGTTTCACCACTATTTACAATTAAGTCACCCCAAACTTTATAAAGTTTGCAAAGTGAGGCTCGGGGTGTATAAAAATACGCAAACCTGACTAACATGACCTTATTTGAATCTGAACATGCTTACCCGGATCGGGTTATACGGCTTGAAAAACATTATTCTGGTTAACCTGATTAACCTGAACTTTACTAGGATCGGGTTTCGGTTGACAATTTTAAACTTATTCGGGTTGTGGGTTGTTACGATCCCACATCGCCCAAGTATGGGATTAGGCGGTGGTTTATAATGTCTAGGTGTCCCTCCTCTTTCAAGCTAGCTTTTGAGTGAGTTCTACACTTGGACTTATGAACATCGATCGAGCCTAGTATGGGATAGGTTCATATCAATTGGTTTGAGCCACCCAACCTTCGAGGTTCCAACACTCGGAGTGGTGGCCTATGGAGTGGTGGCACGTGGGTGGTGGCTTGGACCCGAAGGAAGGGTGTCACCGTGACCAACACAAACCGTGACCAACATAGCCGTGACCAACGAGCTCGGAATGGTGGCCTATGGGTGGTGGCTTGGACCCGAAGAGGGTGCCAACCGTGACCAACATAGCCGTGACCAACGAGGACGTTGGTTCTTCAAAGGGTGGGGTATTGTTACGATCCCACATCGCCCAAGTATGGGATTGGGCGGTGGTTTATAATGTCTAAGTGTCCCTCCTCATCAAGCTAGCTTTTGAGTGAGTTCTACACTTGGACTTATGAACATCTATCGAGCCTAGTATGGGATAGGTTCATATCAATTGGTTTGAGCCGGCCCAACCTTTCGAGGTTCCAACACTCGGAGTGGTGGCCTATGGAGTGGTGGCTGTGGGTGGTGGCTTGGACCCGAAAGAAGGGTGTCACCGTGACCAACACAGCCGTGACCAACATAGCCGTGACCAGCGACCTCGGAATGGTGGCCTATGGGTGGTGGCTTGGACCCAAGAGGGTGCCAACCGTGACCAACATAGCCGTGACCAACGAGGACGTTGGTTCTTCAAAGGTGGGGTATTGTTACGATCCCACATCGACCAAGTATGGGATTGGGCGGTGGTTTATAATGTCTAAGTGTCCCCTCCTCATCAAGCTAGCTTTTTGAGTGAGTTCTACACTTGGACTTATGAACATCTATACGAGCCTAGTATGGGATAGGTTCATATCATGGGTTTACTGAATAACCCACATAAGAGAATTGTAACTTTTTATATAGTTGTTTGATTTTTTTTTTTTTTATAAAAAGATACGTTTTTTGTTTTATGTTATAATTTAGCTTATTCGTGTTAGTCGTTACCAGAATCACCCACACCTTATTAGCATGGGCGGAGGTAGGAGGGGGCACGGGGCATGCACCCCTGCTAGAAAAAAATTGTGTGCAAAGTAATCGACTTCATTGCAGTGTTCACAAATAAGTGGACTGACTCATATATCAACCACCCAAAACCATGACCCATAGGTCATAACTCAAGATGACACACAAATAACCTAATCACCAGAAGTATAATCAGGAAAAAAGTTCTTCAATCTAGCCATCTAGCTTAACTTAACTGTCACATGCTTATTAAGAATGATATTGAACTTTTGATCATTTAAAAACTTCAGATCTGCCTATAATATCTTTATCACAAATGTTCAGTCGGTTGCATATATTTAAAAATTCATATGGGGAGCATTATGGATAGCCAAATAACATAACGTGAATTCCTAACTACTATACAGAGTACATTTGAGTAAATCAACAACCAAGCAGATGTAGCAGTATGCCTTATCGATACCAATACATATATTTACTAAAAGGGCAATCATCGTAAACATCAGTAAGAAAAATTACTAGTCATAAGTGTTTCTATAACAACTAGAACCCACCTATACATTTTCAGCTAGAAGATGAGGAGAAACAAGGCTCTCCACGATATGTTTACAAAGCGTGAAATGACATTGGTTAGCGTCTAGCAACACGCCAATGCCCCGGTACATCTCGTGTATGGTTTTCGGAGAAAACCAAGTTTTGATGATTCATCATCATATTCATCCTTTGTTTCTAATACCATATTAATAAGAATATGGATCTCACTCATTTCTTAATTAACTATTCTGCTTCTCGCTTTATGTGATTGATTAAGATTACCAACTCTTCTGAACATATTCCAAAAGACCTTGGGCATGGCCATGAAAACATCTTAACAATCCTACGAGGGCCCAAGAAGATTATACTTCAAAATAAATTTGAAGGAAACAAATCCCATTTCGACTACAAGCGAGATTCATAGATTTCAACACTTAAAAAACAACCCTTATAACTACCGATTCGTATAGCGTTAGATTGCTTCACAAAATGCACTACATCCATGACATATCTATGGTATCTCAATTCGGAGGATAAATATGCATGATATACTTAATGACAAAGATCCATAAAGTATTATCATGCGGGTGGGATAAGTCCTATACTCAATACATTGAATATCATCTGAAATTAGTCATGCTACGCATCAGCATACTTTCAAGTAGGGGTGAGCAAATATCCCGAGAACCGAACCGGAACCGAGAACCGAACCGGAACCGACCCAACCCGAACCGATTTTTGGACCCGCGGTCCGGTTCTCGGTTCTTAAAAATTGATAATTACGGTTCTCGGGTCGGTTCGATACGGAACCGACGGTTCTCGGTTAGGACCCGAAGAACCGAACACTTAAATAATTGTACTTGAATTTTGTATTTTGGAATACAAAGAGCCAATCACTTAATAAGCCCATTAGTCCATAAAAAATAATTTGTGACTAGAATCGTTATATTACTTCCATGTGTCCATCCTAAAATCCCTAATCTTCTTTTTCCAACTACCACAAAAAATGGAACTTCCAGTATGGAAGTATCTAAACACATATTTATGTAATGATGTTCATGTTTACGTTTTCTTGAATTCTGATTAACTCGCAGTTGTAACTGAAGCAAACACAAAGTTCTTGGTTTTTTCTAGTTTATTTTAACAGTAGCAGGATGCTAGTAAGTTTGGTCTTCCCGCTGTGACAACTCGCAATTTCAGGTCATTTCTCAAGTTTCACTATTTCAACATTTATCGTAAACTAGTTTCGTGTTTCAAATTCGCGTAACCTTTATGGTTTAGCGGTAATTCATGATCATATCATCACGAACATTTCATATGGACTAAGTTTAGTCTACATTTCATTAACATCATTTGCATCATATTAATTCATTCATGACTTTGCATTTCACATTAAACGTAAATTTTATATTAAATAAGCGTTATCGCGTGAGTTATTATTTTGAATATTTAATCCGTTACTTCTAAAATGATCCGATATATTTTTATATTTACATTTAGTTTATAAAACTATATTTTGAGTTTACACGGTGTTTTAAATTTATTTTGTATATAAATCGTTAAATTTATATTATTACGACGTTTTCTTAAAAACTACACTATAATTATTATATCACTCAAATTTCACAAGGAATGTATTTTACAATTTTCATAATATCATTATACTCTATTTTGATCCATTAAAATTTACTTGTACCTAAAAGCTACTAAAACCTTACAAGTTATTATTAATTTACACATTTACTTACATTTTCTTACAAGTATACAAGTACATACATTATATAAAAAAAGATTTTTGAGAAACATAGTCCCCAAAACCGGTTAGGGGGTTGTTGCATTAATTGGATTGACAAATTTTCTACATACATATCTAAACTCAATCCAACTTTTCATTCAATTTCATTCACCCTCAAATTATTGTAAGTGCAAGCCAAGAAATTTTTCTTCTCTCTTCCTTCTTCCTTCTAAATATTCGGCCAACATAAGGTGATAGCAAAGAAATCATCAATTTTTCAAGCTCAAAGTTTATAACAATCTAGAATCACACTCTTTATAAGGTTTTGAAATAAAAACCAAGAGTGTTTAAGTTTAACCTTGTTCTTTGCACCTCATCATAATACTTGTAAGCATATCATTTATATTTTTCATGTTTCCTTTTCATTTCATAGTTATTTCTTCATTTTTGGAGCTAACATGCAAGACATATGTTGATTTATACCATTTTACATGATTTTTAGAGTCATATATATATATGGTCATCCTATAATTATCCCCTTGGTATATGTTGGTCTTGATGATGTTTAGGAACCCATGACACCCTAAGAAGGTGTATGGTAGGATTAGATTAGCTTTGGAGTTGATTTGAAGGGATTAGAATAGGTTTAGTACGAGAAAAACTATTTTCGATAAGTATAAAATGTGTTCTGTCCTTGTTTTGATTTTCTGGAAAATCCGACAGTAGGCACGACTTTTTGGCCTTGATATTTAGAAAATATACTTTAAAACGAATCCGTGGCCGCTTGAACGGATAAAACGGAGTTATAACGAAGAAGTTATGAATTTTTAAAGTTTGACGACGAAATATATAATTTTCGAAATTTCAAAGAACATGTTTTACTCTATTCGGTCAAAAAGAGCCTTAAGCTTCACAAATTATTTCGACTTGTCAAAATATATTAGTATACTTTGATACGAAGCTAAGGACATATTATCGTGAAAGCGGATTTGAAACGACAAAGATATGCACGCTTTCATAAAATTGCCGTAACTTTTATTTTCCGAAAACTATATTATCTTTGCGATACAAGTGTTACGGTAGTCGAATCGACTATGTTTGAGGCTGTTTTAACGATGATGTGGAACTTTTTGGAACGAAATGTCTTCTAATAAAATCAAGATCACCGAGCATATTTTTCAAAACAATCGACCGTTTGTATAGCGGAGTTTTAATAAATTATTTATGGATGTTTAAACTTGGCCGAAACTCACTTTTTACACAACAATTAGACAAAATCACCATCTTTAACCCTTATAATCTTTATGTTCGAGACCTTTATGACGAAAACTCCTGAACTGAAACTTCTAGATTTCGATACAAACTTTCCAAAACCGTCGAGTTCGTTCTCTAACGTGCGACGTACACCATTTTACGACTAGTTTTTCGGAGCCATTTTTGTCACTTTTATAAAATTTCCGACGACATTGTTTTACGACGAAAAGTGATAATTTCACCATAAATCATTATAAAACCATTGTAGGATGACATTTTGACGTAAAAACTTGTAAAGTCATTTTTGAATGGTCAAGACGTCAAAAGAATATTTTTCGACGATAAGTATTATTTTCAAAACTCGCAAATGGTATAAATAACATACGAAATGCATGCATATCATAACATTACATTGCAACTCATTACATATCATATCATTCGTAATAGGTCCAGGTTTAAAGTTTCACGCTATACCTCGTTGTACTCACTCTTGTCATCATACCGGTTTATCAAGTGAGTCATAGCCCTACTCTTTAATTGTTTTGAATTACTTTTGGGGAGATACATGCTCAACTATTTTTATGACTATCTTGATTATCCGAAACTACATGCTTAATCGAACTTAATGAGTAGTCATATCCTATATCATAAATCATTGAACCGAATGTCTTGGGATTATCATTGAAATGAATGTCTTGGGATTATCCTGAACCGAATGTCTTGGGATTATCATTGAGTGAATGCCTTGGGAACATCATTGAACCGAATGTCTTGGGATTTTCATTGAACTAAATGTCTTGGTATAATTAGGTCAATTAATTATTGATACATTAAGTCATGCACTATAATGTGAATTCATTTGATATCATGCACTTGAACATAAACTATGCACCTTTTGGCGCTGGGTTGTGAACACACAGTTGCAAGTTTTGTATGGGCGGAACACAGGCTCGAGTGGATTTACAATGCCTTTCTTTGCAAACGATTTTGAAAGGCTTACATTTCAACACAAACTCTATGAACTCACTCAACCTTTGTGTTGACACTTTTAGCATGTTTTTATCTCGTATCTAAGGCATACTCATCATGGCATGGTTAAGAACCACCTTTTGAGTCATGGCGCCGACTTACATCATTTTACATTATAGCACTTTCTTTCAAAACCATCGTTTGGACTTGTAATATATTTATTTTTCCGCAAACTTTGTAAACTTTTGGGACCTATGTTGTAACTCGATTATTTTATTAAATCAAACGATGTATTTTCAAACGACGCTTTAGGTCGTTCAATATAACTTGTGATTGTGATGCTATGACAATAATCCCGTGAATTCCATTCCATTGCAAAATGTAATTTGGGGTGTGATTGGTATCGAGCCGTTATAGAGAACTAGGTTGCATCATTAACCCTAGACTATAACTACGTTATCATAGCATCTCATCATTTCATCATAAGTGCATGTTCACTTTACATGCGGTTTATACGTCTGATTTCGAGTTATTTACTTTCATTTCATATCGATTGTCACATGGATGCCTTTAAATGCCCATTCCATTATTCTTTCTTCATACTCTAATGTGGAGAATTCCTTGTCATTCCCTATCACAATTTTCACATCAATCGACTCATCACCGATAACGTTGAATACCGAGACAAACCTTTATATAGGGCGAAGTCACTCTCACTCCTTTGTTTCACCACTAACATGTCGAGTTACACTTTATTCACACATTAAGTCACTAAACCACCATACATTTGAAGCACTTACGACATCTCATAACCCATTTCTTAGGAAACCGTCGATTATTTTGAAAGATAACCTCAAACTTATCATTCTTATCACATTTCTTTGAAGCGCTTATTATTAACATCGGATTTTACTACGTCTCACATTTCCTCTTGTTTTGAAGAAGATATGGCACCGAAGAAAGCTACACCTGAAATGACTCAAGCGGCTATTCAAAAGTTGGTGAATGATAGCATAGCCGATGCTTTAAGAGTTGAAAGGAAAATGCATTCTTCTTCTTTCGAAGGCTGGTCTTCTTGAAGCGCAAGGCTTCTTCTTCCTCTCGGAAATGCAGGAGGATCCGGAGTTAAGAGTCGTTCTTACAAGGATTTCAAAAGTGGAGATCCCACCAAGTTTAAAGGGATCAAGGAGCCACTGCCATGGTGCGATGGTTCGAGAAATTGAGTCCGTGTTTTTTTGTGTAATTGCCGGATGATAGTAAGGTCAAGTTTGCTACAGTACACTACTCGATGGAGCATTGTCGTGGTGGAACTCATATGCTCAACCGATGGGAATGGAGAATGCTTTCAAGCTTACTTGGGAGCAATTCAAGGGTTTAGTAACTAAGTTTTGTCCTCGTGCGAAGTGAAAAGTTGGAGACAAATTCAATGAACTAGTAACAATTGGGTATGATATTGACACTTACATTCGAAGGTTTCAAGAATTGGCCGTGTTAGGCCCATCTATGGTTTCGGATAATGAGAAGCTACTGGAGGCTTTCATTGAAGGACTTCCCGAAATTATTCAAGGTGACGTGACTTCCTTTGATCCGCAAACGATTGAGGAATCTATTCGATTGTCTCAAAAGCTTATGGCACAAGTAGTAAAAAGGGACAACATCACCAACACCAACCGTAACAACAATACCAACAACCGCACTAACTACAACAATAACCACGACAACAATAACAATAATCACACCATCAACAACAACACCAACAACCAAACTAACCACAATAAAAGGAAATGGGAAAAC
This sequence comes from Chrysanthemum lavandulifolium, assembly GCA_022545495.1. Taxonomy (NCBI): domain Eukaryota; kingdom Viridiplantae; phylum Streptophyta; class Magnoliopsida; order Asterales; family Asteraceae; genus Chrysanthemum; species Chrysanthemum lavandulifolium. The sequence goes on along the minus strand of CM040238.1, from coordinate 286,498,926 downwards.
GACCGAGGAGGTTATAACAACAACAACCAAAACCGTAACACTAACCATCATCAACAATGAATAGAGGCAAGAAACTGCAATGGTTTATGCCTTTGCACCAATAGAAGCGAGAGGTTATCGCTGGAACCTACCCACTATGTAATCGATGTAAGTATCATCACACGGTATTTGTCCTGTTAAGTGCTACAAGTGTCAAAAACTAGGACACCATGCCGTGAATTGTGAGGCAAGACCATAGTTACGTGCTTCGGATGTGGGAACAAGGACACTATCGAAGTCAATGTCCTCAAAACCAAGGTCAACAAGTCGAATGTGCTCATGGGAATGTATACATGTTAGGAGGAGGAGGAGCTCGTCAAGGTATCAACAACGCGGAAGACTGAAGAAGTTTAGAAGCTAACAGTCTTATTTTCCTTATGTACTATGTTGTACTAAGTTTATGTCTTCCATCATATTCGGATCTTATGACTTAAGATGTACTACTTTTGATAAACCACTCGTTGTAAAATATTCTCATCTATCGTACTTTATTTTCTTTTCGATTTGTTATTACTTACGAGAATTTTATTTTTTTTACTTTAATTATCATTTTAACGACACGGTTTAAATCCTTGTAAACATTGAGAGTTATAACAACTAAACCGAACGTCACGTCATCGTTCCTTAATTATACATAGCCTAGCTAACTATGTCTAATTCGGAGGATCACGTTATGTTGGGAGCGATTATTTATAAATCTTAGTGCAAGCAAAATTTTCACATGTTCCAATTCAAAGTGTTACTTATAAGAGATTTATCCGATATTTTCGTACTATGATGTTTTATACGCCTCAATCATCGATAACCGTAACAACACTTCTCCATGTCTTTTCTCCTCGTTATTCATCACAAACTCAAAAATTCGATAGACTAACACTTAACCGAATTCGTGGATGAATTCCTTTTTGATGGGCGAATGTGACAACTCGCAATTTCAGGTCATTTCTCAAGTTTCACTATTTCAACATTTATCGTAAACTAGTTTTACGTGTTTCAAATTCGCGTAACCTTTATGGTTTAGCGGCGAATTCATGATCATATCATCACGAACATTTCATATGGACTAAGTTTAGTCTACATTTCATTAACATCATTTGCATCATATTAATTCATTCATGACTTTGCATTTCACATTAAACGCGTAAATTTTATATTAAATAAACGTTATCGCGTGAGTTATTATTTTGAATATTTAATCCGTTACTTCTAAAAATGATCCCGATATATTTTTATATTTACATTTAGTTTATAAAAACTATATTTTGAGTTTACCTGGTGTTTTAAATTTATTTTGTATATAAATCGTTAAATTTATATTATTACGACGTTTTTCTTAAAAACTACACTATAATTATTATATCACTCAAATTTCACAAGGAATGTATTTTTACAATTTTCATAATATCATTATACTCTATTTTGATCCATTAAAAATTTACTTGTACCTAAAAGCTACTAAAACCTTACAAGTTATTATTAATTTACACATTTACTTACATTTTCTTACAAGTATACAAGTACATACATTATATAAAAAAAAAAGATATTTGAGAAACATAGTCCCCCAAAAACCGGTTTGGGGGGGGGGTTGTTGCATTAATTGGATTGACAAATTTTCTACATACATATCTAAACTCAATCCAACTTTTCATTCAATTTCATTCACCCTCAAATTATTGTAAGTGCAAGCCAAGAGAATTTTTCTTCTCTCTTCCTTCTTCCTTCTAAATATTCGGCCAACATAAGGTGATAGCAAAGAAATCATCAATTTTTCAAGCTCAAAGTTTATAACAATTTAGAATCACACTCTTTATAAGGTTTTGAAATAAAAACCAAGAGTGTTTAAGTTTAACCTTGTTCTTTGCACCTCATCATAATACTTGTAAGCATATCATTTATATTTTTCATGTTTCCTTTTCATTTCATAGTTATTTCTTCATTTTTGGAGCTAACATGCAAGACATATGTTGATTTATACCATTTTACATGATTTTAGAGTCATATATATATGGTCATCCTATAATTATCCCTTGGTATATGTTGGTCTTGATGATGTTTAGGAACCCATGACACCCTAAGAAGGTGTATGGTAGGATTAGATTAGCTTTGGAGTTGATTTGAAGGATTAGAATAGGTTTAGTACGAGAAAAACTATTTTCGATAAGTATAAAATGTGTTCTGTCCTTGTTTTGATTTTCTGGAAAATCCGACAGTAGGCACGACTTTTGGCCTTGATATTTAGAAAATATACTTTAAAACGAATCCGTGGCCGCTTGAACGGATAAAACGGAGTTATAACGAAGAAGTTATGAATTTTAAAGTTTGACGACGAAATATATAATTTTCGAAATTTCAGAACATGTTTTACTCTATTCGGTCAAAACGAGCCTTAAGCTTCACAAATTATTTCGACTTGTCAAAAATATATTAGTATACTTTGATACGAAGCTAAGGACATATTATACGTAGAAAACGGATTTGAAACGACAAAGATATGCACGTTTTCATAAAATTGCCGTAACTTTTATTTTCTGAAAAACTATATTATCTTTGCGATACAAGTGTTACGGTAGCTGAATCGACTATGTTTGAGGCTGTTTTTAACGATGATGTGGAACTTTTTTGGAACGAAATGTCTTCTAATAAAATTAAGATCACCGAGCATATTTTTCAAAACAATCGACCGTTTGTATAGCGGAGTTTTAATAAATTATTTATGGATGTTTAAACTTGGCCGAAACTCACTTTTTACACAACAATTAGACAAAATCACCATCTTTAACCCTTATAATCTTTATGTTCGAGACCTTTATGACGAAAACTCCTGAACTGAAACTTCTAGATTTCGATACAAACTTTCCAAAACCGTCGAGTTCGTTTCTCTAACGTATGCGTACACCATTTTACGACTAGTTTTTGAGCCATTTTGTCACTTTTATAAAATTTCCGGCGACATTGTTTTACTGACGAAAAGTGATAATTTCACCATAAATCATTATAAAACCATTGTAGGATGACATTTTGACGTAAAACTTGTAAAGTCATTTTGAATGGTCAAGACGTCAAAAGAATATTTTTCGACGATAAGTATTATTTTCAAAACTCGCAAATGGTATAAATAACATACGAAATGCATGCATATCATAACATTACATTGCAACTCATTACATATCATATCATTCGTAATAGGTCCGGTTTAAAGTTTCACGCTATACCTCGGTGTACTCACTCTTGTCATCATACCGCTTTATCAAGTGAGTCATAGCCCTACTCTTTAATTGTTTTGAATTACTTTTGGGAGATACATGCTCAACTATTTTTATGACTATCTTGATTATCCAAACTACATGCTTAATCGAACTTAATGAGTAGTCATATCCTATATCATAAATCATTGAACCGAATGTCTTGGGATTATCATTGAGTGAATGTCTTGGGATTATCCTGAACCGAATGTCTTGGGATTATCATTGAGTGAATGCCTTGGGAACATCATTGAACTGAATGTCTTGGGATTTTCATTGAACTAAATGTCTTGGTATAATTAGGTCAATTAATTATTGATACATTAAGTCATGCACTATAATGTGAATTCATTTGATATCATGCACTTGAACATAAACTATGCACCTTTTGGCGGTGGGTTGTGAACACACAGTTGCAAGTTTTGTATGGGCGAACTCGAACCGAGTGGATTTACAATGCCTTTGCCGCATAAACGATTTTGAAAGGCTTACATTTCAACACAAACTCTATGAACTCACTCAACCTTTGTGTTGACACTTTTAGCATGTTTTTATCTCGTATCTAAGGCATACTCATCATGGCATGGTTAAGGAACCACCTTTGAGTCGCGGGCCGACTTACATCATTTTACATTATAACACTTTCTTTCAAAACCATCGTTTGACTTGTAATATATTTATATTTCCGCAAACTTTGTAAACTTTGGGACCTATGTTGTAACTCGATTATTTTATTAAATCAAACGATGTATTTTCCAAACGACGCTTTAGGTCGCTCAATATAACTGTGATTGTGATGCTATGACAAATAATCCCGTGAATTCCATTCCGCAAAAAAACAGTAATTTGGGGTGTGACACCCGCCATGTCATAATTTGCTTGGTTTTTGCTTCTTGCCATGTTGACTTTGTTCTTCCCGCTTGGTTTTGTAAAGAAACAAAGCATTAGCATAGTTGTGAAACAGAAACAAAAAACACAAAAGAGAAATAAAACAAAGCAAATGAGCAATCGAGCAATACAAGAACACACATTATCTTAATCTCTTAATATGCTCATAGGCCAACGAGCACAATAACACCAAAGCAAAGGACCACAATAAAATAAAGAAGTTTTGTAAACCACATTTTGTTGTCAAAATTTAGTTCAATTCTTCACAGTAGGGGATGGCAAAACATTACAAAAACAAAAGAAACATGGCCTAAGTTTCGTAAACCACAATACCACATTTTTATATACAATGGATATGAATAAAGCACATTATAAGTTATGATTTATTATGCATAAGGTATAATGATTTATTTGTAGTTTATATAATGGGTTCTTTTTCAAAAATTCGGTTCTAATCGGTTAGACCCGATATACCCGAACCGGAACCGAGAACCGAACCGGAACCGAAACATGATAGTCGGTCCGGTTCTCGGTTCCTTATCCATGATATTTTCGGTTCTCGGTTCTCTCGGTTCCGGTTCGGTTCCTCGCGGTTCCGGAACCGAGCTCACCTCACTTTCTAGTATACTTTAACTAACACTCAGATTTGTCTTAATTCAATATCATTCCCATGTTATTGATTGACAATGGACTATTTAGAATAACTTAAGTTATTCAAGGATTTAAACATGCAAATATAGGTCAACATCATAATAAATGAATAATAAACATAACAAAATACTTTATTTCATTTCAATAATAATGTTAACAATATCCTTTTATCTAAAATACTTAGTCACGATGGGCATGAAACTACTAGCTAAACGAAGTCCAAACTTATCGACAAATGATTAAGTTTTTCACGTGTAAGGCCTTCGTTAAAGGATCTCGCTAGGTTATCATCTGTGTGAACTTTGAGAAACTCAATTTCACCTATCTCGACTTGTTCTCGAACATAGTGATATTGTCTAGATAGTGTCCGGTGCCCTTCATGACTCTGTGTTCATGGGCAAAAGTTATTGCAATAAATTGTCACAATATACTTTAATAGGATTTTCGATCGACGGATAACACCAAGCCCCAAAAAATTTCCTTATCCAAACAGCTTCCATGGCACCTCGAGCGCAGCTATGTACTCACTTTCTCAAAGCGTACATCGCAAGTGTTGTCTGCTTTCTTGCTCTTCCAATCCACAAGACCTCCATTGATGACAAAATGTAACCCGCCTAAGACTTCAGATCATCTTTGTCACACTACCGTGATGCATCACAAGAACTCAGTAATGCATGCTTACGCTCGGATTTCCCCATACACTATGAACATATCTCTTGTAGCCCTAAGGTATTGAGAATATGCTTAATGATCCCATGAATTTAACCCGGATTCTGTTGATACCGATTGGTCAAGTTTTGAGCAAACTCCACATCGTGCCTTGTGCATCGTATCGCATACATGATAGATCCTACACCAAGCATAAAGAACTTTCTTCATACGCCACCTCTGCGGTGTTGAAGCACAACCTTGTCGCTTTCAAACCATGATTTACTTGCATTGGCAAAATCCTTCTTGAATTTTTCATATTGAATCTCTTCAATATTTTGTCAATGTAAGCAATTTGGCTTAAACCAATTAGCCGCCTTGATCTATCCTCTGATCTTGATTCCGAGTATATATGTCGCTTCCCTAAGTCCTTCATCGAAAAACATTTACCAAGATAGGCTTTCACCTCATTCGGACTTGGTACATGATTTCCCATGATTAATATGTCATCGACATACGTAACAAGGAAAGTAACACGACTCCCACTAGCTTTGTGATATACACATGGCTCATCAAGATTCTAAGTAAATCCAAAACTTTTGATTTCTCCATCGAATCTTTTATTCCATTGCCTTGATGCTTGCTTCACCATAAATGGACTTCTTAAGCTTGCATACACGGTTAGGAAATAATGGATTCACAAACCCTCCTACCGTGCCATATAGATGTCTTCATCTAGACGGCCATTCGAAAAAGCGCTTTGACATCCATTTGCCAAATCTCATAGTCATAGTGTGCGGCTATAGCTATGAGAATCCTAATAGCTCTTATGTCCGCTACAGAGAGAATGTCTCCTCGTAGTCAATGCCATAGGTTTGAGTAAAACCTTTAGCCACTAGACGAGCCTTTTAGGTGTGTACATTGCCATCCATGTCGGTTTTATTTTGAAGATCCACTTACTTCCAACGACTTTAGCATTGGGAGGAAGGTCAACTTCAATCTAGACATCATTATCTTTCATGGATTGCATTTCCCATTCATAGCAATCGCCATTTATCCTTCTCGTGATCACCATGGCGACCTTTATAGTTAGCGTGTTCATTAAGATCCCCAACCATATTTTCATCCACCTCTACGTTAAGACATAGACGGTCAGTGCACGATAGTCCTTTCGCACCTACGAATGGGAACAACTTCAGGAGGAGCACCTAAGCTTTCGTGTTCTTCTTGAAGTTGGCTAGTATTTTCGAAGGTGTTGTATCTTCTTGATCATATTCCGGATCATATACTCTCCCACCGAGTTCTTGAGATATGAGATTCCTTTCAAGGAAATATACATACCTAGCCACAATGACTTTATTCTCACCGGGTAGTAAAAGTAGTAACACATAGTTTCCTTAGGGTATCCTACAAAGATACACTTAACATATCCGGCTTGAGCTTATCAGTGAGTCACGCTTAACAAACGCCTCACATCCCTGCACCTTTAAGTAAGAAAAGTTAGAGCTTTTCCCGTCCATATTTCATATGGAGTTTTAACAACCTTCTTCATTGGAACCATATTCAAAATGCGAATAGCGCTTTCAAGGGCATAATCCCAAAAGTAAAAGGAAGAGTCGAAGTTCAAACATTGATCGCACCATGTCAAGTAAGGTGCGATTTCTCCTTCGTATACACCATTTTGTTATGGAGTATAAGGAGATGTGAGTTCTTCGGATAATTCCACACTCGCCTAAGTAATCTTTGAACTCTTGACTTATATACTCACCACCTCTATCGGATCAAGAGCTTTAATCTTTTTCCAAGTTGTAATTATACTTCACTTTTGAAAACCTTAAATGTTTCAAAGACTTCATGTTTATGTTTAAGTAAATAAACATAACCATAATGACCGAAATCATCCGTAAAGGTTAAAGTAGGAAGCACCACGCTTTGACACATGTCTATGGACCACACACATCAAGGTGTATCAATCCAAGTAGATCGTAAGCCCTTTCCACTTGAGGTGAAAAGGTTTCCTAGTCATCTTCCCACTATGCAAGACTCGCATTTGTCAAATGATTCATCATTGACCGCTTGTAAAGCCCATCGTGTTGCGGCTTTTCCATGCGTTTCTTGCCAATATGGGCAAGGCGACAATGCTAAAGATAAGAAGAGTCACAGTTCGACTTGCTCTTCTTATTGCTAATGCTATACAACTAATTATTTTCATTGGATATACAACCATCCATATCAATTTCAAACACACCAAGCATAGGAATTGCATTAAAGTGAAAACATTATTTAAAGAAACCGAAATTCCATAATCGGTAAAAGTGTGCACAAAACCAATATCTTTTAACAAAGAAATTGAAATAACACCCCTAACAATGGAGGGTGCATAATGACAATTATTTAGTTCCAAAATTAAGCCCGAAGGCAACACTAAATCAAAAGTCCATATGGCTTCGACAACCGCATGCTTTCCATTGCCAACGACAAGTATCTCTCTCACGGGTTAGCTTCTTCGCCTCTAAGTCCCTCGCGATGTTTTACAGATGTGAGTACCACATCCTGTATCATATATCCGTGAATTTTGCTTATGAGGAAAAGAAAATAATTCAAACATAAAAATACCGATGAACTAGGCACCATCTTATTTTTATTCAAGGCACTCATTGAGATAAACCGGATAGCCTCCGCTCAAAGTGACCCGTGAGTTGCAGCAGTGGCAAGTTAAATCCTTCTAGGATTCTCATTTCTCTTTCCAGGGTTCTTCTTAGGAGTCGTGGATGACAACTTGTTTCCTTTCCTTTTCTTTCCCTTTCTTATCCGCTTGCTTTGGCTTATTCACCCTACCACCTGCTTTATGCGAGCACAGCAGTGTAGGAGCCTTCTTTGGCAATCTCTTCTCAAGTCTACAAGCATTGCATGTAACTCATTCACCGCCTTCCCGTGCAATGCATGTTATAATTTCGGACAAAATCACCAAATCGATCCCGATTAAGGAGTGATTGATGAGGCCGACACATACATCATTCGAGTAACCACACCTAGCTTCTCCAATTGGTCCAAGTGATGCTTCATCTCGAGGACGTGGTCGGAGACAGATTTGCCAACCTCCCGCTTGCACCGTGAACCTTTTCAATTAGTTCATACAGCTCACCACTGGTGGCTTCTTAAACATACGCTTGAGTTCATCTAGCATGCTCATAGGCGGATAGTGCTCAAATTGTTTTACAATTGAGCGTACATCCCGAAAGCATTAGACACGCCACATCATTGTGCTTCTCGATTCAATACGATATGCCTCTTGTTCAAGAGCGATGAGCCGATTGGGAGGAGCATCAGTGCGAGATGTAGTCAAATTTCAACCCTTTGGCAACACGAAGGATGATCCTAAGTGAACGATGCCAATCATTGAAATTAGGGCGACCGGCTTGTCTCTTCCAATCATATCTTTGAAAGCATAACTCATTAAGCTCATAGTGTTGTCGTTGAGCCATCTACGTAAAAGTTCAAAAATCATAATTAGTATTTTGATAATTTTCCTTTTCAATAAACAATTAAATACCAAGGTTCATATTCATATAACCAATTAATTATTATTGAAAACTAGGATCCAAATTGTCATAATTTCATCACGCCGCTTGATCCGCTAGTAATGAACCTTATACAAAATGGTAGAGCTATTGCTCAATTGCCAATTTCAATTGCAATTCCTAGATTTATGGGATTTACATATAGCCAATATCAATCGCCATGTAAACATGTTTTATCCCATCTTATGCCTTGAGTTGCCGCTCACCGCCTAACTCAATTAAGTTGTCCAACTTAAGAAACTAAAATCGCCCATGCCCGCTCTCACGACACGTGGACATTTTACCCTTGATTACGATTTAAGTCACGTTCTCACGCAAATAAAAGGTAATCTTAGGTGTTTCCGCTTCGTTTGATGGCATATAACTTATATTAAAGGGTAATAATTTTGATTTCAATCAAATATGTACAAAGATGTCATGCATTCATCTTCGTAACATAGGTTTTATTAAAACATTTATATCTTGTTTTAATGTATGCTTTTCATCATCAAACTTTAATTGAGGTATTGGATTTACCAATCAAGGAATTTAGTGTTAATTATCATCCATTATACCGTACTTTTGCATAAGTGTAAACACTTAGTGTTTCGGTAATTACCACCAAGTGGTGCATGGAATTAAAACTAATTCGCCTTAAGATGAGCTTGCACATTTTATGGCTTACTAAGTAGCTCCATTCGAACTTACAGGGGGAGGACCGTAAGCGCTAAAGCATAACCTTAGATATCCTTTCGGTGATCGTATGCACTTCTTTATTAACCCTTTATAGTTCATTCTAATGGGTGAGCCGCTCGCACCATTTGTACCAAAGTCACCAATCAATTAAACGATTATGATTACTATGCTTAAAATACATGTTTCACCATTGTTTAGGTCAGTTTATTTTTCTTGTAAAATACCCTTGTTACACATAACAAACAAGCAAGTATTTAAAATAAACATATAAACAATGAATGCATAACAAAAAATAAGTCATGCATATCAAATAGCCACATGCAAACCTTTTGATAAATCCTATTAATAATCAATTTAGATCTCAATATGCATATATTTAATTAAGACTTTCACCCGCTTTCATCTTATGTACAAAGTGAGCCACATGCATCGATTCATCGATTATGTAAGTCAAAATTAAATACATACCACATAGCACATAATTGATTAAATTAATAATGATTGAGGTCTTCCCAATTTTAGATCTATCATAATTTAGTGTATATCACTTAAACAAGTAGAACATACAATAAAAGCGGATCCATGATAAAACATGCGATAATTATCATGGACATAAAATTACACTTAACAATTAATGCAATTAAAAGAGTTACGCAATACACATAAAGTTGCATGCATCCTAGGGTTTCTAATCCAATTAAAACTTTAGTTTACAAAACCCTAATTAGGGCACCCAAAACGCCCCTAATAAATTAGGGTTTAGGTTTTGCAAACCTAGATCTCGCATACAAATAATAACACAACATGTTTATTTTATTTATGTGTTTCAAGAATTAATTACTTGTTATACAAGGCTCGTGATGCCAATGTTGAGTTTATAATACATGACATACAATAAAACATGTAGACATCAAGAGTACACAATGGAAGACTAAAGATCATAACAAATAAATAATTAACTCAAAGTATGCGTAACGCACTCTTGCGAATGTCGATCTCTTGAGCAAAACAAAGAAGTGGTTTAAAGAGTTGTCCTCACCGCTTTACAACTCAAACCAATTGGTGTAAGAATAGTGTCTTACTACCACGCTCTTGTACACACGAATTAACCAACGAATCAAGCGATTGCTAGATCTAACACAAGTCCTTGTTTTATGAAAACAAAACCAAACTCCCTAACAAGGGGTGTTCGGCTGAATAGGGACAAGAGAGGAAGAGGAGAGATCTAGGGTTAATTCAATGCACAAAGTTGTGAAAAACCCTAGAACCTAGCCTTGTTTATATAGTGCATGGGAACCTTTGGGAACAAGTTAGGGCTTGGGTTGAGAACCCTTTGCTTTGGCCGGCCATGAGACAAGCCCAAGAGAAACCCATAACTTTTCCTTTTCAAGATTTTCCATTACTAGTCCTTTCTTTTTTCATTTAACGGTCGTTAGTCATTTTTCCGTTAAATACTAAACGATCGTTAAACGGACTTAATGTGCAATAATTAATCTTAAACAATAACATTAATTATTTAACTTTAATTCTCATTCGCTAATGTGTGCAATCCGTAATCACGAGTTTAAATCCGGACATTTACGTGTTTGCAAATATATACATTTCAACAAGAAGCTCAGCCATTGAAGCCACCAAGCTGAAATAAAAAATATAGTACAATTCATATAAGTAACCTTAAGATATATATGCATGCATGATTGGCAAATACTACTATTCTACTAATATATCACCTATTTACTAGCTACTACTTATAACAAAGTCACAATTCTGATAGCACTAAAAATATTCCACAGTAAGTAACTAGTCCCCCTTCAAAAGATATATATAAAAACTTTAAGCAAAAAAACCCAAGTTACAAAAAACTAGGTAGATTAGTTAAACAAAATATTGAAGAAAGTAAGTAACTTTACCAAGTAGCTGCAGTTTTGCGATTGAATTACTGTAATTTTTAGGGTTTTAACACTTTGAGCTATAGAGATCCAAATGGAATGTTCATGGGTTGTTCTCTCTCGCAATTACGTATGTGGAAAGATTATTTTCCTAGCGATCTTCGATTTGGACTTATTATGGCAACGTTAAAGAAGCTATTTTTCTACACAATGCCTTAACGAGACAAACAAAGGATGCCGGTTAGATCGCTTTGCATTTGCGGTATGATGCAACGGGTATTCGGTTTCGAGAGGTCATTTTTTTGGCGCCATGGTGGCATCTCCTGTCTGATTCTAGTTGCCATCGGTTTTTTGCGTGTTTGTCCTGTTTTATTAGAGCTTAATTAGTTCCCAACTCTCTTTGGTCTATTGGATCGATTTGCGTGTAGCTTGTAATGCTAGTTTTTTTCTAGCTCATTTTAATATAATCTCAATTGCCGTTCAAAAAAAAAAAAACTTTTAGGGTTTTAACGTTGTTTGAATAAAGAGGCCGGTGATGTTGTGGTTTGGGACCACTGGGGCATTGGTCCAGTGGGTGGGGCTTTCATTCTTGAGTCAATATACTCGAGTTCGAATCCCATCCCTGACACTTTGCTCTAAGATAGGTACCCATTTCCGCAAATCCTATGGGCTCACTGGAGAGACTTTGTGGATAAGAGCTCAAGAGTCCGAGAGTCTCGGCTAACTCCAGTTGGTGCCCCACTAGGCCAGGAGAGTTGCCCAGAGGTATTCCTTGTGGGGTGGACAATGGCTGGTGCCAGAAGGCACCCGGGGTCACGGTGTTCCCGCCAATATACACCTTATTTGTGGATGTTGTGGTGTGGGCTTAATTGGTTTATAAAGTTCGTAAAGTCATGCACGGGATGTATAAAAAGACCCGATCGAACCCGACTGACCTGGCCTTATACGAATCGGATATATTTGTTTACCCGGGTTTAGTTATACGGCTTGAAAAACATTATTCTGGTTTACGGGTGTTCACAAATCGGGTAATACTTACAGGAACCGAAACCGAATAAAACTGAACTGAATCGAATCAAATATATAATTTCGCTTTGGATATGATTTTGGCAAAATGAAACCGAACTTAAACGAAAACCGAATGCACATAAATATATATTTTTACATATGCATACAAAAGAAACACCATTAAAACTATTTTCTAGTATAAATATAATATTTTTTAAGTTTGAAATATTTATGATGCTAGATATCTATAATAATTAAATAAAAATATATACATTATGTAATTCGGGTGGTCAACTCGAAAACCAAACTGAATTCAAATCCGGTTTTTGGTACGGTTTAATACAATTTGAATTCGGTTCGCTTCAGTTTCCGGTTATTCCAAAAAAAAAATTAACCAAACCGAATAAACCAAACAACCCGATAATTAAACCGATGAACACCCCTAAATTCGGTCGTCTTGGATAGCGGTAATTGTTGTAGTGAGTCGACCTCATCTTTATTTACTCAAGATGATAGCCATTAAACTAATAATACAATACATTTATGTTAAAATATTTGTTATTTCTAGATTTATTAGTTATGCGTTTAATAATTTTCTAATAATATTTAGTGGATAGTAAAATGGATTTGGTGTTTATATATTTTGCTACATTCCATTGTACTTTTTTGGTTTGTGTTTATATATTTTGTCAGGATGAATCCTTTTTATCTAAAAAAATAGATTTGGTGATTGTATAACAGAGTAATGACAAAATTATGAAACATATAACTTATGTTTAAAAAGCTAAACAATGATAAACAAATGCCCCTAATTAATGTATTGAACACATATGCTTTATAAATTTTAATAATGATGGTTAAAAATTCTGAATGAGTAAAAATCTTGGCTAATACATCTAAGATATAATACAAACCGAAGCTAGTCAATTTTCACCCTAATTTGATGACTTGTTCAAAGAACATTATTGTGATATTGTATACTTTAATTATTGATGTTATACCCAAAAAGTCAAAGGAATGATTGGATAATTATTATATAAATCCTTCCTGATTGAGGCCACAGGTAAAAATAATATTTCCAGTAATTGACAAAGTAATATTTCCATTAATTCATCAAAAGCAACGTCCATTTTGAAGCAAGAATGGATTTTCCTTGATACCTAATATAACGCATGAAAGAATCTTTGAACAACTATAAATTTGCTTGAAAAAACGTGACAAAGACTTCTGCCTATAGAAAAAGAAAAGATATAGAAAAAAACGATCCTTTTCGTGAGATAGTTGGAAATTCTATAACATAATAAATCAATGGCTTTTATGAAAGAGGAAAACATTTTTTCCTTAGATTTCAAAGCTGCATTATAAATCATGTAAAAAATCGAATAAACTAAATAGAAAAAAGTCGACTATCGGAATCAAACCGATGATCATCGCATTACAAATGCGATGCTCTAACCTCTAGTAAACTGTATATATTTGATATTGTTGTGTATTGATTATGATTGGCATAAAAAAATTTTGGGAAAATTCCGTAGATCTTAGAAAGGTTAAAGCATGATAAGAAATTGATTGAACTTCGCTTTAATTCTACATGTATTTTAGAAACCCCTAATTGTTATATGCATGTAATTTGGGTGCATATTTTTAGTCTAATCACATTTTGATTGCCTTATTAAAAGAGTACTCGTGTCAATATTGTTAATGTAATGTGTTTGTTAATTGATAATGAAATGGTTTGTTACAATATATACACCGAGAACACACATGGGCTTGGCCTGATATACACAAAATATTATCTACTAACAGCCCCCCGCAGTTTGAGCGGGTGGATGCTGAACGGTCAAACCGGACCATAATTCGTCAAATAAAGCAAATGGAAGACCCTTGCTGAAGATATCGGCATACTGAAAAAGAGAAGGAACATGTACCACACGAACGTGACCTGCTGCAACACGATCTCTAACAAAATGTATGTCCATCTCGATATGCTTCGTGCACTGATGATGCACTGGATTAGAAGACAAATATACCGCACTGACATTATCACACAATAAACTATAGTAGCTGAATGTAAAGGAGAATGAAGCTCACGATGAAGATTCCGCAACCAAGAAGTCTCAGCCACTGCATTGGAAACATCACGGTACTCAGCCTCGGCGCTAGAGCGAGACAAATTGTATTGCCTCTTGGACGACCAAGACAGTAGATTGTTGCCAAGAAAAACACAATATCCTGAAGTAGAACGCCTAGTAGTCAATCAGCGTCTGAATAAGCAACCAGCGAAGAAGTCGAGGAAGAATACAGCTGAAGACCATAATCCAAAGTACCACAAACATACCGTAAAATCCTCTTAAAAGCAGCAAGGTGAGGCTCTCGAGGATCATGCATATAGAGACAAACGTGCTAAACAACATAAGACAAATCAAGTCTAGTAAAGGTGAGATACTGTAAAGCCCAGGCAAGGCTCCTGTAAAGGGTCGGATTAGAAACCGAAGTACCATCAGCTCCCAATTTGAACTCCGTATCAACAGGGATCCGACACGACTGGCAATTGCGCTTACTCGCGCGCTCAAGAATTTTAGCTACATACTTTTTCTGGCTAAGAAACATCCCATTAGTGGAACGTGTGACAGATTCCCATGTCAGTCATAGAAAACTCCTGATGTAAGGAAGTGATAATCCTTTATAAAAGTGATGTAGAAGAAGCTGTCAACAAAATATCATCCACATAAATTAATAAGTAAGCAAGATCAGATCCTTGTTTATATATGAACAAGGATGAATAGCATCTGTTGTGATCAAAACCAACACGAGTAGCATAACTCGCAAACCACTAAAACCATGCATGTGGTGCCTGCTTAAGGCCATATAACGATCCCTGTAAGAGACAAACATGGTCGAGACGCTGAGGATCCCCAAAAAAAGAGGTTGATGCATGTAAACCGTCTCAGACAAG
Source organism: Chrysanthemum lavandulifolium (assembly GCA_022545495.1). NCBI lineage: Eukaryota > Viridiplantae > Streptophyta > Magnoliopsida > Asterales > Asteraceae > Chrysanthemum > Chrysanthemum lavandulifolium. The sequence continues at coordinate 286,483,346 of CM040238.1, read as the reverse complement.
GTATTATGTAGAAATGCATTCTTGACATCAAGCTGATGAACAGGCCAATGTCGAGATGCAGCTAGACTGAGCACCGTGCGAATCGTGGCCGGTTTAACAACCGGACTAAATGTCTTATCATAGTCAATGTCAAGTTGTTGACTGTTCCCATTAGCTACAAGCCGTGCTTTGTACCTGCTTAAAGATCCATCTGCAAAATGCTTGTGCTTAAACAACCACATGGAACGAACAATATTCGCGTTCGATGGCCGTGGCACAAGAACCGAAGTATTATTTTTAATTAAAGCATTATATTCGTCAAGCATAGCTCCTTGCCAGTTAGGATCTTTGATAGCTATGGCATATGATTTGGGAAGGGGAGAAATGGTAGACACATGGAAATTGTAACGCGGTTTCTTTGTATTAGTACCAACTTGAAAACGAGTGTCCATATGGTGAGTTGATGTTTTGTTAGGGCGAGTATTAGGTGCAGGTGAGTTTGTCACGGGAGGGTGGGTTGGTTGGTCTGTAAAGAAGGAGTAGGGCTGGAAGTAAGTTGGGGTTGTGTGGGAGTTGGGCCGGTTGTAACGGATATGGGAGATGGGGGTTGTGTGATTTGGGTAGTCGTAGCACGAGCGGGTGTTGATGTGGGAGAAGTGGGTTGTGGTGTAGGTGTAACGATGGCAGGGGCGGGTTGTTGAAGAATTTGTCGAGCTATTATGTTTGGAGTGGTGTTGAGAAAGGTGTAGGAAGAAGTATCATTTGGTGTCACTGAGCCGTATGAGAAAGGCGTAAATGTAATGTGTTTGGTAATTGATAATGAAAGGATTTGTTACAATATATACATCGAGAAACACATGGGCTTGGCCCAATATACACAAAATATTATCTACTAACAAATATTTGGTAATTTATTCAAATTTCAAAATCAACTTGTGACATATATATGGCGTTCCAAAAAAAATGGTATTGACATGTTGTAATCGTTTTCTTCTCCAACTTCTTGATAGATCTTTTCAGTAAGACATCGTTCTAAGAAAAAAGATAAAAGGAAAAACAAAATAACTTCTGACAGACATATATATACCAACAATCTTTAATGTAGTTTACTGTATGATAATACAAAGTATATCAAAAACTTAAGAACTTAAGAACTTTGACATACATATATCTTGGTTTCAGCCATTAATTAAAAAGGGATCATAACAATTTCAAAAACTGATCAAACATTAATTTTAAACATAATTAACAACCAAAACATATTTCCTCTGTGATGAACAACCTCAATCACCACAACCGCCACCACCGCACCCACCACCATCACCTCCACCACCACATCCGCAACCACCACCATATGCAACGTCAACAATACCGTAAGAAATTCTCCATAACCTGAACTAATTCTTTCGAGTTTGGAACCAGATTTAGTATAAGGCGCGTTAACTTCATGTAAAAATTTCTTCCCAAATTCATACGAAAAAGTGAGAGAAGCTCCCTTCCTATTAACAACTGGATAAGTAACTAGTTGACTCTCTTTTCCTTCATCTTTAATACCTTTTATTAGGTCTTTTATCGGCACACGCACTTTACCCCAAGTTTTTCGGACTAACCAATTGACCGCCATAATCTTGATTAAAAGATGAAGGCGGTCTTCTAGGCCCTCGGCCTCATCGATAGTGAACTTCGTGGGAAAATTCCACGTGAGTTGATCTGATGAACCCGCGTTTCTGAGAACTTGGGAAATTTGAAGCTTCTTGCCACCGGTTCCACGCACGACAACATATACGTCGTATTTGTTGATGGACTTGAGACCCCCTGCAGAGATGATTGTAAGGTCTAGATTTCTGCACTCCATGAATGATCTACTTTCTTCGAGTTTGGAACGAGGTTTAGTATAGGGCACCTCAACTTCATGTAAAAATTTCTTCCCAAATTCATATGAAAAAGTGATAGAAGCTCCCGGTTCCACCTTCTTATTAACAACTGGATAAGTAACTAGTTGACTCTCTTTCCCATCATCTTTGATACCTATCATTAGGTCTTTTATCGGCACAAGTACTTTACCCAAAGTTTTTCGAGTCAACCAACTGACCGCCATAATCATGATTACAAGATTAAGGTTGTCTTCTAGGCCCTCGGCCTCATCGATAGTGAACTTCATGGAAAAATTCCACGTGAGTTGATCTGATGAACCCGTGTTTCTGAGAAATGGGGTAATTTGAAGCTCCCGGCCATCGGTTCCATGCACGACAACATATACGTCGTATTTGCTCATGGACTTGAGACCCCCTGCGGAGATGATTGTAAGGTATAGAGTTCTGCACTCCATGATTGAGAAGGTGATGCACAAAAATCTATGGTGCGATCAATAAAATATCATGATTTGTGGTGTGAAGGGTCAAGTTGTATTGTCAATGTTTTTAGTTTTGGCTTGAAATGTTCCTTGTAATTTCCTGGTAGCATGTCGTTGGAGGATGGCCGGCTTCATTTTTGTCATTTATGTTATGTGGTAAGTTTGTATTGTAGATACATTATTTCTCTGTGTGAGGTTACAAAGTGTCGTTTTCCAAGAAAAATCATGTATTTATACAGAGAAAAAGATGCATGTTGTTATTTACGTAAATAACCTACGTATTTAATGAAATATGATTTGTGTAACAGATTACAAAAGAATTTTTACATTTATTGCTATGACTTGACTTCGAAAGAAAGCCTAAGAGGCCTAGGTACCTTGCGTCGAGCCCCAAATGGTAATGAAAAACGCCACCCGACGGCTTCAGAATCACACCGAGCCTTGCGTTTTCGCGTCCTGAGCTGTCACGACCAACCTAAATGGTCCCGAAAAACGCGACAGGACAACGCCACAACCACACTATGGCTCGCATTTTCCCTAAAATAGCCCTTCTAATTACTAATATAGCCAAAAAAAAGCTATAGTTTGACCTGTGACTGATAGACTGACCATACCTTGTTCATCATGCTAGATAAGTTCTTGCAATTTAGAATCAAATGCAAAAAACTACTGACCATATGCGAACAAGTAGATGGCGTCCTAATTTCATAGCAATAAAATGACGAAATAAATAACAGCACAATCTAAATGAGTAAAGGAATACGAGAGATAACTAGAAATCTAGATTTAATCATAATCATTAACTTGTGATAGAAACAAAAGTTGCATACTAAAAACTTTCGCACCTCAACTTCAGTATAGGTCATAACTCAACTTAATTTTCTCCTCACCAAATAACCTAATCGCTCCATTATGACCAGAAGTATAATCCGGAAAAAAGTTCTTCAATCTAGCCATCCAGCTTAACTTAACTGACACATGTTTAATAAGAATGATATTGAACTTTTGATCATTTAAAAACTTTAGATCGATCTGCCTATAATATCTTTATTACAAATGTTCAGTCGGAAGTGGAGAGCATTATGGCTAGCTAGTCAAGTAACATAACATGACTTCTTGACTACGGAAACAGGAAGTTCACGTTTGAGTTCATCCATAGTGAAGCTGATGTAGCAATATGACTTATCGATACCAATATTAAAAGGGCAATTATCGTAAACATCAATAAGAAAAAATACTAGTCAGAAGTGTTCTATAACAACTAGAACCCACCTATTCATTTTCAGCTAGAAGATGAGGAGAAACAAGGCTTTCCACGATATTAGGGCCACCAGAAAACTGACGATTACCGATAAACCAATAACCTGGATGACACCTATCATGCCTCACTTCAATAAAGTTGTTTGTGGATTCTAACTTAATTTGGCAATTATCCGGCAGTATTTCCCAAGATTGTATGTCATTGTACTTCTTCATTACCATAGTGGGATGCAAGTCTGGACCATAATATATGCATAGACATTCTTCCATAATCCCCACACGCAAAGGAAACTTATATCTCACATCAACGGGTTGGGGTATTTCTTTAAATTCCTCTTTGGATAAATCAAAAGATAAAATCACTTGCTTATTTTTAATATTTTTCATAAGCCAATGAATTGCCCCATTGCATAAGACACCACATTGTTCAAAACATGTATAATTTACATCTCCAATAACCTTCCAATCATTTGATTTAAGAGAGAAGACTTGAAAGCATGTCTCGTGGTTAGATATTCTGGTTCCTACTACAACCTTGTAATCATCTGTGAGGGAATCATAACCAAATCCCAAACATGAAAAAAAGGTCCAGGGCGTTGTCACCGTTCTCACTTCTCTAGTAGAGGGATTACCTACTATCAAATAACCGCTATGACAATCAAAACCATCACTGATACATACAAGTCCATTTGAAGAGCCAATTAAAGCACGACACTTTTTCACCAACATCAGTAACCGAAAAACAGCCTCACCGATCCTTTTATGTCCATTCTCATTCCTATTGTAACTACGTTCTAAATGAGCTTTGACGAAACAAGATCTAGAGATGAAAGATTTCCATGACTTGCACACACCCTTGCATCGAATGAGAGTCCTTACATCCAGTGTTATAAATATTATCTCATAGATATCATCACAAAGAAGCTCAGCCATTGAAGCCACCAAGCTGAAATCCTAAATATACAATTCATATAAGTACCCTTGATTAAGAGATATATATATATGCATCATGCATGCATGATTAACAAATACTATACAAACTTTAAGCAATAAAGCAAACCCAAGTTACAAAAACCTACGTAGATTAGTTAAACATAAGATTGAAGAAAGTAAGTAACCTACCAAGTCGCTGTAGTTTTGCGATTGAATTAACTTTTTAGGGTTAGAACGTCGTTTGAATAAAGAGGTGATCGATGTTGTGGGTTGGGCTTAACTAATTGGTTTATAAAGTTTGCAAATTCATGCGCGGGGTGTATAAATATACGCTGAATCCAATATGCTTACCCGGGTCGGGTATTACACGGCGAGAAAAATATTATTCTTGTTAACCCGATTACCCTAAACTCTTACTAGGATCAAGTTTTGATCAAGATTTTTAACTTTATTCGGGTTGCGGGTTACCCTAATAACTTGCACAAAATTTGGCTTATATGGATTGAATCCGAACAAAAAATACCAAGAATGCAAGTTTAGTACATAGAATAGCAAAAACATTTGTTCGATACATATAGAAGGAAATCATGACAAGTATAATACATTTTCAAGCTACTAGCCCATTTTTTTAATAAAAAAAATACATTGTTTTTAGTTTACGTTATATTTGGCTTATATGGATAAACCCGTGCCCGAATAACCCACACCTTATTAGCAGTGACGAAGCCAGGATTTTATATGCAGGTGGACCTAATATCGACATAGAATTAACCGATATAATGTCGTTGTAATAAATTAATATAATTTTAGTTTTCTATTTCAAATGCATGATGCTACGCAACATGATTTGGACAATATTATTTGAATGTTTTATCTCAATTTATTTATAAGCCTTTTTCTTTTTTCATTTAAAATTATAGTTGTCTGCGTGTATGATCCTCATACTAAAGTTATTTATAAGAGGGGTGGGTGTGGTGATACACCATAAACTCTTTATCACTGCCATGTCACTGTCACATTAGCATAACAAACATCCACAACTAACTACAACAAACCCCCTCCCTCATAACAAACCTCAACATCTTCATTTAGGGCCCATCACAAATAAAACTCAACAAATAAAAAGAAAAGAGAGGAAAAAAAAAGGTACAAGTTCCACCTCGTCGTGCAGACGGTGAAGCACCTTACGGCGAGCCACGATGAAGGGGGCGGTGTGGTGGCGAGCCACGGCGAGGTGCCACCTCAACCGACGGCGAGCCACGATGAAGCCACACCCTCCGCTCTAAACTATTTTTCATTTTTGGGTGGGCCAACTTTATCTTTTAATGACCATTTTAAATCAATAGTAAGTAATATATATTACTTTTACAATTTTCGGGTGGGCCTTGGCCAACCCATGTTTCAACATAGCTCTGTCTCTACTTATCAGGGTCGGGTGCGGGAAAAAGGTTCCTCAAAACCTGATTATATTATTTAACATGCGAAAATAACAAAAATACCTTTTTTTTAAAACATACTTCACAAAATACCTAATTTTACCCAAAATACTCACAAAATTCTCAAAATTTGTGCGACTATTTGCGATTTTTCAAAGAAATCTCGCAAAGTTTGCGATTTTTTTCAAACCAGTTAAACACACAAGTATAAATTAATTAAACACATTAATGTTATTTTTAAAACACCCTAAAATAAAAAATACATGTTACTATATACATTGTACAAACAAATAAAACACACAAACTTTATACAATTTATATGCTAACAAGTTGATGGTACATACGATTTTGAAAACCGGAGCAGACCAACGAATTCAACTGGAATCCGGAGTCGCCATCGGTTCAGCTAGCCTATAAAAGCCGTTAAAAACGAAACGGATCGAGAGGACCAGTCGAAACCATTAGGATTTAGTTAAAAACGAACGAAACATTCATGAAGCGACTCCATGTACATAAAATGTTACGTTTAAATCAATAACACAGTTTTAGTTGTTCATGGTTCGCATTTGGCACTGAACCATTAGGATTTAGGAGTACGACATCATAGTCAAGTTATCCCTTATCAGTTCATATATTTCCAAAATTTTGGTTTAGTTAGCTTCACTCTAGTCGTGATTTGTGCCATTGAACACGATAATCAGACTATAACGTACATAACTCAAGCACCCTTTTTAAACTTGAATGGCTCGAGTGATGCCAGAAAGTCCTTAGAATGCAAACATCTAATTAGCAAACACACCCATAAAGGACAATAAGATATAACCAATGGAATGTCGTAATGCACCATCTTGGTTCATTCGGTAATGCCAAACACCAAATGGGGACCTCGTGCGTCCTCTTGGTGAAATGTTGAGCATACATGTATACGAAAAAGTGAAGGTGGATGTCTTTAACCAATAGATAACAAGATGAAATAATATTAGGTTAAATTAAATGAGTCATTTAAAAAAAAGACGAACTTACAAAACGCATGAACGACACATTTGGATAAATTTGTTACTGGTAGCACTAAATGGTGAACTCTACAACCAATGGACTTCAAACCAGCTACTTAAGTACAGTTCCATGTTCTAACTAACTAATGGATGTCATTTCAGCTCATTTGAATCCACGATATTATCTGCTTCAGAATATGTGAGTAGCTAATAGACTGCGAAGTAATCGACTTCATTGCAGTGTTCAGATAAGTTGCCTGACCCATACATCAACAACCCAAAACCATGACCCATAGGCCATAACTCAATTTGACCCGCAAATAAACTAATCGCCCATTATGACCATTAGTATAACCTGGAAATAAAAATCTTCAATCTAGCCATCTAGCTTAACTTAACTGTCATGTGTTTATTAAGGATGATATTGAACTTCTGATCATGTTAAAAAGAATTAAAAACTTTGCATCTGCCTATAAAATTTAATGTTTAGAAGTCAAACAGACTACTTTTCAAACATGTCACGTTAAGTTTTTCTCCTAGGCCATATTCTTGAAGCAACAGGGTGAGATTAACTCCAGAGGGTTCATATATGAAACTACTGCCAATATGTCATAAAAGGCAAAATTCATGATGTCAATATGTAACTCTTGCTGTACAGCTTACTCTTTCCTATAAGTACTCATCTCATCCACAATGCTTCTGACTTGGTACAAGCTAGCCAACTTCGATTTCCCCTTCACATGTCACCATTTTATTCCTGGACCTGCACATGAAATTAAAAAAAGGAGGCAGTGGGGGCGAAAGACACCAACGTGTTTAAGTTATGAGAGATCTATATTTGTAAGTTAATTACCCATCAATGCAACCAATTCTAACGTGTTTCTAGAGATATTATATGTATAAAGTATAAACATATCAAATGAGCTGAAGGACACAAAAAGTGTATTTTGAAACATACAATCATTAAAGAAAAGAACAACACGATACTAGTGTACCAAAACCAAAACAACCAAGTTTGACATCTTTTGGCCAACAAACAAAGAGATGCTTTGACTTAATAGTCAATCATCCATTACTCATTTTGTCACCTCTAGCACTTAAAATAAAACTGCAAACAGCTTAGTCAATATCAAGGAAAACAAACTCTCAACAGCCGGAATATCATCAATCTTCTTCAGAGCCTCTTTGCTCGGTTTTCATCAAGACCAATCACCATGACCGCTTGTTTTCATGGTGCGGGCCTACCGACACTCATAAAGCTAATACTCACATTCTCTTCACCCAATATATTTATAACACTTCGAATGGTATTAGGCTAGATGCAATGGGTCGGTTGAGGGAGTCGGTCAACCTAGGTTGAGTTCGGTTGTTCCCATTGTGGAAGTTCGGTTGCATGCGGTCGACACACAAACTAGTTTGTTCACACAACCTAGTTCATACACACTAAACTCCAAAAAAACATTGTGGCAACTAAAAAAAATAATTAGGTCACCACTGTGGCAACTAGGTCGTCGTCAGGTCGTCGGAGAGAGAAAGCTGACGTGGCACAGATGAACTAGGTTGCCACTGTGTTCAGCCTTAGGCTGATCAAGAGCACCTACTTTTGTCAAATGCGGGACCCCATCTTTTACCCTCCCTTCCAATTTAATTTCACCAGACTCGGATACAGCAAAATCGTGAAACGTGACTTAACGTTGGCAATTTGAACTTTTAGTATTTCGAGTGGTTTCTCAGATGACCCGTCTAACATGACCCATTCTTCATTTATGCGGATACCTTTGGCGACCATAGCGCGGACTATTGGGGTGTCGAGAGCATCTGTTGTTCTTGAAGATGTATATTTCATCTTTACAGATCCTACACAACTTCCATCTACTACTAATTGTACAGCTTACCTATGAAGTTTTTCTGCAAGTGTGACATACGGTTTCAGTTCTACTACTAATTGTACAGCTAACCTATGTTGTGCTTGAAGATGAAGTTTTTCTGTAAGTAACTAAGTACCTCCAACGAAGGTCATGACATTATAATGAATAACATCACAGAAAGTGTTAAAAGAAAGATTTTCTTGGCAGTAGGTTCTTAGGGAAAAGAAAAGCCACTGAAGGAGTTGAAAGCTTGAAGTTGACAAAGTTTTAAAAGACTACAATCAGAAACCGTCTTTGTGGTTTGGAGTAAATTGACAATTTATGTCATACCATTTCAAAAATAAACTATATATTTGCTGAAAGTAAGATTATGTGCACAAGATCTTACTATTTTCTCATCATTGTCGGGTACTTGAGACATTCAAGTCACGAGACAAAAGAAGTTAAGCTATAAGGGTTTCTAAACACTGGAGCATTTAGTGGTGGTTCAATGTTGGACTTGAAATAATCAAGAATCATAAAGTCCTTGTAAGTAGAAGGACTAATAGTGTAGGATAGAAACTTAGTAATCAGATTCTGTAAATCGTGAAGAATTGTGTCGCTTAGATAGATAACTCTCGTAATAGTCACATCGGTTCATAGTACCGATTGACAAACTATATATACCAATCATTGTAAAAGTTTTTAGAAGTGTGGAATAATATTAATATTAGTATCTTTACATATCAAAAGTTCCCACCCTCGTTACGTAAAGAGTCCTGCACACATTCGGTTTGTGCATACTCGATTACTTTTCATTATATTGTTCACCCAAGAGCATGACTCAAAACCGAAATCTCAACATGGCATCGAGCCCATGGTTAAAGATCCCGGAAGAAGAAGAAACTGTGAAAATATGTTTGCGAGATCATATTACACTCAAGGAAGATATCGCGTTGAAGAAGATGAAGACCCGAAAACAGAATATGAAGATGTTACTGTTGGGCAGAAAAAAAAAGAAAGAAGGATGTTGCAAGATAATACGTTCCAGAAGAAGAGATGTCTTACGCATATGGCGGGAATAAGACATGGTTCATAGGCTTGATAATGGTTACCAAGACGCTGCAAGAAGAGAAGCCAAAAGAAGAAGTGGGAAGAAGCAGTTGAACTGCAGAAAAGTAGAGACCCACAAGGCTTGCAGGGTGTGGACAAGGTCTACACAGGATGGAGCAGTTAGGAACACAAGAACAAGTAATGGACAAGTTTGGTGTTAGGATGGATCACATGAAGATGTTAAGAACAAAGACGATGATCCATGGAACGATAAAAAGGCAACACATGAAAGAAAGAACAAGTAAAGGCGATTAGAACTTCAAATGAGAATGATGTAAAGAAGATCAGAATCAAGATGGACAAGAACAGAGAAGATTTATGATTTCTTGATTAGGGAGTGAATGTTGGACTTGAAATAATCAAGAATCATAAAGTCCTTGTAAGTAGAAGGACTAATAGTGTAGGATAGAAACTTAGTAATCAGATTCCCCGTAAATCGTGAAGAATTGTGTCGTTTAGATAGATAACTCTCGAATAGTCACATCGGTTCATAGTACCGATTGACAAACTATATATACCAATCATTGTAAAAGTTTTAGAAGTGTGGAATAATATTAATATTAGTATCTTTACATATCAAAAGTTCCCACCCTCCGTTACGTAAAAGAGTCCCCGCACACATTCGGTTTGTGCATACCGATTACTTTTCATTATATTGTTCACCCAAGAGCATGACTCAAAACCGTAAATCTCAACATTCAATAGTGAAAAGATCAAGGTCGGATGCACGTACACAACGGTTTCAACCACCTCAAATAAACATGGGTCATTTGAGTTGGTTTTATCTCAAATGGGTCAATCTGTAGGTAATATGAAAATGGGGTCAAACATGTCAAAACTATCCAAAAGTTTGTTTCTAATGCATACAACCCTCTCAAATCAAACAAGCTCTTGAACCTACAATCGTGATTTAGTGTTGTAACCTATTGATACGGAGTCTAATGCATGATTGCATTGCGCACCCTAGCGGTACTCAACTCGAGTCTAATGCATACACCTCTCAAATCAAACGAGAGAGAATGTAACGAAGGAAAGAACGCTAACAAGATTTCAACATGTAATGAACATCTAAAACGCTTGTCATCATGAATTACACAAGCAATGAGACATCTATAAAGGACATTATCCATTCTAAAAAGCCATTAAAGATAAGGAGCGTATAAACACTATCCATAGAATAATAAAAATCACATTAAACTTGATAATACCGAATTCACTAACCATTCTACAAATCGATATCTAAAATATGTGTAGCATATTTTATGATACAATCCCATAAGATTCCATAAATGACATTACTTAACAAATTAATAAATCGGTGATAAAAAGCTAAAATAGATGAAAGTGATTTTTCCACACCTTAACTACAAAATAGGCCCTTGAAATGTGGCGTCATCATTTTGATAAGTAATGGTCATAATATATACGTGAATCCAAGTGATCAAGCGATAGCGATTCCTTGTAAGTGCCCATGAAGAATGATGATATTCTCCGTAAATCCCAAGATTCTTGATTCGCTTTGAGCGGGGTTGTAAACGTTAAGTGTGCTAAAGGCTTCATCCTCCTTATCTTCATCCTCCTTATCAGTTTCAAATACAGTTTCAAATATAGTTTCACCATTCTTCTTAAACCCCACTATTTTATCTACCGATGCGCCAATTGTGAATAGCTTTCTAAAAGACGAGTCATGCTCCATCACCCATACATTACAACCTCTTGCTCCGTCGAGATAAATAGATCCATACACAACAAGAGACTCCCGTAGCCTAGAAACAGAGCAACATGAGCACAACTCATTTGTTAAGCTATCTGGTAGATCAATAACTTTAAATTCCTTGGTAATGATATCAAATGACACAAGCATATACTTATAGTGAGTAAAAGCTTTCTCAGAAGCACCCCAATAGATAAACCTATCTATAACAACCTGAGCTTTCAGATTAAGACCAACCGACTTACGAGGCAAATTACTACTTGGAATCACATTAAACCCCCGAACTCAATGTAAAAACTTCAACATACCAAGGCTCATCATCTTCACAATAAATCTTTACAATGGTAGGATCTCTAGTGTCAGGACAGACCCCAAAACCAAAAACAAGCGGATCCGGATAGTAAACCGGATTCATTTCAAGAGAACCGAGAGCAATACCAAATGATTTTCCAATAGAAGGGTTCCAAATAACAAGCATCTTTTCATGATTATCTTTATCATAACAATACTGTAGTATTCGACAACTACAACCTGGTTACTAGCACGGATAACTTCGACCAAGAATATGACAATACCAGCAGTTTACCGACAACAAAGATAAATAACATGCACAAGTAAGTTTTCCTAATCAGTTGTTTGATTAGTTATTGAAAGAATGCGTACATGACCCCTCCCCCCTCACCTCCTTGTTGTAGAGATGAGGGGGAGATAAACCGGTACAACGGATGAGTTCATAACCCTTCCCCCTCACCTCCTTCTTATAGAGATGAGGGGGAAAGAACAACCGACTCTAACACTGTACCTATGCCGTACAGACGTGGCGACCCAACAACGTGTACGCGTTACACGTTATTGACGCGGTACACGTTATTGACGCGTACGCGTTATTGATATTCTAGAACTAGTTGACTAAAAGAAGCTTCATGAATCTCCTAGACTCTCGTGAGCTAATATGAATACTAATTTACAACAATTTCCACCATAGTATCATATTAGCCATCTCCGATACACAGCAGCTTCAACCAACACTGGAACCTCGGACCGGGGTGTGCCTTCATCCAGGCACCAGTAGCAATAACCGCTACTAATCATAGCTTAGCTCCTGACTCTATCAAGAGTCCCTTTAATCAAATAGCCTCCTTCACAGCCTCCGTAAGTGTCATATACGCCGCTTCAGTTGTTGACAAAGCCTCCATGTGCTATATCATAGCTTCACAGTTTCATCTGTCTGTAATCCACGATCAAATCCATCCGACATACCCACATCTGCAGATGCTATGTCAGGTCTCGTGCAGACCACCTGATACTCCCGGCTTCCAACCACATATATATATGACCACTTGATAACGCTACACGCGTCGTTCGGGGTCAAGGAAACTTCCTTTTCTTCGAGCAAGTTTTATAACACCCTAGGCAGTGAACCTAATCGTTGTAGTGTAGTAATTAGGTAAGCCACGGTATTGATATCGCTCTCTAGGGAATAGGAATGCTAGTGAGAAGTTACTACGCTAAGGTTGAGGTTGAGGAAGATTATTTTTGTATTTTTATATTTTATGAAATTGAAAGGTACGAATCTCGGGTATTGGATTTGGGGTTGGTATTTCTACCGATTACTCTACTATTATCTAATTATCTAAACTAAGGTTGTGGGAGTCTATGTCTAAATTATGTGTACTCGTATGATAGTTTAAAGATGTGTTTACTTAGGTTTTACTACTCCTTAATTATCTCCTATTGATGGTTGAGTTGTCACGTCCTTATTCTTAGTTGCGTTGTGTGTCTAAAGTTGTAGGGTATGCGTTTCTCCCTCACTCTCTGAATTTACCAAAGGGTCTCGTCTACAAAACCCACTAGGGATGATAAACTCTTACTCTAAGGCACTCTTCGGATGGTTTAGCCTACGACTACTCAGGTAATCATATTCTAAGGTTCACAAAGATGAATCAAGCATTAAGTACACAACGAATGACCTATTGCACTACTAGATCATTAATTAACTAAGATAAGAAACAACCAATCAATATTCAATAATTAAGTTTCATACTTCCTAAGCAAACACACAAATAAATTAGCCGGACATGGAGAACATGCAAGCATACATACAAATAATCAAAGACATAATTGAATTGATGAAGTAAATACTTATCTTGATGTAAATAGGGTTTAGAACCCTAAAATATCGTACAAGACACCTTAAGTTCGGTTTTAGGTTTTCACCCAAAAGACTCTCCTTAAACCGAAAAATTCGGATTCTATATATAAGATTACATATGCGACGGCGTCACCTTATGTTTCGTGGACGCCGTGTCGCCGCTATTGGGGTTTCGCCTTGGCCACGTTAACCTTGCGACGGCGCCACCTTATGCCCGTGACGCCGTCCCTTCACTTCTCGACGCCGTCTGGGTCACATCTAGGCCGTCCCGAGTTGCGACGGTCTACCTTTAAATCCCGACCGTCTCTTGAAAATACGAGTTTTGTCTTCCGACCCGTCACAAAATCCCACGACGGCGTCGCGAGCTACAAAGGACGCCGTCGCCTGCTTTCAATGACTTTGAATGTTTCGATTTTGACTTTGGCCATTTTCTTCAGATATTCGCGCCTTTTCATCCAAATAAGTGCCATTCCAAAGATTTTGCCTTCAAGAGACCTAAAAGTGAAAAGGAACGATATTAAGCAATAACGGATACAAAAGTGATCAAATAAGGGCTAAAATGACCCTCAAATGGTACCTTTTAAAACCTTATCAAATATCCCTACACTTGGTATTTGCTTGTCCTCAAGCAAATGTGCTTTTAGCCAATTAATTTATAAGTTAGGGGTCATGAAGCATTGATTCAAAACGGTCCACAACACATATAAGCCCCGAAAGTCATAACAAGCACGGAATTACATACTAGCACCTCACATGGGGTGTTTGGATACTCACATCTCTCGGGTGTATATATGAAATATAACAAATAGGAAATGAAAGATAAACACTCATTAACCGGTCCTAGTACATAGATTACCATAGGCTTGAGAATAGATCAAATCTCCATCGCTTTGGCGTAAGCACCTAGGAAAGACTATCAAAGAGGTCTTTTAAAGGGTTGTAATGTTAGGCTTACGGTAGGGAAACAAGGGTTTGGTGGGATAGGCTATTTAGTGGTGGCAAGTCAAAATCTCTATGTTACAAGCATACGAAGAATGGCTGCTAAGCCAAGACTCGACACTCTAAAACTCTAGGAAACGAAATAAACAAACATAAATTTAAAGGATAGATGTAGGATGGTAGCCGTATTTTTTTTTATATATATATATATATATATATATATATATATATATATATATATATATATATATATATATATATTTTCTCCTTTTCTATTTTTTTCGATTCTTTTTCTTTTTTTCATACGCTTACTCTATCATCCTCTACGGTAACATTAAAATGATTGGGATTTATAGGCACATCCCTACACTTGAGTTTTATTACCCTAACACTAATTTGACTCGAATTGAAAAGATCAAAACACTTGGGGTACATTATTATGCAAACAAAGGGAATTTGAATTTAACGCTCCTTCCGTCATTTCACAAACTTTAACTTTTCCCATGAATCCCAATCGTCCCAAAACTCAGTATACAAGGGATATGACTCGACTTAGCAACTCATGCAAGCAACCGATAATTGAACTAAGGGTTTTGGGTGATAACAATAATGCACTAAAAGTGAGTGCATAAGGGGTAGGCTAAGGCGATTTGGGTGTATATTTGGGGTGGGGTGTAAACAATGCTCTTCATTGATATTCCGAAAACCGAAACATCACGAGAACCGCGAAAAGGATAGGCTTTGAGGGGTTAACTAGGGTATCGTGTACTAAAGATGAGTACAACGCAGGGTGTGGGGAATTACTCAACCGCTGTGGAAGAAGTAATTATATTATGGGTATCAAACAAGGGTTTATCCTAATGCCTCTTATCATTTAGTTATTCCTAACTACACAAGTGTAGCCTCACTTGCGATCTCGAAATGCATCACAAAACAAGTTCTAGAATCTAATATACTACCGGTTCACACTCTAAGCATTGAAGATGAATGCTTTAATTCCTACTAATCTAAGGGTAATGCTCACATTTGGGTGGAATTTGGGTGGTAAAGGGTTTTGTGCTAGTCATGCAACTTCCTATCCATGAGACGCTTTTGTTAAGACTAATGGCCCACCCTATATGTCATGAAAAAATTTTAAATTTGGTGCCAAAATTACCCTAACCGACATTTTCTCATGGTTTATTACACAATCACAATTGGACAAAGCAAATAGTCAAGGATAAGCATAGTTTCAAAGTTCCTGCTTTATTTTCCTCCCTACACTTAAACCGAACATTGTCCCCAATGTTCCCGAAAGTATCAAAGTTATGATAATGGAAGGTAATTAAAACGAAAGAAACTAATACTCCCCTAATTAGCTCGGTAGGATCCGTAAAGTGGTGGTTAAATCCTTTCAAGAATAATTATTGCGTGAAAAGCTCCTTCCAATCTTGTGTAACTTCTTCTTGACAAACTAAACTCGCACACTTGAAGAAAACAAACGAAACCTTCGTAAAATCGGCGGTAATAAAATATATAAGACTCGATTTAAACTAGGATATAATGCTTGTGGAATGGATGTTTACTGAATTTCTAAGAAAATTAAGACCGAAAATTCCAAAATTTATAAGTAGCTCGAAAACGAGAAAAACTAATCTCATGTTTTACTCCTTCCTAACGTCGTCAGTTGCAATCTCGACGCCGTCAAAGTTATCCCGACAAAAAGCGGTCTCGATTTTCGAAAAAATTCGAAAATTTACATCTTTAGAATCTGGAAAATTTTCGCAAAAACATCCATTATGACTCGATACAAGCATTTGACTCGAACAAACAAACATATATATCTTTTAGTTAATTGTTATTCTCATGTTTACGTTTCTTTTGAAAACGTGTGTAATCCTCCCTACACTTATCCCTTATGTAAAATACCTTTATATGCAATTAAGACGAGGTTAAAAACAAAATAAAGCATTTTTACAAATTTAAACCTGAGGATAAACAATTAATAAAAGATACATGACACTAACAAGCAAACAATTAAGCATGGGTTGCCTCCTACGAAACGCTTTTCTTTATTTAAGAGTCTTGTAGCTAGACTCGAAGTCGTGCTCTTACCTTTTTTCACCACCGCCCTCTTGACGGTCTCTATCAGGGGATTCCATGTTGTAAAAGTGTCCTACGATGCACCTCTCTAAGAGTTCGTCCTCTCCCCACTCGGTCCTATATTTTGGTCCTAATTTCAAACAATCTTTATAGAACTCGAAAATCTTAGTCATAACATAATCTACTCCCTTTTCCCTATCCTCATCATTCCTGTAATAGACCGACAGTTTAAGTTCCTTTTCATCATTAGAGAGTGATGAAAACTTCTCAATCTTAAACGGCATTTGGTAAGCTATGTCGCGGCCTCATCCTTGAATCGCACTACTCCTAACGAGGGTCATAGGTCATCCGGTGCTTTCTATGAAAGGTTTTCCTAGAATAACGGGGACAAGCTAGGGTCTATGGTCGTGCTAATATCATCCACAATTATGAAGTCCGTAGGAACGTGAAACTACCTACATGACGGGCAATCCCTTAACTCTACCAAGAAAATTGCACTTATCACTAGGATTATCGGGTCTTGCCTAGTTGGGATAGGCTTCTTCATTATCCAATTGTAGTAGGTGCTAGTCATTATGTTAATTGGGGATTTGCGATCAATGTAGGCCTTTGCCATAAAAGGTGTCCTATGCAACATGGTATGTTAAGATTCCAAGGGTTCCCAAACTTGATTCTAGGGCTTTTCCTAACATACATGTGACGGAGGTCACGCACTAAGTGAGGGTGGCGGATAGTTCTTCTTCCGTAGGAAATTTGTTGAAATAGTCAATGTCTACTTCATCTACTTCCTCGGTGTTTCATCATCCACAAGTGTTTGGTCTTCTTCGTCATCTGTTCTATCCGGTTTCACTAAGGCGATGGTATTGACGAATTGGATGTGCTTAATTAGCTTGCTTGGATCCTTAATCTCTATACCTGAAGGCTCGGGAGTTGAGATAGAACTAACCTTCTTATTACTATTAGTTATGGCTTTCAAAAGGTTGTCTATTTTCCTATCCATCTCAGCTTGTTGATGGTTAAAGCGGTCCGAGAGCTTAGCCATTTGGGTTTCTTGGGATGTAACTAGGTTTTGCAACATCCCTTCGACATTTTGTTGGTCAGGACCGTTAGGTGGGGCCATGAGAAATCATTGAGGTGAATTCTTTGGTTTGTCCCCGAAAAGTCGGGCTTGCTTTTCCATGCCTCACGGGTTTCATTGAAATTCCTAGGTCCGGTATTGTAGGAATCTTCCTCCGCTCCATTAATACGCCGAGGATGCGTAGTCAACGGAAGCATTTTCGGGATCGGTGCTAGTGCGCGTGTTATGAGGATCACAAAACGGCTCGCACGAGGAAGAAACTTTGTTCATATGGTATGAAGACTTAGGATTTTCGTAAGAACTCATGAGGAAGTTAACTTGATCTTCAAGTTCGATCATCCTACGGTCGGAAGGTTGTGAGTTGATGGAAGGCAAGGAGATTGCCTTGACGGTTTTAGGTAGCTCTCGGGGGTCCTCCCAACTTTCGTTATCGTAGAGGGCAAGGTCCTCTATTATACCCCATGATTCTTCCGCGGTGAGATCACTAAGTTTTCCACCGGCCGCTTGGTCAATGGATCGCTTAGTGGGGAAGTTGACATGATCATAAAAGATTTGGACTTGGAGCCAAAGATCAATGCCGTGATGAGGACTTTATGAAGTAAGTCCTTGAATCGGGTCCATGCTTCGAGAGAGATTCACCTTGACGTTGTTGGAACATCAAGATGTCATTCCTAAGCTTAGTGGTTCTCCCAGGTGGGAAAATTGAGCAAGGAAGCGAGAGGTAAGATCATCCCAACTTGAGATGGAGCCGTGGGAAGTCGCCAAGCCAATTACTAGCTTGGTCCCGTAGAGATAATTGGAAGAGACGCAGCGCTTGGTCTCCGAGTAGTAGCATCAAGGTCAATGGAATCGACAATTTTGAGGAAATCCTCATATGTCGATTTGGATCTTCTGAACGAAGTCCATGAAATGCACATCCGCTTTGCACCAACCGGATGGTGTCGGATCGCAGGCCGTAGTTTGGGCTTGGTCGGGAAGCTCAATGGTGTTCCTATAGCCTAGGTGGCTTGGTCTTGAGTATTCACCAAGAGTACGGGCTCTTGGCGGGTAATTGGTGGTGGGTTGATGAGTGGTGGTTGGTTATCACCTTCCATGATGAAAAGTGATGGGTGCTACGAACAAAGGTCACAAAGAAGGGGATAGACTAAGAGAAAGCTAAAATGAGAAAAGTTTACTTGATAGGAATCAAGCAAAGAACCTAAACGAGGTGGACTACTAACTAGCTATTCTATTTCCGCAATGGCGCCTAAAACTTGATAACGCCACACGCTGCTCGTTCGGTCAAGGAAACTTCCTTTTCTTCGAGCAAGTTTTATAACACCCTAGGCGGAACCTAATCGTTGTAGTGTAGTAATTAGGTAAGCCACGGGTATTGATATCGTTCTCTGGGGAATAGGAATGCTAGTGAGAAGTTACTACGCTAAGGTTGAGGTTGAGGAAGATTATTTTTGTATTTTTATATTTTATGAAATTGAAAGGTACGAATCTCGGTATTGGATTTGGGGGTTGGTATTTCACCGATTACTCTACTATTATCTAATTATCTAAACTAAGATTGTGGGAGTCTATGTCTAAATTATGTGTACTGTATGATAGTTTAAAGATGTGTTTACTTAGGTTTTACTACTCCTTAATTATCTCCTATTGATGGTTGAGTTGTCACGCCCTTATTCTTAGTTGCGTTGTGTGTCTAAAGTTGTAGGGTATCGCTTCTCCTCACTCTTTGAACTTACCAAAGGGTCTCGCCTAGTTCGCCGAACACCCCATTTGGAAGGGAGTTTGGTTTCGCTTTCCTAAACGAGGACGTTAGATCTAGCAATCGCTGATTCGTTGGTTAATTCGTGTACAAGAACGTGGTTGTAAGACATTATTCTTACATCAATTAGTACTTCTGTTTTGCTCAAGGATCCGACATTCGCAAGAGGTACGTTACGCATACTTTCAGTTAATTATTTATTTGTTATGATCTTTAAGTCTTCCGCTGTGTACTCTTGATGTTTACATGTTTTATTTTATGTTATATATTATAAACGCAACACAATATACTAGTTACAATGTATACTAGTTAAAGATGGAAAATAAATCAGAAAGACAAGTTTCAATTAACATTTTATAAATTCACATTTACACTTCATGAAAAATAAGTTAGCACTTTTTAAAAAAAAAATATTTGAGAAGACAACGATAAACGCCCAACTTTTTAGTACAATAAGATATTTAAATATAAATTCAACACAAATTTGAAGTCCAACAAAAAAATAAGTGACTGTATATTTATTTTTTACCTAACAGTGTTAGAATTTTGAAGTGTATCGCATATATAAATATGGAATGTTAGTTATTAACTAATTATTAATTTATAGTTTCGTTTGGACCAATATATATACACTGGGGTTTAAAAAAATTATTATCTTATTATTTTATTGATTACGGTCCAAATCTATACTGGTCTCAAGTTGAGACTAGACAAATTATTAATTTTATCGAGGTTATTAATTTATCGAGTATTAGTTTAGAGGTTTTACCGTATCTATTAAGGAAACTTGAAAGTACGAGGCAATTTTTTATACATTTAAAAATTTCCGAATGAGTATTGAAAATTCTTGGCTAATACATCAAGATATAATACAAACTGAAGCTAGTCAATTGTCAAGCTCTTGGATAATATTTTATAGTTAAGGTTGCATTTAGAGTTCTCTTTCACCCGAATTTGATGACTTGTTCAAAGAACATTATTGTGATATTATATACTTTAATTATTGATGTTATATATATTTGATATTGTTGGGAGAGATTACTTCATTATTAGATAAATTCGGGATAAACTTGTGTCTTGATTTAGATATTGATTATTAGAAACGTTAAAGCTGCATGATAAGAAATTGATCGAACTTTGCATTAATTCTGCATGTATTTTAGAAAACCCTAATTGTTATATGCATGTAATTTGGGTGCATATTTTTAGTCTAATCACATCTTAGTCTAACGTTTATTCAAATTGCAACAACTTCTGATAGATCTTTTCAGTAAGATATCGTTCCAAGAAAAAAGGAAAGAAATAACTTGTGACATATGGCTTCAAGCTTATAATTTGCTTTTATTGTACAGGCATATATATCTACAATCTTTAATGTAGTTTACTGTATGATGATACAAAGTATATCAAACAAATTATACAAAGATCAAGTGTATAACATTTATAAAACTTAAGAACTTTGACATACATATAGCTTGGTCTCAGCCATTAATTATAAACATAATTAAGAACCACCACCACCGCACCCACCACCACCACCTCAACCAAATGCAATTTCAAGAACACTAGTAAGAACGTCTCCAAACTCAAGACTACTTTTGAGTAATATGGAACCAGGTTTAGTATAAGGCGCCTTAACTTCATGTACAAATTTCTTCCCAAATTCATACGAAAAAGTGAGAAAAGCTCCCGGTTCCGCCTTATTAACAACTGGATAAGTAACTAGTTGACTCTCTTTCCCTTCATCTTTAATACCTTCCATTAAGTCTTTTATCGGCACACGCACTTTACCCCAAGTTTTTCGGATCAACCAATTGACAGCCATAATCTTGATTACAGGATGAAGGCGGTTTTCTAGGCCCTCATTCTCATCGATAGTGAACTTCATGGGAAAATTCCAGGTGAGTTGATCTGATGAACCCGTGTTTCTGAGAACTGGAGTAATTTGATCGGTTCCATCCACGACAACATATACATCGTATTTGCTGATGGACTTGAGACCCCCTGCGGAGATGATTGTAAGGTCTAGAGTTCTGCACTCTATGATTGATCTACTTCTTTCGAGTTTGGAAGCAGATTTTGTATAAGGATCCTTAACTTCATGTAAAAATTTCTTCCCAAATTCATACGAAAAAGTGAGAGAAACTCCCGGTTCTGCCTTCCTATTAACAACTGGAAAAGTAACTAGTTGACTCTCTTTCCCTTCATCTTTGATACCTATCATTAGGTCTTTTATCGGCACACGTACTTTACCCAAAGTTTTTCGGGTCAACCAATTGACCGCCATAATCTTGATATTAAGGCTATCTTCTAGGCCCACAGCCTCATCGATAGTGAACTTCATTGGAAAATTCCACGTGAGTTGATCTGATGAACCCGCGTTTCTAGAAAATGGGGTAATTTGATGCTCCCTGCCATCGGTTCCATGCACGACAACATATACGTCGTATTTGCTGATGGACTTGAGACCCCCTGCGGAGATGATTGTAAGGTCTAGAGTTCTGCACTCTATGATTGATCTACTTCTTTCGAGTTTGGAAGCAGATTTTGTATAAGGATCCTTAACTTCATGTAAAAATTTCTTCCCAAATTCATATGAAAAAGTGAGAGAAGCTCCCGGTTCTGCCTTCCTATTAACAACTGGATAAGTAACTAGTTGACTCTCTTTCCCTTCATCTTTGATATCTTTCATTAGGTCTTTTATCGGCACACGTACTTTACCCAAAGTTTTTCGGGTCAACCAATTGACCGCCATAATCTTGATATTAAGGCTATCTTCTAGGCCCACAGCCTCATCGATAGTGAACTTCATTGGAAAATTCCACGTGAGTTGATCTGATGAACCCGCGTTTCTAGAAAATGGGGTAATTTGATGCTCCCTGCCATCGGTTCCATGCACGACAACATATACGTCGTATTTGCTGATGGACTTGAGACCCCCTGCGGAGATGATTGTAATGTCTAGAGTTCTGCACTCCATGATTGAGAAGGTGATGGACAAAAATCTATGGAGTGATCAATTAAATATCATGATTTGTGGTGTGAAGGGTCAAGTTGTATTGTCAATGTTTTTAGTTTTGGCTTGAAATGTTCCTTGTAATTTCCTGGTAGCATCTCGTTGGAGGATGGCCGGCTTCATTTTTGTCATTTATGTTATGTGGTAAGTTTGTATTGTACAGAGAAAAAGATGCATGTGTTATTTACGTAAATAACCTACGTATTTAATGAAATATGTATGATTTGTGTAACAGATTACAAAAGAATTTTTACATTTATTGCTATGACTTGACTTAAAAACAAAGCCTTAACACTCCACGGCATGGCTTCGGTATGCAAAGGCATGGAGCGGCATCAATCGGCATGGAGAGCGGCTTCCGAAACCGCAGCGGCATGGAGGATACAATGGAGGAGCGTGTGGTGTTAATTTGAATTTTTTGACCGTTTACATGCAAAAAAAAATAAATAAATAAAAATAAAAAAAAATAAAAAAATTCCAATTATAAATAATACTCCTCACAACACATTCCAAATCACATTATTTTTACACACAAATCAATTATAACATTAAAAAATGTCTTCATCATCCTCTTCTTCGTCCGATGACTAATTAATTTTTCCGAAGAGTCGTCCGAACTCATTTTGTCGACCAAGAGTACTCTAGAAACCTATTTCGCTATGCGCGATTCCCTTCAAGACACCGCTAGCTCAACCAATACCCGACTATTATGCTTGAAGTCGTCACTTCAAATGATTTGTGGTTTTGGCATTCGTTTTTGGACCTCCAGTGCGAATAACGATATCAATGTTTTGAATCAATCTCCGTTGTATTCATCGAGCGAATGGACGGCGCCAAACAGGTTCATTTATCAGAATGGACGGCTTTACAAACGTGGATATTATCTTACCGATGGAATCTATCCTACATATTCAACGTTGGTTAAAGCATATAAGTTTCCCACTGACCCGAAGGAAAAGAGATTCAAAAAGCTACAAGAGTCTGCAAAAAAGGATGTCGAACGAGCTTTTGGGCGTCTGAAGGGAAAGTGGATGATTCTTAGTCGTCCTCTACGGGCTATGTCGGTCGAAAATAATTAACTCCTTGTTTATGCGTGTAATATACTATGCAATATGATTTTAAAAGACGACGGGATGGCAATATCACCGGTTCATATAATGGATCAGCCGGTAGCGTCAGTTTACGATGACAGTGCACTACAGGAGTTACTAGACGAAGATATCCATAATCGTCTACGATTTGATCTTACGGAGCATTTGACGGCTTTAGACTTAGCATACCTCGATGACTAGTTTAATTTTCTTTTTATTTCAATGGTGATGTAATTTTTTTTTACGTATTATGCATTTTTTTATTATTAATGAAATATTATGTTTTTATTTAATTGTTTAATATAATTATGAATTTAAAAAAAAAAAAAATGAGTGAGGTATGGAATGACCATTGCCACTAAAAACTATGGTGAGGTATGGTGAGGTATGAGATTAGGTGGAATGAAATTATTGGTGGGTTGTGAGGTATTGGTGAGGTATGGAATGAAACCATTGCCACCCCTAAGGGCATCTATTATGATAAACCTACTAAAAGTTTATAAAATTGTCACATCTTATAATGTCATTAATTCACAAACTTTTCATATTATAAAGTTATTCCTATTATGGAATAAAGCTTATGAGGTTTATAAATTTTCCAACATTAATTCATAATATATTTCTTGGACCTCTAAAATCTTAGACATTTTCATGTCACCTAAGCATGAAATGACTTCTCACTATGGTACAAAATTCTTGCACCTCTTAATAAGTTTTTAGACCTATTCTTAAACATCCATAGTGGATGCTCTAAGAGGCCTAGGTACCTGTGTTGTGCCCCAAAATGGTATGGGAAAACGCTACCAGAAGGCGTCAAAACTGCATTGGGTCTCACGTTTTCGCGTAGTTTTCCACAAATTTCGTTTTTTCATATAGGATATTTGTACATTTTCATACGCTTTTATCCGCTTTTATACGCTTTTGTACGGTTTATACATGTTTATACAATTTCATCCGCTTTTATTCGCTTTCATCCGCTTTCATTCGCTTATATCCATTTTTATACGCTTCATCCGCTTTTATACTTATTCATCCGTTCTCTTCCGGTTTCATCCATTTTTATCCGCTTTGTACGCTTTTGTATGTTTTATACGCCATCCGCTTCCGTCCGCTTTGTATGTTTTTGTACGTTTTCGTCCGCTTTTGTGCGTTTATGTACGTTTTCATCCGTCTTATGCGTTTTTATACGTTTTCGTCCCTTTTTTTGTTTTTTCATCCGTTTTATGCATTTTAAACGATTTTGTATGTTTTATATGTTTTCATCGCTTTATCTTTTTATCCGCTTTTATTCATTTTTGACGCTTTTATATGTTTTCACCGTTTTATCCATCTTTATAGGTTTTACACGTGTTTATCCTTCTTATCCGCTCGCTCGATTTCATTCGTTTGTATCCATTTTATACGCCATCGCTAATGTTCGTTTTGACCGCTTTTATACGCTTGTGTACATTTTATACGTATTTGTACGTTTTCATACGGTTTCCTCCATTTTTATCGGTTTTTAACGTTTTAGTACACTTTTGTACGTTTTTATAAGTTTTCATACATTTTCGTCCATTTTCGCCCGTTTTTGTCTGGTTTTGTTCGTTTCTGTCCATTTTTATTTGTTTTCGTCCGTTATTGTATTTTTATGTACATTTTTATACATTTTTGTATATTTTACATGTTTTTGTACGGATAAAAATGTTTGAAAACGCACAAAACCATATAAAAACGCCAAAAGATGTATAAAACATATAAAATGCATAAACGGATAAACGTCTCACACAAAAACGTTTAAAACATGTAAACGATAAAACGGATGGTGACGCAAAAATGGACGAAACGAATGTAAACGGACGAAAACGCATAAACGGATGAAAACGCAAAATGTATTTAAACGGATGAAACGGTTAAACGGATCAAAACGTATACAAACGTATGAAAGCATATAAGAGCGGATGAAACGATAAAACGGACGAAACGATAAAGACGGAAGAAAACATATAAAACGAACAAAACGTATAAAATGTACTAAACGGACGAAAATAGATGAAAACGATAAAAACGGACGAAAATGTATAAAACGGATGAAAACGCTAAAACGCATAAAAGCGGACGAAACCGTATAAACGGATAAACACGTATAAAACGGACGAAAAAGACCAAACGGATGAAAATGTATAAAACGGACAAACACGTATAAAACGGATGAAGCGTTTAAAACGGATGAAAACGATAAAAATATATAAACGGACGAAAACAAATGTAAACGGTAAAAAATAGATGAAAACGTACAAAAACGGATGAACACGTATAAAAACGGAGGAAAACGGACCAAAATTGATGAAAATGACGAAAACATATAAAAACGGACGAAACGGATGAAAACGAAAGAAAACGTACAAACGGACGAAAACGGATGTAAACGGTTAAAAACAGATTAAAATGTATAAAAACGGATGAAAAAGGTTAAAAACGTATTAAAACAGACGTATAAAAAATGAGAAAGAAAAAAATGATGATAGTAGAATGAGCTTTTCAATTTTTTAGTTAAAATATAGAGAATGAGAATTTCACTTTTTTCGAAAATTGTTGGAAAAAGTGTAACTAAACGGATTTTCAAATTTTCCTTATCATATGAAAATTTTGTGGAAAAATATTTTCACCAACTTAACGCCCCTTAGTTACATTTTTTTTTTTAATTTTCCTTTTATTATTTTGATTTAGTTACTTTTATAAGTTTTAGTAGGCAAAGTTTTAGTGAGAAAATATTACAAATTTTCATGTGTAATTTCTCATCCCAATTCTAGCAAACAGTAAATTATAGTACTTCTAGTCCAAAACTGATTATTTTCATGAAGCGACTCCATGTACATAAAAATTAATCCTTACATCAATACCACAGTTATCACTTATCAGTTCATATATTTCCAAATTTTTGGTTTAGTTAGCTTCACTCTAGTCGTGATTTGTGCCATTGCACACGATAATCAGCACTATAACGTACATAACTCAAGCACCCTTTTTAAACTTGAATGGCTCGAGTGATGCCAGAAAGTCCTTAGAATGCAAACATCTAATTAGCAAACACACCCATAAAGGACAATAAGATATAACCAATGGAATGTCGTAAAGCACCATCTTGGTTCATTCGGTAATGCCAAACACCAAATGGGGACCTCGTGCGTCCTCTTGGTGAAATGTTGAGCATACAGGTATACGAAAAAGTGAAGGTGGATGACTTTAACCGATAGATAACAAGATGAAATAATATTAGGTTAAATTAATATGAGTCATTTAAAAAAAAAAAGACAAACTTACAAAACGCATGAACGACACATTTGGATAAATTTGGTACTGGTAGCACTAAATGGTGAACTCTACAACTAATGAACTTCAAACCAGCTACTTAAGTACAGTTCCATGTTCTAACTAACTAATGGATGTCATTTCAGCTCATTTGAATCCACGATATTATCTGCTTCAGAATATGTGAGTAGCTAATAGACTGCGAAGTAATCGACTTCATTGCAGTGTTCAGATAAGTTGCCTGACCCATACATCAACAACCCAAAACCATGACCCATAGGCCATAACTCAATTTGACCCGCAAATAAACTAATCGCTCCATTATGACCATTAGTATAACCTGGAAATAAAACTCTTCAATCTAGCCATCTAGCTTAACTTAACTGTCATGTGTTTATTAAGGATGATATTGAACTTCTGATCATGTTAAAAAGAATTAAAAACTTTGCATCTGCCTATAAAATTTAATGTTTAGAAGTCAAACAGACTACTTTTCAAACATGTCACGTTAAGTTTTTCTCCTAGGCCATATTCTTGAAGCAACAGGGTGAGATTAACTCCAGAGGGTTCATATATGAAACTACTGCCAATATGTCATAAAAGGCAAAATTCATGATGTCAATATGTAACTCTTTCTGTACAGCTTACTCTTTCCTATAAGTACTCATCTCATCCACAATGCTTCTGACTTGGTACAAGCTAGCCAACCGATTTCCCTTCACATGTCACCATTTTATTCCTGGACCTGCACATGAAATTAAAAAAGGAGGCAGTGAAGGCGAAGACACCAACGTGTTTAAGTTATGAGAGATCTATATTTGTAAGTTAATTACCCATCAATGCAACCAATTCTAACGTGTTTCTAGAGATATTATATGTATAAAGTATAAACATATCAAATGAGCTGAAGGACACAAAAAGTGTATTTTGAAACATACAATCATTAAAGAAACGAACAACACGATACTAGTGTACCAAAACCAAAACAACCAAGTTTGACATCTTTTGGCCAACAAACAAAGAGATGCTTTGACTTAATAGTCAATCATCCATTACTCATTTTGTCACCTCTAGCACTTAAAATAAAACTGCAAACAGCTTAGTCAATATCAAGGAAAACAAACTCCTCAACAGCCGGAATATCATCAATCTTCTTCAGAGCCTCTTTGCTCGGTTTTTCATCAAGACCAATCACCATGACCGCTTGTTTTCATGGTGCGGGCCTACCGACACTCATAGAGCTAATACTCACATTCTCTTCACCCAATATATTTATAACACTTCGAATGGTATTAGGCTAGATGCAATGGGTCGGTTGAGGGGGTCGGTTAACCTAGGTTGAGTTCGGTTGTTCCCATTGTGGAAGTTCGGTTGCATGCGGTCGACACACAAACTAGTTTGTTCACACAACCTAGTTCATACACACTAAACTCCAAAAAAACATTGTGGCAACTAAAAAAAATAATTAGGTCACCACTGTGGCAACTAGGTCGTCGTCAGGTCGTCGGAGAGAGAAAGCCGATGTGGCATGATGAACTAGGTTGCATCGTGTTCAAATTTCCTTAGGCGATCAAGAGCACCTACTTTTGTCAAATGCGGGACCCCATCTTTTACCCTCCTTCCAATTTAATTTCACCAGACTCGGATACAGCAAAATCGTGAAACGTGACTTAACGTTGGCAATTTGAACTTTAGTATTTCGGTGGTTTCTCAGATGACCCGTCTAACATGACCCATTCTTCATTTATGCGGATACCTTTGGCGACCATAGCGCGGACTATTGGGGTGTCGAGCATCTGTTGTTCTTGAAGATGTATATTTCATCTTTACAGATCCTACACAACTTCCATCTACTACTAATTGTACAGCTTACCTATGAAGTTTTTCTGCAAGTGTGACATACGGTTTCAGTTCTACTACTAATTGTACAGCTAACCTATGTTGTGCTTGAAGATGAAGTTTTTCTGTAAGTAACTAAGTACCTCCAACGAAGGTCATGACATTATAATGAATAACATCACAGAAAGTGTTAAAAGAAAGATTTTCTTGGCAGTAGGTTCTTAGGGAAAAGAAAAGCCACTGAAGGAGTTGAAAGCTTGAAGTTGACAAAGTTTTAAAAGACTACAATCAGAAACCGTCTTTGTGGTTTGGAGTAAATTGACAATTTATGTCATACCATTTCAAAAATAAACTATATATTTGCTGAAAGTAAGATTATGTGCACAATATCTTACTATTTTCTCATCATTGTCGGGTATTTGAGACATTCAAGTCACGAGACAAAAGAAGTTAAGCTATAAGGGTTTCTAAACACTGGAGCATTTAGTGGTGGTTCAATAGTGAAAAGATCAAGGTCAGCATGCACGTACACAACGGTTTCAACCACCTCAAATAAACATGGGTCATTTGAGTTGGTTTTATCTCAAATGGGTCAACTGTTAGGTAATATGAAAAATGGGGTCAAACATGTCAAAACTATCCAAAAGTTTGTTTCTAATGCATACAACCCTCTCAAATCAAACAAGCTCTTGAACCTACAATCAGTATTTAGTGTTGTAACCTATTGATACGGAGTCTAATGCATGATTGCATTGCAGACCCCTAGCGGTACTCAACTGGAGTCTAATGCATACACCCTCTCAAATCAAACGAGAGGAGAATGTAACGAAGGAAAGAACGCTAACAAGATTTCAACATGTAATGAACATCTAAAACGCTTGTCATCATGAATTACACAAGCAATGAGACATCTATAAAGGACATTATCCATTCTAAAAAAGCCATTAAAGATAAGGAGCAGAAGTAAACACTATCCATAGAATAATAAAAATCACATTAAACTTGATAATACCGAATTCACTAACCATTCTACAAATCAGATATCTAAAATATGTGTAGCATATTTTGCGTATACAATCCCATAAGATTCCATAAATGACATTACTTAACAGCATTAATAAATCAGTGATAAAAAGCTAAAATAGATGAAAGTGATTTTTCCACACCTTAACTACAAAATAGGCCCCTTGAAATGTGGCCGTCATCATTTTGATAAGTAATGGTCATAATATATACGTGAATCCAAGTGATCAAGCAGAAGTAGCGATTCCTTGTAAGTGCCCATGAAGAATGACAGATATTCTCCAGAAATCCCAAGATTCTTGATTCGTTTTGAGCGGGGGTTGTAAACGTTAAGTGTGCTAAAGGCTTCATCCTCCTTATCTTCATCCTCCTTATCAGTTTCAAATACAGTTTCAAATATAGTTTCACCATTCTTCTTAAACCCCACTATTTTATCTACCGATGCGCCAATTGTGAATAGCTTTCTAAAAGACGAGTCATGCTCCATCACCCATACATTACAACCTCTTGCTCCGTCGAGATAAATAGATCCATACACAACAAGAGACTCCCGTAGCCTAGAAACAGAGCAACATGAGCACAACTCGTTTGTTAAGCTATCCGGTAGATCAATAACTTTAAATTCCTTGGTAATGATATCAAATGACAAAAGCATATACTTATAGTGAGTAAAGCTTTCGAAGCACCCCAATAGATAAACCTATCTATAACAACCCGAGCTTTGATTAAGACCAACCGACTTACGAAGCAAATTACTACTTGAATCACATTAATCCCCGAACTCAATGTAAAACTTCAACATACCAAGGCTCATCATCTTCACAATAAATCTTTACAATGGTAGGATCTCTAGTGTCGTGACGCACCCCAAAACCAAAACAAGCGGATCCGGATAGTAAACCGGATTCATTTCAAGAGAACCGAGAGCAATACCAAATGATTTTCCAATAGAAGGGTTCCAAATAACAAGCATCTTTTCATGATTATCTTTATCATAACAATACCGTAGTATTCGACAACTACAACTCGGTTACTAGCACGGATAACCCGACCAAGAATATGACAATACCGGTTTTATCGACAACAAAGATAAATAACATGCACAAGTAAGTTTTCCTAATCGGTTGTTTGATTAGTTATTGAAAGAATGCGTACATGACCCTTCCCCCCTCACCTCCTTGTTGTAGAAATGAGGGGGAGATAAACCGGTACAACGGATGAGTTCATAACCCTTCCCCCTCACCTCCTTCTTATAGAGATGAGGGGGAAAGAACAACCGAATCTAACACCGCACCTATGCCGTGCAGACGTGGCGACCAACAACGTGTCGCGTTACGTTATTGACGCTGAGACACGTTATTGACGTCACGCGTTATTGATATTCTAGAACTAGTTGACTAAAGAAGCTTCATGAATCTCCTAGACTCGTGAGCTAATATGAATACTAATTTACAACAATTTCCACCATAGTATCATATTAGCCATCTCCGATACTGCAGCTTCAACCAACACTGGAACCTCGGACCGGGTGTGCCTTCATCCGAGCACGATGGCAATAACCGCTACTAATCATAGCTTAGCTCGACTCTATCAAGAGTCCCTTTAATCAAATAGCCTCCTTCACGACCTCGTAAGTGTCATATCGCCGCTTGATTGTTGACAAAGCCTCCATGTGCTATATCATAGCTTCACGGTTTCATCATCGTAATCCACGATCAAATCCATCCGACATACCCACATCTGCAGATGCTATGTCGTCTCGTGACCACCGATACTCCGGCTTCCAACCACATATATATGACCACTTGATAACGCCTACACGCCGTTCGGGTCAAGGAAACTTCCTTTTCTTGAGCAAGTTTTATAACACCCTAGGCGATGAACCTAATCGTTGTAGTGTAGTAATTAGGGTAAGCCACGGTATTGATATCGTTCTCAGGGGAATAGGAATGCTAGTGAGAAGTTACTACGCTAAGGTTGAGGTTGAGGAAGATTATTTTGTATTTTTATATTTTATGAAATTGAAAGGTACGAATCTCGGGTATTGGATTTGGGGGTTGGTATTTCTACCGATTACTCTACTATTATCTAATTATCTAAACTAAGGTTGTGGAGTCTATGTCTAAATTATGTGTACTGTGATGATAGTTTAAAGATGTGTTTACTTAGGTTTTACTACTCCTTAATTATCTCCTATTGATGGTTGAGTTGTCACGTCCTTATTCTTAGTTGCGTTGTGTGTCTAAAGTTGTAGGGTATGCTTTCTCCTCACTCTTTGAACTTACCAAAGGGTCTCGTCTACAAAACCCACTAGGGATGATAAACTCTTACTCTAAGGCACTCTTCGGATGGTTTAGCCTACGACTACTCGGGTAATCATATTCTAAGGTTCACAAAGATGAATCAAGCATTAAGTACACAACGAATGACCTATTGCACTACTAGATCATTAATTAACTAAGATAAGAAACAACGATCAATATTCAATAATTAAGTTTCATACTTCCTAAGCAAACACACAAATAAATTAGCGGACATGGAGAACATGCAAGCATACACACAAATAATCAAAGACATAATTGAATTGATGAAGTAAATACTTATCTTGATGTAAAATAGGGTTTAGAACCCTAAAATCTTGTACAAGACACCTTAAGTTCGGTTTAGGTTTTCACTCCAAAAGACTCTCCTTAAAAGCGAAAAATTCGGATTCTATATATAAGATTACATATGCGACGGCGTCACCTTATGTTTCGTGACGCCGTGTGTCGCCGTCATTAGGGTTTCGTCTTGGCCACGTTAACCTTGCGACGGCGTCACCTTATGCCCGTGGCGCCGTCCTCTTCGACTTCGGCGCCGTCTGGGTCACATCTAGGCCGTCCCGAGTTGCGACGGTCTACTCCTTTAAAGCCCGACGCCGTCTCTTGAAAATCGAGTTTTGTCTTGACCGTCACAAAATCCTCTGACGACGTCATGATTAGCGATGGACGCGTCGCCTGCTTTCAGCGACTTTGAATGTTTGATTTTGACTTTGGCCATTTTCTTCAGATATTCGCCTTTTCATCCAAATAAGTGCCATTCCAGCATTTTGCCTTCAAGAGACCTAAAAGTGAAAAGGAGCGATATTAAGCAATAACGGATACAAAAGTGATCAAATAAGGGCTAAAATGACCCCTCAAATGGTACCTTTTAAAACCTTATCAAATATCCCTACACTTGGTATTTGCTTGTCCTCAAGCAAATGTGCTTTAGCCAATTAATTTATAAGTTAGGGGTCATGAAGCATTGATTCAAAGCGGTCCACAACACATATAAGCCCATAAAAGTCATAACAAGCACGGAAATTACATATTAGCACCTCACATGGGGTGTTTGGATACTCACATCTCTCTGGTGTATATATGAAATATAACAAATAGGAAATGAAAGATAAACACTCATTAACCGGTCCTAGTACATAGATTACCATAGGCTTGAGAATAGATCAAATCTCCATCGCTTTGGTAAGCACCTAGGAAAGACTATCAAAGAGGTCTTTTAAAGGGTTGTAATGTTAGGCTTACGGTAGGGAAACAAGGGTTTGGTGGGATAGGCTATTTAGTGGTGGCAAGTCAAAAATCTCTATGTTACAAGCATACGAAGAATGGCGTTGCTAAGCCAAGACTCGACACTCTAAAACTCTAGGCAGCGAAAATAAACAAACATAAATTTAAAGGATAGATGTGGGATGGTAGCCGTATTTTTTTCGCTATATATATATATATATATATATATATATATATATATATATATATATATATATATATATATATATATATATATATATATATATATATATATATATATATATATATATATATATATATATATATATATATATATATATATATATATATATATATATATATATATATATATATATATATATCTTTTCTCCTTTTTTCGATTTTTTTTTTTTTTTTTTTTCATACACTTTTACTCTATCATCCTCTACGGTAACATTAAAATGATTGGGATTTATAGGCACATCCCTACACTTGAGTTTTATTACCTAACACTAATTTGACTCGAATTGAAAAGATCAAAACACTTGGGGTACATTATTATGCAAACAAAGGAATTTGAATTTAACGTTCCCTTCCGTCATTTCACAAACTTTAACTTTTCCCATGAATCCCAATCGTCCCAAAGCGTATACAAGGGATATGACTCGACTTAGCAACTCATGCAAGCAACCATATAATTGAACTAAGGGTTTGGGTGATAACAATAATGCACTAAAAGTGAGTGCATAAGGGGTAGGCTAAAGGCGATTTAGGTGTATATTTGGGGTGGGGTGTAAACAATGCTCTTCATTGATATTCGGAAAAACGAAACATCACGAGAACCGCGAAAAGGATAGGCTTTGAGGGTTAACTAGGGTATCGTGTACTAAAGATGAGTACAACGCAAAGGGTGTGGGGAATTACTCAACCGATGTGGAAGAAGTAATTATATTATGGGTATCAAACAAGGGTTTATCCTAATGCCTCTTATCATTTAGTTATTCCTAACTACACAAGTGTAGCCTCATGCGATCTCGAAATGCATCACAAAACAAGTTCTAGAATCTAATATACTACCGGTTCACACTCTAAGCATTGAAGATGAATGCTTTAATTCCTACTAATCTAAGGGTAATCCTCGCATTTTGTGTGGAATTTGGGTGGTAAAGGGTTTTGTGCTAGTCATGCAACTTCCTATCCATGAGGCGCTTTTGTTAAGACTAATGGCCCACTCCTATATGTCATGAAAAAATTTTAAATTTGGTGCCAAAATTACCTAACCGACATTTTCTCATGGTTTATTACACAATCACAATTGGACAAAGCAAATAGTCAAGGATAAGCATAGTTTCAAAGTTCCGTTTATTTTCCTCCCTACACTTAAACCGAACATTGTCCCCAATGTTCCCGAAAGTATCAAAGTTATGATAATGGAAGGTAATTAAAAGCGAAGAAACTAATACTCCCACGATTAGCTCGGTAGGATCCGTGTAAAGTGGTGGTTAAATCCTTTTCAAGAATAATTATTGCGTGAAAAGCTCCTTCCAATCTTGTGTAACTTCTTCTGACAAACTAAACTGCACTTGAAGAAAACAAGCGAAACCTTCGTAAAATCGTGATAATAAAATATATAAGACTCGATTTAAACTAGGATATAATGCTTGTGGAATGGATGTTTACGAATTTCTAAGAAAATTAAGACACGGAAAATTCCAAAATTTATAAGTAGCTCGAAAAAGAGAAAAACTAATCTCATGTTTTACTCCTTCGGCGTCGTCGGGTTGCAATCTGACGCGTCGAGGTTATCTGACAAAAAGCGGTGCGATTTTACGAAAAATTACGGAAAATTTACATCTTTAGAATCGGAAAAATTTACGCAAAACATCCATTATGACTCGATACAAGCATTTGACTCGAACAAACAAACATATATATTTTAGTTAATTGTTATTCTCATGTTTACGTTTCTTTTGAAAGCGTGTGTAATCCTCCTACACTTATCCCTTATGTAAAATACCTTTATATGCAATTAAGGCGAGGTTAAAAATAAAATAAAGCATTTTACAAATTTAAACACGAGGATAAACAATTAATAAAGATACATGACACTAACAAGCAAACAATTAAGCATGGGTTGCCTCCTACGAACGCTTTTCTTTATTTAAGAGTCTTGTAGCTAGACTCAAGTCGTGCTCTTACCTTTTTCACCACCGCCTCTTGACGGTCTCTGTCGAGGATTCCATGTTGTAAAAGTGTCCTCGATGCACCTCTCTAAGAGTTCGTCCTCTCCCACTCGGTCCTATATTTTGGTCCTAATTTCAAACAATCTTTATAGAACTCGAAAATCTTAGTCATAACATAATCTACTCCTTTTCCTATCCTCATCATTCTGTAATAGACCGACAGTTTAAGTTCCTTTTCATCATTAGAGAGTGATGAAAACTTCTCAATCTTAAGCGGCATTTGGTAAGCTATGTCAGGTCTCATCCTTGAATCGCACTACTCTAACGAGGGTCATAGGTCATCCGGTGCTTTCTATGAAAGGTTTTCCTAGAATAACGTGGGACAAGCTAGGGTCTATGGTGTGCTAATATCATCCACAATTATGAAGTCCGTGGGGAGCGTGAAACTACCTACATGAGCGGGCAATCCCTTAACTCTACCAAGAAAATTGCACTTATCACTAGGATTATCGGGGTCTTGCCTAGTTGGGATAGGCTTCTTCATTATCCAATTGTAGTAGGTGCTAGTCATTATGTTAATTGGGATTTGCGATCAATGTAGGCCTTTGCCATAAAAAGGTGTCCTATGCAACATGGTATGTTAAGATTCCAAGGGTTCCCAAACTTGATTCTAGGGCTTTTCTAACATACATGTGACGGAGGTCACGCACTAAGTGAGGGTGGCGGGATAGTTCTTCTTCCGTAGGAAATTTGTTGAAATAGTCAATGTCTACTTCATCTACTTCCTCGGGTGTTTCATCATCCACAGTGTTTGGTCTTCTTCGTCATCTATTCTATCCGGTTTCACTAAGGCGATGGTATTGACGTAATTGGATGTGCTTAATTAGCTTGCTTGGATCATAATCTCTATACACGAAGGCTCGGGAGTTGAGATAGAACTAACCTTCTTATTACTATTAGTTATGGCTTTCAAAAGGTTGTCTATTTTCCTATCCATCTCGGCTTGTTGATGGTTAAAGCGGTCCGAGAGCTTAGCCATTTGGGTTTCTTGGGATGTAACTAGGTTTTGCAACATCCCTTCGACATTTTGTTGGTCAGGACCGTTAGGTGGGGGCCATGAGAAATCATTGGAGGTGAATTCTTTGGTTTGTCCCCAGTAAAAGTCGGGCTTGCTTTTCCATGCCTCACGGGTTTCATTGAAATTCCTAGGTCCGGGTATTGTAGGGTGTGACAATCCGTACTTTCAGGTCATTTCTCGACACCGTTCATGTTTCATTATTTCAACATTTTAGTAAACTTGGTTTACTTGTTTCAAATTCGCGTAACCTTGGAGGTTTAGCGGCGAATTCATGATCATGACATTCACGTACATTTCATATGGACTATGAGTAGTCTACATTTCATTGACATCATGTGCATTTCATTAGTTCATGCACGACATTTCATTTCACCCTTCAACGCGTGATTTTTATGTTTAATAATTTTATCGCGTGAGTTTTATTTGATTATTTAAACCGTTACTTTCAAAATGATCCGGGTATTTTTAAACTCACATTTAGTTTATAAAAACTATATTTTAGTTTTCCTAGTGTTTCACATTTAATTGGTATTTTAATCAGTAGCGTTTAATTATTACGTCGTTTTTCTTAAAATTTTACGATAATTATTTTATCACCCGATTTTCACGAGGAAAGTATTTTTACAATTTTTATCAACTCATTACATTGTATTTTGAGCTATTAAAAACTTACTTATACCACAAATTACCATTTACCTTAACTTACTTTTTCTACAAATTATTACACAAATTAATCAAGATATATACAAGTACAAGAAAAAAAAAAAAAAAATATATATTGGAGACAACCCTCCCCCAAAATCCGGCCAAGGGGAGGGTGCCTCATAAATTGTGGTATGGTTTATGTTGATTTGGTTTGAAATCTACAATACTACAAAAGTCTTACTGACATTTCAATCATTCATTTTCACATAGTTATAAAGTGTTAGCAAAAATATTTCTCTCTTCTTTGCTCATCCTCAAACCGCCATCATCAAGAGACAAAGGGATCAAGGATTTTTTTCATCAAGTGCAAGCATTTTGCAATCTAGTTAATACTCTTCTAAGATTTTGAAATAAAAATCTAGAGTATTTAGGTTAACCTTTGTTACCTACACCTGTTTAATATAATTATGAATTTAAAAAATAAAAATGAGTGGTATGGAATGACCATTGCCACTAAAAACTATGGTGAGGTATGGTGGGTATGAGATTGGGTGGAATAAGAAATTATTGGTGGGTTGAGGTATTGGTGAGGTATGGAATGAAACCATTACCACTTTAAGGGCATCTATTATGATAAACCTACTAAAGTTTATAAAATTGTCACATCTTATAATGTCATTAATTCACAAAACTTTTCATATTATAAAGTTATTCCTATTATGGAATAAAGCTTATGAGGTTTATAAATTTTCCAACATTAATTCATAATATATTTCTTGGACCTCTAAAATCTTAGACATTTCATATCACTAAGCATAAACGACTTCTACACTTATGGTACAAAAATTCTTGCACCTCTTAATAAGTTTTAGACCTATTCTTAAACATCCATAGTGGATGCTCTAAGAGCCTAGGTACTGTTGTGCCCAAAATGGTATGAAACTACGGGAAAGGCGTCAAAGCGCATTGGGTCTCGCGTTTTCGCGTAGTTTTCCACAAATTCGTTTTTTCATATAGGATATTTGTACATTTCATACGTTTTTATCCGTTTTATACGTTTTATGCGGTTTTATACATGTTTATACAATTTCATCCGTTTTATTCGTTTTCATCCGTTTTTCGTTTATATCCATTTCTCGTTTCATCCGTTTTATACTTATTCATCCGTTCTCTTCGGTTTCATCCATTTTATCCGTTTATGCGCTTTTGTATGTTTTATCGTTTTCATCCGTTTCCGTCCGTTTGTATGTTTTATGCGTTTCGTCCGCTTTTGTGCGTTTATATCGTTTTCATCCGTCTTATCGTTTTTATCGTTTTGTCCCTTTTTTGTTTTCATCCGTTTTATGCATTTTAAGCGATTTTGTATGTTTATATGTTTTCATCGTTTTATCTTTTTATCCGTTTTATTCATTTTTGGCGTTTTATATGTTTTCCTCGTTTTATCCATCTTTATAGGTTTTACGTGTTTATCCTTCTTATCCGTTCTCGTTCGATTTCATTCGTTTGTATCCATTTTATCGTTTTCATCGGTTAATGTTCGTTTTGACCGTTTTCTCGTTTGTGTACATTATCTCATTTGTCACGTTTTCCTCGGTTTCCTCCATTTTTATCGGTTTTAACGTTTAGTACACTTTTACGTTTTATAAGTTTTCATACATTTTCGTCCATTTTAGCCCGTTTTATGCGGTTTTGTTCGTTTCATCCATTTTATTTGTTTCGTCCGTTATTGTATTTTTATGTACATTTTATACATTTTGTATATTTTACATGTTTTTATGCGGATAAAAATGTTTGGCGTACAAAACCATCACGTCAAAAATATAAAAACATATAAAATGCATAAAAGCGGATAAAGCGTCTCACACAAGCGTTTAAAACATGTAAACGCATAAAGCGGATGGTGGCAAAAAATGGACGAATAGCGGACAGCATATAAAGCGGATGGCGTGCAAAGCGACAACGGATGAAGCGGTTAAAGCGGATCAGCGTGTACAAGCATATAGGCGGATGAAAGCGTTAAAGGCAGCGTATAAAAGCGGAAGCTTATATAAAAGCGAGCAGCGTATAAGCAGAACTAAAGCAGACGAAATAGATGGCGTATGTAAAAGCGAATATAAAAAGCGGATAACGTTTAAGCGTACAAAAGCGGGCGAAACCGTATAAGCGGATAAACCGTATAAGCGGACGGCCAAAGCGGATGAAAATGTAAACGGACAAACACGTATAAAAGCGGATGAGCGTTTAAAAGCGGATGGCGTAAAAAATATATAAAGCGGGCGAAAACAAATGTAAGCGGTAAAAATAGATGAAAGCGTGCAAAAGCGGATGAACACGTATAAAAGCGGAGGAAAAGCGGACCAAAATTGATGAAAATAGCGAAAACATATAAAAGCAGACTGAAGCGGATGAAAGCGTACAAGCGGACGAGCGGATGTAAGGTTAAAAGCAGTTAAAGCGTATAAAAGCGGATGAAAAAGGTTAAAAGCGTATTAAAGGGCATATAAAAATGAGAGAAAAAAAATGATGATAGTAGAATGAGCTTTCATTTTTAGTTAAAATATAGAAATGAAATTTCACTTTTTAAAATTGTTGGAAAAAGTGTATGTAAGGGTTTTCAAATTTTCCCTTATCATATGAAAAATTTTGTGGAAAAATATTTTCACCAATACTTATTATAGTTACATTTTTTTTTTTAATTTTCTTTTTATTATTTTGATTTAGTTACTTTTATAAGTTTTAGTAGGCAAAAGTTTTAGTGAGAAAATATTACAAATTTTCATGTGTAATTTCTCATCCAATTCTAGCAAACAGTAAATTATAGTACTTCTAGTCCAAAACTGATTATTTTCATGAAGCGACTCCATGTACATAAAATTAATCCTTACATCAATACCACAGTTATCACTTATCAGTTCATATATTTCCAAATTTTTGGTTTAGTTAGCTTCCTCTAGTCGTGATTTGTGCCATTGCACGATAATCAACACTATAACGTACATAACTCAAGCACCTTTTAAACTTGAATGGCTCGGTGATGCCAGAAAGTCCTTAGAATACAAACATCTAATTAGCAAACACACCCATAAAGGACAATAAGATATAACCAATGGAATGTCGTAAGCACCATCTTGGTTCATTCGGTAATGCCAAACGCAAATGGGGACCTCGTCGCGTGCTCTTGGTGAAATGTTGAGCATACAGGTATCGAAAAAGTGAAGGTGGATGACTTTAACCGATAGATAACAAGATGAAATAATATTAGGTTAAATTAATATGGTCATTTAAAAAAAAAGACAAACTTACAAAAGCATGAGCGACACATTTGGATAAATTTGGTACTGGTAGCACTAAATGGTGAACTCTACAACTAATGAACTTCAAACCAGCTACTTAAGTACAGTTCCATGTTCTAACTAACTAATGGATGTCATTTCAGCTCATTTGAATCCACGATATTATCTGCTTCAGAATATGTGAGTAGCTAATAGACTAAATGTCGACTTCATTGCAGTGTTCAGATAAGTTGCCTGACCCATACATCAACAACCCAAAACCATGACCCATAGGCCATAACTCAATTTGACCATAAATAAACTAATCGCTCCATTATGACCATTAGTATAACCTGAAATAAAACTCTTCAATCTAGCCATCTAGCTTACTTAACTGTCATGTGTTTATTAAGGATGATATTGAACTTCTGATCATGTTAAAAATTATAAACTTAACATCTCACTTTAAGAGTTGAGATCGATATAGACTACGTATTTAATGGAAACGAATGAGCCGTCATAACCTATTTTTTATCTAAATTAATACAAAATCATTTCCACCTTTTTAAAACAACATATCTTACAAACGGTAAATCTTCAAAATATAAAAATACACCATCGTGTGAGAATTAAATTATCTTTCATAGATATGCACTTTTACGTATTTCGATAAACATTTTTTTCAAAATTCCGTCCGAAAAAATCATATATGATTTTCTGAATCATATATGATTTTAAAAATCATGTATGATTCGATTTTCAATCATATATGATTTTACAAGCATATGATTCTCAAAATCATATGTGATTAGTAAAAGTCGAATCATATGATTTTCTAAATCATATATGATTTTGTTGATGAAATTTGAAAAAAAAATTGTTAAATATATAGTAGTGCATATCTATAGAAAGATAATTTAATTCTCGTCCGATGATATAATTTTAATCGCGTATTAACGGTTTGCGAGATATTTAATTTTTTAAAAAGGGTGAGTTATCATAATAAAAATGAATAGTATTATTAGTTGATTAGATCCATGGTAAATTTTGTTTATATTGTTTCTTTTCCTATAATATCTTTCTCAAATGTTCAGTCGGTTGCAAATTTTAAAAATTTAACGTTTAGAAGTCAAACAGACTACTTTTCAAACATGTCAGACATCGTCAAACCCAATAATTACACTTTCACACTAGGCCATATTCTTGAAGCAACAGGGTGAGATTAACTCCAGAGGTTCATATATGAAACTACTGCCAATATGTCAAATAATGCAAAATTCATGATGTCAATATGTCCTCTTGCTGTACAGCTTACTCTTTCCTATAAGTACTTATCTGATCCACAATGCTTCTGACTTGGTTTTCATCAAAGTTGACCTGCACATGAAAAAAAAAAGGAGGCCGTGGGCGAAGACAACAACGTGTTTAAGTTATGAGATCTATATTTATAAGTTAATTACCCATCAATATATGCAACCAATTCTAACGTGTTTCTAGAGATATTATATGTATAAAGTATAAACATATCAAATGAGCTGAAGGACACAAAAGTGTATTTTGAAACATACAATCATTAAAAGCGAACAACACGATACTAGTGTACCAAAACCAAAACAGCCAAGTTTGACATCTTTTGGCCAACAAACAAAGAGATGCTTTGACTTATTAGTCAATCATCCACTCTCTCATTTGTCACCTCTAGCACTTAAAATAACTGCAAACAACTTAGTCAATATCAAGGAAAACAAACTCCTCAACAGCGGAATATCATCAATCTTCTTCAAAGCCTCTTTGCTCGGTTTCTCATCAAGACCAATCACCATGACCGCTTGTTTTCATGGTGCGGGCCTCGACACTCATAGAGATAATACTCACATTCTCTTCACCCAATATATTTATAACACTTGA
Source organism: Chrysanthemum lavandulifolium (assembly GCA_022545495.1). Lineage (NCBI taxonomy): Eukaryota > Viridiplantae > Streptophyta > Magnoliopsida > Asterales > Asteraceae > Chrysanthemum > Chrysanthemum lavandulifolium. The sequence goes on along the minus strand of CM040238.1, from coordinate 286,440,818 downwards.
AGGTATTAGGCTGATCAAAAGCGCCTACTTTTGTCAAATCACGGGACCCCATCTTTTACCCTCCTTCAATTTAATTTCACAGACTCAGATACAGCAAAATCGTGAAAGCGACTTAACGTTGGCAATTTGAACTTTAGTATTTCGGTGGCTTCTCAGATGACCGTCTAACATGACCCATTCTTCATTTATCACGGATACCTTTGGCGACCATAGCGTGGACTATTGGGGTGTCGAGATCATCTGTTGTGCTTGAGATGTATATTTCATCTTTACAGATCCTACACAACTTCCATCTACTACTAATTGTACAGCTGACCTATGAAGTTTTCTGCAAGTGTGACATCGATTTCGGTTCTACTACTAATTGTACAGCTAACCTATGTTGTGCTTGAAGATGAAGTTTTCTGTAAGTAACTAAGTACCTCAACGAAGGTCATGACATTATAAAGAATAACATCACAGAAAGTGTTAAAGAAGAGATTTTTCTTGGCAGTAGGTTCTTAGGGAAAGAAAAAGCCACCGAAGGAGTTGAAAGCTTGAAGTTGACAAAGTTTTAAAGACTACAATCAGAAACCGTCTTTGTGGTTGGAGTAAATTGACAATTTATGTCATACCATTTCAAAATAAACTATATATTTGCTGAAAGTAAGATTATGTACACAAGATCTTAATATTTTCTCATCATTGTCAGGTATTGAGACATTCAAGTCACGAGACAAAAGTTAAGCTATAAGGGTTTCTAAACACTGGAGCATTTAGTGGTGGTTCAATAGTGAAAAGATCAGCGCGGCATGCATTACTAGGTTTCAACCACCTCACATAAACATGGGTCATTTGAGTTGGTTTTCTCAAATGGGTCAAATGTTAGGTAATATGAAAACGGGGTCAAACATGTCAAAACTATCCAAAATTTGTTTCTAATGCATACACCTCTCAAATCAAACAAGCTCTTGAACCTACAATCAGTAATTAGTGTTGTAACCTATTGATACGGAGTCTAATGCATGATTTCATTGCAGACCCTAAGCGGTACTCAACTGGAGTCTAATGCATACACCCTCTCAAATCAAGCGAGAGGAGAATGTGAAGGAAAGAGCGTAACAAGATTTCAACATGTAATGAACATCTAAAGCGCTTGTCATCATTAATTACACAAGCAATGAGACCATCTATAAAGGACATTATCCATTCTAAAAAGCCATCAAAGATAAGGGCAGATAAACACTATCCATAGAATAATAAAATCACATTAAACTTGATAATACCGAATTCACTAACCTTTCTAAATCAGATATCTAAAATATGTAGCATATTTTGCGTATACAATCCCATCAGATTCCATAAATGACATTACTTAACAGCATTAATAAATCGGTGATAAAAGCTAAAATAGATGAAAGTGATTTTCCGCACCTTAACTACAAAATAGGCCCCTTGAAATGTGGCCGTCATCATTTTGATAAGTAATGGTCATAATATATACGTGAATCCAAGTGATCAAGCAAAAGTAGCGATTCCTTGTAAGTGCCCATGAAGAATGAGAGAAATTCTCCAGAAATCCCAAGATTCTTGATTCGTTTTGAGCGGGGGTTGTAGACGTTAAGTGTGCTACTGCTAAAGGCTTCATCCTCTTTATCTTCATCCTCCTTATCAGTTTCAAATACAGTTTCAAATATAGTTTCACCATTCTTCTTAAACCCCACTATTTTATCTACCGGTGCGCCAATTGTGAATAGCTTTCTAAAAGACGAGTCATGCTCCATCACCCATACATTACAACCTCTTGCTCCGTCGACATAAATAAATCCATACACAACAAGAGACTCCCGTAGCCTAGAAACAGAGCAACATGAGCACAACTCGTTTGTTATGCTATCTGGCAGATCAATAACTTTAAATTCCTTGGTAATGATATCAAACGACACAAGCATATACTTATAGCGAGTAAAAGCTTTCTCACAAGCACCCCCAATAGATAAACCTATCTATAACAACCTGAGCTTTCAGATTAAGACCAACCGACTTACGAGGCAAATTACTACTTGAATCACATTCCAAACCCCGAACTCAATGTAAAGACTTCCAACATACCAAGGCTCATCATCTTCACAATAAATCTTTACAATGGTAGGATCTCTAGTGTCGAGACGGACCCCGAAACCAAAAACAAGCGGATCCGGATAGTAAACGGATTCATTTGAAGAGAACGAGCAATACCAAATGATTTTCCAATAGAAGGGTTCAAATAACAAGCATCTTTCATGATTATCTTTATTATAACAATACAAACACAATAATCCATGACATGTGTCAACAGATGAAACATGATATTGTTCAAGCAAAGGAGACACAACAAATGGAGCAAACTCTTGTTCTTGTACCTCAAAGTTTCATCTTTATCATCGTCAACAAAGCGATAACGTTTTACCTCTTTTTCTAAAGCAGCTCTGTACATAAAAATACCACTATGTGCTGCGTATGGTGAGCCCGTTCAAGTCCACCGCGTCTGTCGGATCACAAGCGAGAAACACAATAAAGCGATGCTTCGGATATTACTTGGAATAAGCTCTCCAATTAATCGGAAAAATATTTGCTTACAAAAGCGATATTGAATACACATACAAACCACAGCTCGGTTTGTTTATATATGTTAGAATTTGCTTTCTAATCCTACTACAATTCTAATAAAGCTAGATAGTCCTTAACAAATAAAGAATCCTAATTAGACTAAATTGTAAACTTCCATATGCTTGGAATTTCTTTTGTCTTCCATCTGCTCGGATCTTAGAAGTGTCTTTGGACGAATCGCTCGTTATTCCATTGGGCGAAGTTCATATTGACGACAAACTCAACTTTGTGGAAGAACACAGAGAAATCATGGACCGCGAGGTCAAGCGGTTAAAACAGAGTCGTATTCCATTGTGAAAGTTCGTTGGAATTCTCGACGAGGTCTGAGTTTACTTGGGAGCAGGAAGACCGGATGCGACGCAAGTATCCACATCTTTTCGCCGACACCGTTACACTAACAACGTTTGAATTCGGGGACTGAATTCCTTTTTAGATGGGCGAATGTGACAATCCGTACTTTCGGTCATTTCGACACCGTTCATGTTTCATTATTTCAACATTTTAGTAAACTTGGTTTACTTGTTTCAAATCACAGTAACCTTGAGGTTTAGCGGCGAATTCATGATCATGACATTCACGTACATTTCATATGGACTATGAGTAGTCTACATTTCATTGACATCATGTGCATTTCATTAGTTCATGCACGACATTTCATTTCACCCTTCAACGCGTGATTTTTATGTTTAATAATTTTTATCGCGCGTGAGTTTTTATTTTGATTATTTAAACGTTACTTTCAAAAATGATCCGGTATTTTTAAACTCACATTTAGTTTATAAAACTATATTTTTAGTTTTCCTAGTGTTTCACATTTAATTGGTATTTTAATCGTAAGCGTTTAATTATTACGTCGTTTTTCTTAAAATTTTACGATAATTATTTTATCACCCGATTTTCACGAGGAAAGTATTTTTACAATTTTATCAACTCATTACATTGTATTTTGAGCTATTAAAACTTACTTATACCACAAATTACCATTTACCTTAACACTTTTCTACAAATTATTACACAAATTAATCAAGATATATACAAGTACAAGAAAAAAAAAAAAAAATATATTGGAGACAACCCTCCCCAAAATCCGGCCAAGGGAGGTGCCTCATAAATTGTGGTATGGTTTATGTTGATTTGGTTTGAAATCTACAATACTACAAAAGTCTTACTTGACATTTCAATCATTCATTTTTCACATAGTTATAAAGTGTTAGCAAAAAAATATTTCTCTCTTCTTTGCTCATCCTCAAACCGGCCATCATCAAGAGACAAAGGGATCAAGGATTTTTTTTCATCAAGTGCAAGCATTTTGCAATCTAGTTAATACTCTTCTAAGATTTTGAAATAAAAATCTAGAGTATTTAGGTTAACCTTTGTTACCTACACCTCTTCATATCACTAGTAAGCATGTTTTTATCATCCTTATGTTTCCTTATCATTTTTATATGATTCTTATCATTCTTGAAGCTCATATGCATGTATTGTTATTTATACCATTTATTTCTTGATTTTGAGGTTTTATATATATATTAGTCATCCTATAAATATTCCCAAGTTAATCTTTGGTCTTGATGGTGATTAGGAACCCATGACACCCTAAGAAGGTGTATGGTAGGATTAGATTAGTTGTGGAGTTGATTTGAAGGATTAGAATAGGTTTTGTCCGTGAAAAACTATTTTAAGTAAACTATATTTTGTATTCTGTCCTTAAAACGAATTTCTGGAAAAATCAGTGGATGGTACGAAAGTTTGGCCTTGATTTTGGAAAATATACTTAAAAGCGAATCCGTGGCGTTTGAGCGGATGAAAGCGGAGTTATAACGGGGCCGTGGTGAATTTTTAAAGTTTGACACCGACAAGTATATTTTTCTGAAAATGGCAGCAAGCAGTTTTATACATTTCGGTCAAAACAGCCTTAAGCTTCACAAATTATTCCGACTTCTCAAAAATATATTAGTTTACTTGATACGAAGCTAAGGACATATTTTACGTGAAAGCGGGCTAAAACGACAAATATATGGCCATTTTCATAAAGTTGCCGTAAAGTATTAATTTCGAAAATTATATTATTTTGACGTAACAAGTTTTCATTAGCTCTATCGTCCATGTTTGCGGCGGTTTTACCCATGATGCAAAACTTTTATAACAAAGTGTCTTCTAGTAAAATCAAGTTCACCGCCATATTTTCCAAATCAAAAAGCGGTTTGTCAAGCGAAGTTGTAGTTATTTATTCTGGATGTTCAAATATTGGCGAAACTTATTTTACGCACACCATTCAACAAAATCACCAACTTTAGCCTTGGATATCTTTATGATCGAGATTTTTGGAAGAAAACTCCTGAATGAAACTTTTAGATATCGATACAAACTTTCCAAAACCGTCGAGTTCGTTCTCTAACGATCGGCGATACCGTTCGACTACTTTTCCGGAGCCATTTTTGTTGATTTCATGGTTTTTCCGACGACATTGTTTTGCGACGAAAAGTGGTAATTTCACCAAAAATCATTATAAAACCATAGTAGGATGACATTTTGACGTAAAAACATGTGAAGTCATTTTTGGTTGGTCAAGACGTCAAAAGAGTATTTTTCGACGACGTATAACATTTTCAAAAACTCGTAAATGGTATAAATAACATACGTAGTGCATGCATAGCATTACATTGCAATTCATGACATATCATATCATTGATAATAGGTCCCGTTGACGCATCATTATAAACCTCGGTGTACTCACTATTGTCCGTTATTTCCGGTTTATCCAAGTGAGTTTCATAGCCCGTTTTACATGCTTTTGATTATTTTCAAACCCACGGGGAGAATACATTGCACTACATTTTTTTTGTACGATACCAAGTATGTTAAATTCATTACATTGTAAGTTACCACATATGCCAATTTGAAAGTCCCCACTCGAACCATGAACCGTTAATCATTGAGCGAGGATGAGTGGATAGATCTATCGAGGGTGGCGCCTCCATCCGGGTTGGTGAATCCCAACCGGTGAGCGGATGCATTTCATTTGATTTCATTCTGAGTTGTCGGCAAACACTCGTGGAGGGCATACATTATTGAGCGGTCTAGTTTCGGGGTCATGGGCTTAAGGCAATTGTAACATTATTTTTACGTGACTTGATTGTCATGCATGGTCTATACTTGTGTAGTCGTATAAAACATTTACATAAACCTATGATTTCTCACCAACATTATTGTTGGCGTTTTAGCAATGTATTTTCGTGTGGCGAGGCACGTTCATCATGACATGGTTGGGACCCATATTTTGAGTCATGGCGTCGACTTACATTATGTACATTATGGTTTATTTCAAAACATCGTTTGGATTGTAATATATTTGTATTTTGGCAAACTTGTTAAACCTTTTGGGACCGATGTTGTACTACGATTTTGTTTTATGAAATATCCAACGATGTGTTTTAAAAGCGACACTTTAGGTCGTTCAATATAAGCTGTGATGTGGTGCTATGACGATCGTTGCCCCGAGAATTCCATTCCACTGCAAAAGCAGTAAATTGGGGGTGTGACATAGGAATCTTCCTCCGTTCCATGTCTGAGGATGCGTAGTCAGCGGAAGCATTTTCGGGATCGGGTGCTAGTCGCGTGTTATGAGGATCACAAAGCGGCTCAGACGAGGAAGAAACTTTGTTCATATGGTATGAAGACTTAGGATTTTCGTAAGAACTCATGAGGAAGTTAACTTGATCTTCAAGTTCGATCATCCTACGGTCGGAAGGTTGTGAGTTGATGGAAGGCAAGGAGATTGCCTTGGCGGTTTTAGGTAGCTCTCGGGGTCATCCCAACTTTCGTTATCGTAGAGGGCAGGTCCTCTATTATACCCATGATTCTTCAGCGGTGAGATCACTAAGTTTCCACCGGCCGCTTGGTCAATGGATCGCTTAGTGGGGAAGTTGACATGATCATAAAGATTTGGACTTGGAGCCAAAGATCAATGCCGTGATGAGGGACTTTATGAAGTAAGTCCTTGAATCGGGTCCATGCTTCGTAGAGATTCACCTTGGCGTTGTTGGAACATCAAGATGTCATTCCTAAGCTTAGTGGTTCTCCCGGTGGGAAAATTGAGCAAGGAAGCGAGGTAAGATCATCCCAACTTGAGATGGAGCCGGGGAAGTCGCTCAAGCCAATTACTAGCTTGGTCCCGTGAGATAATTGGAAGAGCGCAGCGCTTGGTCTCCGAGTAGTAGCATCAAGGTCAATGGAATCGACAATTTTGAGGAAATCCCTCATATCTTGATTTGGATCTTGAACGAAGTCCATGAAATGCACATCCGTTTTGCACCAACCGGATGGTGTCCGGATCGCAGGCCGTGGTTTGGGCTTGGTCGGGAAGCTCAATGGTGTTCCTATAGCCTAGGTGGCTTGTCTTGAGTATTCACCAAGAGTACGGGCTCTTGGCGGGTCATTTGGTGGTGGGTTGATGAGTGGTGGTTGGTTATCACCTTCCATGATGAAAAGTGATGGGTGCTACGAACAAAGGTCAAAAGAAGGGGATAGACTAAGAGAAAGCTAAAATGAGAAAAAGTTTACTTGATAGGAATCAAGCAAAGAACCTAAGCGAGGTGGACTACTAACTAGCTATTCTATTTCCGTGCGCCTAAAAACTTGATAACGCTACACGCGTCGTTCGGGTCAAAAACTTCCTTTTCTTCGAGCAAGTTTTATAACATCCTAGGCAAGTGAACCTAATCGTTGTAGTGTAGTAATTAGGGTAAGCCACGGGTATTGATATCGTTCTCTAGGGAATAGGAATGCTAGTGAGAAGTTACTACGCTAAGGTTGAGGTTGAGGAAGATTATTTTTGTATTCTTATATTTTATGAAATTGAAAGGTACTGAATCTCGGTATTGGATTTGGGGGTTGGTATTTCTACCGATTACTCTACTATTATCTAATTATCTAAACTAAGATTGTGGGAGTCTATGTCTAAATTATGTGTACTCGTATGATAGTTTAAAGATGTGTTTACTTAGGTTTTACTACTCCTTAATTATCTCCTATTGATGGTTGAGTTGTCACGTCCTTATTCTTAGTTGCGTTGTGTGTCTAAAGTTGTAGGGTATGCGTTTCTCCCTCACTCTTTGAACTTACCAAAGGGTCTCGTCTAGTTCGGCCGAACACCCCATTTGGAAGGGAGTTTGGTTTCGTTTTTCCTAAAACGAGGACTTGTGTTAGATCTAGCAATCGCTTGATTCGTTGGTTAATTCGTGTGTACAAGAACGTGGTTGTAAGACATTATTCTTACATCAATTAGTACTTCTTTGTTTTGCTCAAGGGATCTGACATTCGCAAGAGGTACGTTACGCATACTTTCAGTTAATTATTTATTTGTTATGATCTTTAAGTCTTCCGCTGTGTACTCTTGATGTTTACATGTTTTATTTTATGTTATATATTATAAACGCAACACAATATACTAGTTACAATGTATACTAGTTAAAGATGGAAAATAAATCAGAAAGACAAGTTTCAATTAACATTTTATAAATTCACATTTACACTTCATGAAAATAAGTTAGCACTTTTTAAAAAAAAAATATTTGAGAAGACAACGATAAACCCAACTTTTTAGTACAATAAGATATTTAAATATAAATTCAACACAAATTTGAAGTCCAGCAAAAAATAAGTGACTATATATTTATTTTTTACCTAACAGTGTTAGAATTTTGAAGTGTATCGATATATAAATATGGAATGTTAGTTATTAACTAATTATTAATTTATAGTTTCGTTTGGACCAATATATATACATTTGGGGTTTAAAAATTATTATCTTATTATTTTATTGATTACGGTCCAAATCTATCTTGGTCTCAAGTTGAGACTAGACAAATTATTAATTTTATCGAGGTTATTAATTTATCGAGTATTAGTTTAGAGGTTTTACCGTATCTATTAAGGAAACTTGAAAGTACGAGGCAATTTTTATACATTTAAAATTTCCGAATGAGTATTGAAAATTCTTGGCTAATACATCAAGATATAATACAAACTGAAGCTAGTCAATTGTCAAGCTCTTGGATAATATTTTATAGTTAAGGTTGCATTTAGAGTTCTCTTTCACCCGAATTTGATGACTTGTTCAAAGAACATTATTGTGATATTATATACTTTAATTATTGATGTTATATATATTTGATATTGTTGGGAGATTACTTCATTATTAGATAAATTCAGGATAAACTTGTGTCTTGATTTAGATATTGATTATTAGAAACGTTAAAGCTGCATGATAAGAAATTGATCGAACTTTGCATTAATTCTGCATGTATTTTAGAAAACCCTAATTGTTATATGCATGTAATTTGGGTGCATATTTTTAGTCTAATCACATCTTAGTCTAACGTTTATTCAAATTGCAACAACTTCTGATAGATCTTTTCAGTAAGATATCGTTCCAAGAAAAAAAGGAAAGTTGTGACATATGGCTTCAAGCTTATAATTTGCTTTTATTGTACAGGCATATATATCTACAATCTTTAATGTAGTTTACTGTATGATGATACAAAGTATATCAAACAAATTATACAAAGATCAAGTGTATAACATTTATAAAACTTAAGAACTTTGACATACATATAGCTTGGTCTCAGCCATTAATTATAAACATAATTAAGAACCACCACCACCGCACCCACCACCACCACCTCAACCAAATGCAATTTCAAGAACACTAGTAAGAACGTCTCCAAACTCAAGACTACTTTTGAGTAATATGGAACCAGGTTTAGTATAAGGCGCCTTAACTTCATGTACAAATTTCTTCCCAAATTCATACGAAAAAGTGAGAAAAGCTCCGGTTCCGCCTTTATTAACAACTGGATAAGTAACTAGTTGACTCTCTTTCCTTCATCTTTAATACCTTCCATTAAGTCTTTTATCGCACACACTTTACCCCAAGTTTTCGGATCAACCAATTGACAGCCATAATCTTGATTACAGGATGAAGGCGGTTTTCTAGGCCCCTCATTCTCATCGATAGTGAACTTCATGGGAAAATTCCAGGTGAGTTGATCTGATGAACCCGTGTTTCTGAGAACTGGAGTAATTTGATCGGTTCCATCCACGACAACATATACATCGTATTTGCTGATGGACTTGAGACCCCTGCGGAGATGATTGTAAGGTCTAGAGTTCTGCACTCTATGATTGATCTACTTCTTTCGAGTTTGGAAGCAGATTTTGTATAAGGATCCTTAACTTCATGTAAAATTTCTTCCCAAATTCATACGAAAAAGTGAGAGAAACTCCCGGTTCTGCCTTCCTATTAACAACTGGAAAAGTAACTAGTTGACTCTCTTTCCTTCATCTTTGATACCTATCATTAGGTCTTTATCGGCACACGATACTTTACCCAAAGTTTTTGGGTCAACCAATTGACCGCCATAATCTTGATATTAAGGCTATCTTCTAGGCCCACAGCCTCATCGATAGTGAACTTCATTGGAAAATTCCACGTGAGTTGATCTGATGAACCCGCGTTTCTAGAAAATGGGGTAATTTGATGCTCCCTGCCATCGGTTCCATGCACGACAACATATACGTCGTATTTGCTGATGGACTTGAGACCCCCTGCGGAGATGATTGTAAGGTCTAGAGTTCTGCACTCCATGATTGAGAAGGTGATGGACAAAAATCTATGGAGTGATCAATTAAATATCATGATTTGTGGTGTGAAGGGTCAAGTTGTATTGTCAATGTTTTTAGTTTTGGCTTGAAATGTTCCTTGTAATTTCCTGGTAGCATCTCGTTGGAGGATGGCCGGCTTCATTTTGTCATTTATGTTATGTGGTAAGTTTGTATTGTACAGAGAAAAGATGCATGTGTTATTACGTAAATAACCTACGTATTTAATGAAATATGTATGATTTGTGTAACAGATTACAAAAGAATTTTACATTTATTGCTATGACTTGACTTAAAAACAAAGCCTTAACACTCCACGGCATGGCTTCGGTATGCAAAGGCATGGAGCGGCATCAATCGGCATGGAGAGCGGCTTCGAAACCGCAGCGGCATGGAGGATACAATGGAGGAGCGTGTGGTGTTAATTTGAATTTTGACCGTTTAAATGCAAAAAAAAAAAAAAAAAAAAAATCCTTCCATTTATAAATAATACTCCTCACAACACATTCCAAATCACATTATTTTACACACACAAATCAATTATAACATTAAAAAATGTCTTCATCATCCTCTTCTTCGTCCGATGACTAATTAATTTTTCCCAAGAGTCGTCCGAACTCATTTTGTCGACCGAAGAGTACTCTAGAAACCTATTTCGCTATCGCGATTCCTTCAAGACACCGCTAGCTCAACCAATACCCGACTATTATGCTTGAAGCCGTCACTTCAAATGATTTGTGGTTTGGCATTCGTTTTGGACCTCCGGTGCGAATAACGATATCAATGTTTTGAATCAATCTCGTTGTATCTTCGAGCCAATGGGGCGGCGCCAAGCAGTTCATTTCGTAAATGGACGGCTTTACAAACGTGGATATTATCTTACCGATGGAATCTATCCTACATATTCAACGTTGGTTAAAGCATATAAGTTTCCCAACGACCCGAAGAAAAGAGATTCAAAAGCTACAAGAGTCTCGCAAAAAGGATGTCGAGCGAGCTTTTGGGCGAAGGAAAGTGGATGATTCTTAGTCGTCCTCTACGGGCTATTTCGGTCGAAAATAATTAACTCCTTGTTTATGTAATATACTATGCAATATGATTTTAAAAGGCAGCGGGATGGCAATATCACCGGTTCATATAATGGATCACCCGGTAGCGTCGATTCACGATGACGATGCACTACGAGGAGTTACTAGACGAAGATATCCATAATCGTCTACGATTTGATCTTCACGGACATTTGATGACTTTAGACTTAGCATACCTCGATGACTAGTTTAATTTTCTTTTATTTCAATGGTGATGTAATTTTTTTTCACGTATTATGCATTTTTTATTATTAATGAAATATTATGTTTTATTTAATTGTTTAATATAATTATGAATTTAAAAAAAAATAAAAAAATGAGTGAGGTATGGAATGACCATTGCCACTAAAAAACTATGGTGAGGTATGGTGAGGTATGAGATTAGGTGGAATGAAATTATTGGTGGGTTGTGAGGTATTGGTGAGGTATGGAATGAAACCATTGCCACCCCCCTAAGGGCATCTATTATGATAAACCTACTAAAAAGTTTATAAAATTGTCACATCTTATAATGTCATTAATTCACAAAACTTTTCATATTATAAAGTTATTCCTATTATGGAATAAAGCTTATGAGGTTTATAAATTTTTCCAACATTAATTCATAATATATTTCTTGGACCTCTCTAAAATCTTAGACATTTTCATGTCACCTAAGCATGAAATGACTTCTCACTATGGTACAAAAATTCTTGCACCTCTTAATAAGTTTTAGACCTATTCTTAAACATCCATAGCGGATGCTCTAAGAGGCCTAGGTACCTGTGTTGTGCCCCAAATGGTATGGGAAAACGCTACCAGAAGGCGTCAAAACTGCATTGGGTCTCACGTTTTCGCGTAGTTTTCCACAAATTTCTTTTTTTCATATAGGATATTTGTACATTTTCATACGTTTTTATCCGTTTTAATACGTTTTTGTACGGTTTTATACATGTTTATACAATTTCATCCGTTTTTATTCGTTTTCATCCGTTTTCATTCGTTTATATCCATTTTTATCGTTTCATCCGTTTTATACTTATTCATCCGTTCTCTTCGGTTTCATCCATTTTATCCGTTTTATGCGCTTTTGTATGTTTTATACGTTTTCATCCGTTTCCGTCCGCTTTGTATGTTTTATACGTTTCGTCCGCTTTTGTGCGTTTATGTACGTTTTCATCCGTCTTATGCGTTTTTATACGTTTTCGTCCCTTTTTTTGTTTTTTCATCCGTTTTATGCATTTTAAACGATTTTGTATGTTTTATATGTTTTCATACGTTTTATCTTTTTTATCCGTTTTTATTCATTTTTTGACGTTTTTATATGTTTTCACTCGTTTTTATCCATCTTTATAGGTTTTACACGTGTTTATCCTTCTTATCCGTTCTCGTTCGATTTCATTCGTTTGTATCCATTTTTATACGTTTTCATCAGTTAATGTTCGTTTTTGACCGTTTTTATACGTTTGTGTACATTTATACGTATTGTACGTTTTCATACGGTTTCCTCCATTTTTATCGGTTTTAACGTTTAGTACACTTTTGCGTTTTTATAAGTTTTCATACATTTTCGTCCATTTTCGCCCGTTTTTGTCTGGTTTTGTTCGTTTCTGTCCATTTTTATTTGTTTTCGTCCGTTATTGTATTTTTATGTACATTTTTATACATTTTTGTATATTTTACATGTTTTTGTACGGATAAAAATGTTTGAAAACGTACAAAACCATATAAAAACGTCAAAAAGATGTATAAAAACATATAAAATGCATAAAACGGATAAAACGTCTCACACAAAAACGTTTAAAACATGTAAAACGCATAAAGCGGATGGTGACGCAAAAAATGGACGAAACGAATGTAAACGGACGAAACGCATAAAGCGGATGAAAACGCGTGCAAAGCATTTACAACGGATGAAACGGTTAAACGGATCAAAACGTATACAAGCGTATGAAAGCATATAAGGCGGATGAAACGTATAAAACGGACGAAAACGTATAAAGACGGAAGAAAATATATAAAACGAACAGCGTATAAAACAGACTAAACGGACGAAAATAGATGAAAACGAGTAAAACGGACGAAAATGTATAAAGCGGATGAAAACGTTAAAACGCACAAAAGCGGGCGAAACCGTATAAAACGGATAAACACGTATAAAGCGGACGAAAAAGACCAAAGCGGATGAAAATGTATAAAACGGACAAACACGATAAAAGCGGATGAAGCGTTTAAAAGCGGATGAAAACGTAAAAATATATAAAGCGGACGAAAACAAATGTAAGCGGTAAAAATAGATGAAAACGTATAAAACGGATGAACACGTATAAAAGCGGAGGAAAACGGACCAAAATTGATGAAAATGACGAAAACATATAAAAGCGGATTGAAACGGATGAAAACGCATACAAGCGAATGAACGGATGTAAGCGGTTAAAAGCAGTTAAAGCGTATAAAAGCGGATGAAAAAGGTTAAAACGTATTAAAACAGACGTATAAAAAATGAGAAAGAAAAAAATGATGATAGTAGAATGAGCTTTTCAATTTTTTAGTTAAAATATAGAGAATGAGAATTTCACTTTTTTCGAAAATTGTTGGAAAAAAGTGTAACTAAACGGGATTTTCAAATTTTCCCTTATCATATGAAAAATTTTGTGGAAAAATATTTTTCACCAACTTAACGGCCCCTTAGTTACATTTTTTTTTTAATTTTCTTTTTTATTATTTTGATTTAGTTACTTTTATAAGTTTTAGTAGGCAAAAGTTTTAGTGAGAAAATATTACAAATTTTCATGTGTAATTTCTCATCCGAATTCTAGCAAACAGTAAATTATAGTACTTCTAGTCCAAAACTGATTATTTTCATGAAGCGACTCCATGTACATAAAAATTAATCCTTACATCAATACCACAGTTATCACTTATCAGTTCATATATTTCCAAATTTTTGGTTTAGTTAGCTTCACTCTAGTCGTGATTTGTGCCATTGCACACGATAATCAACACTATAACGTATATAACTCAAGCACCCTTTTTAAACTTGAATGGCTCGAGTGATGCCAGAAAGTCCTTAGAATGCAAACATCTAATTAGCAAACACACCCATAAAGGACAATAAGATATAACCAATGGAATGTCGTAAAGCACCATCTTGGTTCATTCGGTAATGCCAAACACCAAATGGGGACCTCGTGCGTGCTCTTGGTGAAATGTTGAGCATACAGGTATACGAAAAAGTGAAGGTGGATGACTTTAACCGATAGATAACAAGATGAAATAATATTAGGTTAAATTAATATGAGTCATTTAAAAAAAAAGACAAACTTACAAAAGCATGAGCGACACATTTGGATAAATTTGGTACTGGTAGCACTAAATGGTGAACTCTACAACTAATGAACTTCAAACCAGCTACTTAAGTACAGTTCCATGTTCTAACTAACTAATGGATGTCATTTCAGCTCATTTGAATCCACGATATTATCTGCTTCAGAATATGTGAGTAGCTAATAGACTGCGAAGTAATCGACTTCATTGCAGTGTTCAGATAAGTTGCCTGACCCATACATCAACAACCCAAAACCATGACCCATAGGCCATAACTCAATTTGACCCGCAAATAAACTAATCGCTCCATTATGACCATTAGTATAACCTGGAAATAAAACTCTTCAATCTAGCCATCTAGCTTAACTTAACTGTCATGTGTTTATTAAGGATGATATTGAACTTCTGATCATGTTAAAAAATTATAAACTTAACATCTGCTTTATAAGAGTTGAGATCAATATAGACTACATATTCGTATGAACAAATGAGCCAATCATAACCTCTATTTTTATCTAAATTAATACAAAATCATTTTCCACCTTTTTTTTAAACAACATATCTTACAAACGGTAAATCTTCAAAATATAAAAATACACCATCGTGACGAGATTAAATTATCTTTCTATAGATATGCACTTTACATATTTTCGATAAACATTTTTTTCAAAATTCCGTCCGAAAAATCATATATGATTTTTACGAATCATATATGATTTTAAAAATCATGTATGATTCGATTTTCTAATCATATATGATTTTACAAGCATATATGATTCTCAAAATCATATGTGATTCGTAAAAGTCGAATCATATGATTTTCACAAATCATATATGATTTT
Organism: Chrysanthemum lavandulifolium; assembly: GCA_022545495.1. Taxonomy (NCBI): domain Eukaryota; kingdom Viridiplantae; phylum Streptophyta; class Magnoliopsida; order Asterales; family Asteraceae; genus Chrysanthemum; species Chrysanthemum lavandulifolium. The sequence goes on along the minus strand of CM040238.1, from coordinate 286,425,292 downwards.
GTTGACGAAATTTGAAAAAAAAATTGTTAAAAATATATAGTAGTGCATATCTATAGAAAGATAATTTAATTCTCAAATGGTATAATTTTAATCGCGTGATTAACGGTTTGCGAGATATTTAATTTTTAAAAAGGGTGAAAGTTATCATAATAAAAAATGAATGCATTATTAGTTGATTAGATCATGGTAAATTTTGTTTATATTGAACTTTCTTCCTATAATATCTTTCTCAAATGTTCAGTCAGTTGCAAATTTTTAAAAATTTAACGTTTAGAAGTCAAACAGACTACTTTTCAAACATGTCAGACATCGTCAAACCCAATAATTACACTTTCACACTAGGCCATATTCTTGAAGCAACAGGGTGAGATTAACTCCAGAGGGTTCATATATGAAACTACTGCCAATATGTCAAATAATGCAAAATTCATGATGTCAATATGTCACTCTTGCTGTACAGCTTACTCTTTCCTATAAGTACTTATCTGATCCACAATGCTTCTGACTTGGTTTTCATCAAGAAGTTGACCTGCACATGAAATAAAAAAAGGAGGCCGTGGGGGCGAAAGACAGCAACGTGTTTAAGTTATGAGAGATCTATATTTATAAGTTAATTACCCATCAATATATGCAACCAATTCTAACGTGTTTCTAGAGATATTATATGTATAAAGTATAAACATATCAAATGAGCTGAAGGACACAAAAAGTGTATTTTGAAACATACAATCATTAAAGAAACGAACAACACGATACTAGTGTACCAAAACCAAAACAGCCAAGTTTGACATCTTTTGGCCAACAAACAAAGAGATGCTTTGACTTATTAGTCAATCATCCACTCTACTCATTTTGTCACCTCTAGCACTTAAAATAAAACTGCAAACAGCTTAGTCAATATCAAGGAAAACAAACTCCTCAACAGCCGGAATATCATCAATCTTCTTCAAAGCCTCTTTGCTCGGTTTCTCATCAAGACCAATCACCATGACCGCTTGTTTTCATGGTGCGGGCCTACCGACACTCATAGAGATAATACTCACATTCTCTTCACCCAATATATTTATAACACTTCGAATGGTATTAGGCTGATCAAAAGCGCCTACTTTTGTCAAATGCGGGACCCCATCTTTTACCCTCCCTTCCAATTTAATTTCACCAGACTCAGATACAGCAAAATCGTGAAACGTGACTTAACGTTGGCAATTTGAACTTTTAGTATTTCGAGTGGCTTCTCAGATGACCCGTCTAACATGACCCATTCTTCATTTATGCGGATACCTTTGGCGACCATAGCGTGGACTATTGGGGTGTCGAGATCATCTGTTGTGCTTGAAGATGTATATTTCATCTTTACAGATCCTACACAACTTCCATCTACTACTAATTGTACAGCTGACCTATGAAGTTTTTCTGCAAGTGTGACATACGATTTCGGTTCTACTACTAATTGTACAGCTAACCTATGTTGTGCTTGAAGATGAAGTTTTTCTGTAAGTAACTAAGTACCTCCAACGAAGGTCATGACATTATAAAGAATAACATCACAGAAAGTGTTAAAAGAAAGATTTTCTTGGCAGTAGGTTCTTAGGGAAAAGAAAAGCCACCGAAGGAGTTGAAAGCTTGAAGTTGACAAAGTTTTAAAAGACTACAATCAGAAACCGTCTTTGTGGTTGGAGTAAATTGACAATTTATGTCATACCATTTCAAAAATAAACTATATATTTGCTGAAAGTAAGATTATGTGCACAAGATCTTAATATTTTCTCATCATTGTCAGGTATTCGAGACATTCAAGTCACGAGACAAAAGAAGTTAAGCTATAAGGGTTTCTAAACACTGGAGCATTTAGTGGTGGTTCAATAGTGAAAAGATCAAGCGCGGCATGCACGTACACAACGGTTTCAACCACCTCACATAAACATGGGTCATTTGAGTTGGTTTTATCTCAAATGGGTCAAATGTTAGGTAATATGAAAAACGGGGTCAAACATGTCAAAACTATCCAAAAATTTGTTTCTAATGCATACACCCTCTCAAATCAAACAAGCTCTTGAACCTACAATCAGTAATTCGTGTTGTAACCTATTGATACGGAGTCTAATGCATGATTTCATTGCAGACCCCTAGCGGTACTCAACTGGAGTCTAATGCATACACCCTCTCAAATCAAACGAGAGGAGAATGTAACGAAGGAAAGAACGCTAACAAGATTTCAACATGTAATGAACATCTAAAACGCTTGTCATCATTAATTACACAAGCAATGAGACCATCTATAAAGGACATTATCCATTCTAAAAAAGCCATCAAAGATAAGGAGCAGAAGTAAACACTATCCATAGAATAATAAAAATCACATTAAACTTGATAATACCGAATTCACTAACCTTTCTAAATCAGATATCTAAAATATATGTAGCATATTTTGCGTATACAATCCCATCAGATTCCATAAATGACATTACTTAACAGCATTAATAAATCAGTGATAAAAAGCTAAAATAGATGAAAGTGATTTTTCCGCACCTTAACTACAAAATAGGCCCCTTGAAATGTGGCCGTCATCATTTTGATAAGTAATGGTCATAATATATACGTGAATCCAAGTGATCAAGCAAAAGTAGCGATTCCTTGTAAGTGCCCATGAAGAATGAGAGAAATTCTCCAGAAATCCCAAGATTCTTGATTCGTTTTGAGCGGGGGTTGTAAACGTTAAGTGTGCTACTGCTAAAGGCTTCATCCTCTTTATCTTCATCCTCCTTATCAGTTTCAAATACAGTTTCAAATATAGTTTCACCATTCTTCTTAAACCCCACTATTTTATCTACCGGTGCGCCAATTGTGAATAGCTTTCTAAAAGACGAGTCATGCTCCATCACCCATACATTACAACCCATTGCTCCGTCGACATAAATAGATCCATACACAACAAGAGACTCCCGTAGCCTAGAAACAGAGCAACATGAGCACAACTCGTTTGTTATGCTATCTGGCAGATCAATAACTTTAAATTCCTTGGTAATGATATCAAATGACACAAGCATATACTTATAGCGAGTAACAGCTTTCTCAGAAGCACCCCAATAGATAAACCTATCTATAACAACCTGAGCTTTCAGATTAAGACCAACCGACTTACGAGGCAAATTACTACTTGGAATCACATTCCAAACCCCCGAACTCAATGTAAAGACTTCAACATACCAAGGCTCATCATCTTCACAATAAATCTTTACAATGGTAGGATCTCTAGTGTCAGGACGGACCCCGAAACCAAAAACAAGCGGATCCGGATAGTAAACCGGATTCATTTGAAGAGAACCGAGAGCAATACCAAATGATTTTCCAATAGAAGGGTTCCAAATAACAAGCATCTTTCCATGATTATCTTTATTATAACAATACAAACACAATAATCCATGACATGTGTCAACAACGAATGAAACATGATATTGTTCAAGCAAAGGAGACACAACAAATGGAGCAAACTCTTGTTCTTGTACCTCAAAAGTTTCATCTTTATCATCGTCAACAAAACGATAACGTTTTACCTCTTTTTCTAAAGCAGCTCTGTACATAAAAATACCACTATGTGGCTGCGTATGGTGGGCGCCGTTCAAGTCCACACGTCTGATCGGATCACAAACAGAAAACACAATAAAACAGTAACTGGATATTACTTGGAATAAGCTCTCCAATTAATCAGAAAAATATTTGCTTACAAAAACTGATATTGAATGCACACATACAAACCACAGCTCGGTTTGTTTATATAGGTGTTAGAATTTGCTTTCTAATCCTACTACAATTCTAATAAAGCTAGATAGTCCTTAACAAATAAGGAATCCTAATTAGACTAGAATTGTAAACTTCCATATGCTTGGAATTTCTTTTGTCTTCCATCTGCTCGGATCTTTGGACTGCACATTAAGCTCGTGACTTTTGAACTACTCATTAGCTCGAGTAGAACATTAGACCAACATTCACCCCCCTAATTTCTGACTCGAGATAGGTAGGTCTTCAACTCCGAGTAACTCTTGCATTTCCTTGAACTTAATCCTTGCGAGAGCTTTCGTCGAATATCGACGTTGTAACTCACCTCTTACAAACTCAACTTGTACTTGGCCTCTTTCAACACATTCTCGGATAAAATGATAACGTGTGTTTATATGCTTGCTTCTCCGTGAAAGACCGGATTTTCATAAGTGCAATAGCCGATTTGTTGTCGACCAAATAAGACCACCACTCTTTCTTCCATTCCGGTTATTTCACTCAACAACCCACGTAACCATATCCCTTGACATGCGGTGAGGTTGCAGCCATGAACTCGGCTTCACAAGATGATAGAGCCACCGTGTTTTGCTTTTGTGAGCACCAAGTGATAGGTGATTTACCTAGATAAAATACATGCCAGTTGTGCTTGACCATCATCTTGGTCCATAGCAAAACTACTATCACTAAACCCACTAACTCCTTGGTCTTCTCTTGGTTGTATCGTATTCCAAAATTTAAACTACCTTGGATATACCTTAGTAATTGTTTCACAGCTGCCATATGTGATTCTTTTGGTTCTTGCATATAACGACTAACCAAACCAACCAAATAAGATAAATCAGGTCGAGTGTGTAGTAAATACCTTAAACAACCAACTCGTCGTCTATATAATGTTGCATCAACCGGCTTTCCTTCTTTGTCCATGCTTAACTTCATTCCAGGTTCTAATGGACATTGAGTAGAATTCGCTTCATGCATCCCAACATCTTTCAAGATCTTCTTTGCATAGCTTTCTTGACTTATTGAGATACTCGAATCCCCTTGCTTTACTTCAATTCCAAGATAATAGCTTAACTTTCCCAAGTCACTCATATCGAACCTTTCTTGCATTTGTCTTCCTACCAAACAAGATTCACACAACTTGTTCTCTTGATGAATTATTGGCAACTCTTCAACCATGCCCTTCCTTGCCATTAATTCCATCGTCTCAAAATGTATGACCCATCCTAGCATGCCATAACCAAGCATCATCTTCCATCTTTGCTTTGAGACACACGGACTTCAACTTGGAGCTTAATCTTGTAAAGTCTATTACTTGTTCTAGGAACCTTCATCGAAGCTTGCCATCCGAGTCGCGCATAGTAAGAAGATTACCTTTCATATGAATGTCACATCCGCCTTGTAGCTTGCCCAAGACTAATTATGTTGCTTTTTAGCTCGGGTAGGTAATAGACTCAGTGATTAACCGTTGCTCTCCGTTTTCCTTCAATGATTATCGAACCCTTCCTTTTATCTCGATGTAGGAGTTATCACCAAACTTCACTCTGCGGAGATATTCTTATTCAACTCGAAAAGTATTCTGGATCCCGTCATGTGATTACTTGCTCCATTATCCAAATACCAAGTATCTTCCTCGTTTGGCTTAGTATTCAATTGGTTTGGGATAATCTTTCTTCATTCAAGAAACTACTTCTTGAACGCTTTTCATCATAAAAGTGTCGGGTCATCATCATCCTCCGTTTGCAAAGGTTTGATTCATGCTTTTGCTTTTGTTCACGTCGTTCGAGCGGTTAGAAGCAAAGTGACCATATTCATCACATCCAAGCATTGAATCTTTGAAAGATCTCGACTTTTGTTCTTCTTTGTCTCGTATTGCTCCCGGAGTTGTTACGGTTGTGGTTATTAGCTTGACCACTATCATGAGATTTGTTTTGAGAAGAAAAGTTTTGACCTTTACCGTTGCCACGGAGGAATTCCTTCCTCGACCTTTCTTATCATATCTTTCACCCTCCGAACATCAACATGCCTTGATCTTGAAGTGGTGTCAACACCCTTCATTCTTCCTTCAAAAGCTTTCAACCTTCCAATTGCTTCGAAAAGACATAGTATTCAAGTCAAGAAATTGTTCTATTGAGGCAACAATTGCAACATACCTATCCGGAACGGATGCAAGTAGCTCTTAACAAGTTTCTTGTCTTCATAAATTGTTCCCAAGCTATTGACTTCATACAATTTTGCCTAACCTAGCCGTAAAGTCATCGATTGATTCGTTGACTTTCATCTTTAAAGATTCAATTCCGTCTCAAGGTTTGCAACCTCGCGTCTCGAACCCGTTCAACACCCACATACCGGTCTTCAAAGCTCCCAGTTTCTTTGGCTGTGTTGAATTGTGAAACTTGAAAACAAGTTCTTCCGGAATCGCTGGAAAAGTAACGAACCGCCATGTGATCTTCCTTGGCAACAACTTGTGTTCCTTCCCTGGTTCCAGCAGCATCGAGTATTCCATGGACTCGGAATACCGCTTAACTCTTATTGCCCATATGTTATAGTTCGTGCTTGTTAACATTGGACATTGAAGAACGCTTTAGTATGTTCAATAGGTGGTTGACTCGACTACTTTACACCATCCTTCTTGAACGCCTTTTGTAAGTTACGGTGTAGTTGGATTATCTTCCACCCTAGAACAAGCTTGTTTTACTTCTTGCCTAAGTAAACCAAGTGTAAATTTTAAACTTTATCGACTTCTTGCTTAAGTGAAACCTTGTAAAAACCTTGTGATCGATTGTGAAACCCTTACGCTTGGATAAGCGATCTTGGAACCCTTTGTCGATTGCTACTCGATCTTGTAACCCTTTGTCGACTCCTTGCTACTAATCTTGTAACCCTTTGTCGACTGCTCGCCACTCCGATCTTGTAACCCTTTAGTCTTACGCTTGGAACCCTTCGAGATCGACTACTCTTGGAACCCTTGTGATCGACTTGCTTGAAACCCTTCGAGATCGACTACTCTTGGAACCCTTGTGATCGACTTACGCTTGGAAACCCTTGACTTGGATAAAACCAAGAACCTTGGTCGACTTATTAAAACCTTCGCTTGTTTTAAAACCAAGAAACTTGGTCGACTTAGTAAACCTTACCTTAAGAACCACTTTGTTTGAATAACACAGTCGATCCTTCTTGATAATTAAAACCCTTGGTCGACCGGCTTCTTGCAACCTAGCTCTTGATACCAATTCAAGTCCACCGTCGATCGGATCACAAATGAAAACACAATAAACGAAAGAATCGATATTACTTGAATAAGCTCTCCATTAATCGGAAAATATTTGCTTACAAAAGCGATATTGAATGCACACATACAAACCACGGATCGGTTTGTTTATATAGGTGTTAGAATTTGCTTTCTAATCCTACTACAATTCTAATAAAGCTAGATAGTCCTTAACAAATAAGGAATCCTAATTAGACTAGAATTGTAAACTTCCATATGCTTGGAATTTCTTTTGTCTTCCATCTGCTCGGATCTTTGGACTGCACATTAAGCTCGTGACTTTTGAACTACTCATTAGCTCGAGTAGAACATTAGACCAACAGCCGTAACCTTTGATAAACTTTGAGTTGTCGATAAAAGACTTCCATGGTTTCGAAACAGACCTGGAGCGAATTAATGATTTGACATTGGAAACTTTTTTGATGATTTCCATTTGGATGTCGAAAGGAATGTTGTCTGACATTTTTTTTAAAAAAAAATCTAGGGTTTATGCGACTGGTTGAGAGAGTTTTTGTAATGAAAGATAGAGGTAATACTTATAGGATTGGGAAATTTGTGGCGTTCCTTCTTCTACTTGGACTGTTTGGGCTTTTTAAGAAATATGATTATCTTTTTTTATATGTTTCCATGATTATCTTTTTGCGACTGTTTGGGCTTTTTAGGAAGGGTTCCAAATAAGAGCATCTACAATGCTAAACTCCACCAATAGCTTTTTACAATTAATATCTCATATTTTTCATTATTTTTTACATATCAAAAAGCTTTTACTTCAAATCTCTTCAATGGTAAAAGCTTTTTGGAAAGAGAAAGTGAGATAGCAAGTGAGTAAATCAGTTTATTTTGACTAAAATATTAATTTAGTATAAAGCTTCAAACGCTTGATGAATTACAAGTCATTTGAAAAAGCTTTTGGAAAAGCACACAATTGCAATGGTAATAAGTCTTTTAAAGACTTTTTTAAATAGTAAAAAGCTATTGAAAAACCTTTGCATTGCGGATGCTCTAAGAAGCATCTTTCCATGATTATCTTTTTCATAGAGTAAATTGCAAAAATCATCTTTGTGGTTTGGCCAAATTGCACGTTTCGTCTTTGTGGTTCATTAAGTGCAAATATCGTCCGGATTTGGCACTGTTACGTGCACTTTTGGTCCTCCATCATTGCAAAACCGTCCTTGTGGTTTGCCAAATTTCCTTGTTGAAGGACCAAAGTGCACGTGTGATGTCAAATCCGGACGATATTTGCACTTAATGAACCACAAGGACGAAATGTGCAATTTGACCAAACCACAAGGACGATTTTTGCAATTTACTCTTTTTTATATGTTTGGGCTTGTTATACGAACGGTGTAATTTACTCTTTTTTATATCTTTATTATACGAACGGTGTAATTAATTGGGCTAAAAAAGAGTAGATTACACCGTTCGTCCCTTTGGTTCGGGTCTGATTGAGTCTCTATTTTTTTTTTGCCTAATCAATCCTTATAATCAAATTATGTAACACCGTTGGTCCTTATCACTAACAGCCGTTAACTTTTAAGTTAAACCCCCTCATGTGACATGCACATGAGGGTGTAATTGTCTTTTTACCCTCTCTTGATATCCAAATAACCATCTACTCTTTTCCTTCTAAAACACAAACACAAACATCTTCTTACTTTTTTTCTCTCAAAAAGTCTACCAAACACCACCATAATAACAACCAACCATCACAACCGCCGCCCAGTGGCGTAGGCATGTAGAGGCAAAGGCGGGTCATGGCCCACCCATAAATCTTGAACAACCGTACATATATATTAGCCCAATATGGTAAAGTTTTAGTGTTGTTTATTGGCCCACCACATAAACTGATAGTTATACACTTATTTTTGGGTAAAGAACTGATAGTTATACACTTATACTTGCACTAGCCCATCAGGAATCATAAGTGTTATACAACTTAGCCAATCATCCAATATTAATTCTTATATAAATATTATACGATACTTGATTTTTTTTTGGGAGCAAATATACGATACTTGATTTACTTTTAGATGATTTTAATGATGCGGATGAGCATCGTTTGCAATTAAAGCGCTAAATGAAAAAATTTATTGCAACATTTTTACATGGTTATATATTATAATATTTTTAGCACTTGTTGATGTCCTTCAAAAAACTTTTGGCCCTCTCATAAACAAATTCTTGGCTACGCCACTGCCGTTACCACTTCGAACCCTTAATCAAAATCAGTCCAGTTTAAAACCTATATCCCAATTCAACAATATATCACAACCATAATGATAACAAGATACATCAGATTCACAGTTTCAAGAATCAAACAAAAACAAAATCAGGTCTTTCGGTTGTGATTATCATATTCAAGAAAACAACAAAATCAAAGTTCAAACTTGACTCAATGTTGAAACTTTACAAACTCGACTCCAATCTTGACTTCAAACAAGACTGTCACTGTCGTTTTTAGACTTTCAACCGAAACAGGAAACAAAGGTTTTTAACAGATCCATTTCTTTTATTTAAAGATCTTATAAAAGAAACCGTCTTTAATATTGATAACATCAAATTATCCTGAATATTAAGTGTCAACTTTCCCCGATAATGCTTGTAATTTATATTATTTATATGGATTTACGCTTGTTTTCCATTATATTTCACTTTCAGTTAAATTACGAGCATTGGAGCTAAAGAGATGCGTAGTTGGAGAGTTTATTGAAGATTTATCATAGTATGCTCACTTTGAAGAAGTTACGACGTAACTCATCTCTCACATTACGCCGTAACTAAAGCGTGGCTCAGAAAACCAACTTATCAAAAGATTACGGCGTAACTCTCCCAAAGATTACTACGTAACCATATTAGGTCAAATGAGGTTCCGCGCCGCTGATAATTACGTCGTAACTCATGCATCAACTACGGCGTAACCAAGATTTATTGAAGATACGGCGTAACTCCTTCCTGAGGTTACGCCGTAACCAGCATTTCTAGTGCAATTTACGAAGAATTATATGTTACGGCGTAACTCTTTTAATAGTTACGCCGTAACCAAGATCTGGCCTATAAATACCCCACGATTTCCAGCATTTCAAAGCATCCCATTTCACACACAACAATCAGAGAACATGAGAAGAAGCCAAAGGCAGATCTAGAGGAGCATACGGAGCTATCTCCAAGGGAGAAATCACTCCCCTACGATAAGCATTAGCTTTTTATCTTTTCTTTACTTTTGATTCATGTATTTCGTAACATTAAATATTGAATTGATTTGATGGTTAATATGAGCGGCTAAGCACCTCTTGGTGTTGGCCTAGTTATGATTCCTTAATTGTTTTGTTTGCGTCTACACTGCTTCCGTATAATTATTTCTAAGTGTATGCATGCATAGTTTATTGGTAACTACCTTTGTTTCGGTAGTTTTGAATGGCGGTAGAGGCTAGTTGCTTAGGAGATATGACCAACTGACCCTAAGTGAGTAGGCGGGAGGGAAGGGTAAGATATGACCAATGACGACCCTTTCTACTTGTGCGATTTAACCAACGATCACCTACCGTTTGGATGAACTTAAGAATTAGGGGTGAGTGTTTAAGTTGCTAGCGCCGGGCACTCACTATTATAAATCTAGCATGTAGCGGAACTTAATGACTTTGCTTAGGGGACCGGGAATAAGCTGGACTTATGAGGGACACGACTTCTCCGATGGTGGCTCTTTGGCGATAGGTTAGACGAACCGACCAAATGTTGTCCTCTCGACTTTGACCCCACAAGTAATTGGAAGTAATTAGGCGTAAACATTACTAGTTAGGATGAGTAACTAGGTTAGCACCACTCTCCTCTATTGATTATATCCTTTGCCTTTATCTAATTTAGTAGTTAATTAATTAATTCCTTATCGAAATCTTATTAAAATCTGTGACACCTAGACTTAGTATAAATCTACACACATAGCTCTTAGGACGACCCCGATTTTACCGAATACTACACTACACATGATCAGGTACACCGCCCGTTAATGCATTAGGGTAGACCATAGGTATAACGAGACTTATAAATATTAAAACACAGTCGATAAAACACGCATCAAGTTTTTGGCGCATTGCCGGGGAGTTATATTAGGATTGCTATTAAGTCTTTCATTTTTTGTTTCGTTTTAAAATTTTCTCAAATTCTCACGATCTCTTTTCAAGTTTTCAGGTACCATGGAAGTTGTTGACATTGATGACCTCACTCTCAAGGAATATTTGGCGTTGACAAGAGAAGAACAAGGGCCGGGCTCGTAAGACCGGCAATTGGAGCTAATGTTCGTTTCCAAATAAAAGACCAATTTATGAGGGAGCTTCGTGCTAACCCTTTTTTAGGAAACAGGGACGAAGATGCGTATGAGCACGTTGAAAATGTCTTAAACATCGCAAGCCTTTTCAACATTTGGGTGTGTCTCATGACGTTGTTATGCTAAGGTGTTCCCAATGACTCTTCTTGGGGTTGCGGAAGATGGATCGAAGATTGCCCGCGGGCGGTTAATACTGGGCACTACTAAAGAAGCACTTCATCCGGGTATTGTCCTCCGTCAAAGATATCTAACCAACTCTTGAAATCCATAATTTCAAGCAAGAAGGCGATGAAACATTGTATCAAGCACAGGATAGATACAATGATCTCCTCTACAAATGTCCTACACATGATCGAACAACCATCAAAGGTCAACATCTTCTACAAAGGAATCAACATAACTACAAGGCGGATCTTTGGACTATCAAGGACCAATCGAACATGACTCCTACTTTAGCAATTGAAGCCATCCAAAAATGGTGATCATTCCCAAAATGGCACGATGGAGGAAGCAAAAGAAACCAAGGCGGAAGTTTTGATAGGATTGCAACCATAACTAACAAGCTAGAGAATCTAGGTTGAGATATGCTAAAAATCATAGAAATTGTTCATGCCATCTAAGTAGGTTGCGAAAGCTGTGGGGGAGGACATCTCACTAAGAATTGTCCTAACATTAACAATGAAAACACAATCGAAGAAGCTAAATATGGAGAAAATCAACCATTTTACGGGGATCATCGTAATGGCTATCGTGGAGGACCTCCCCCATATTATGAGCATGGTGAAAGAAGAGCTAACTTGGAGGAAATGATTAACAAGTATCTTGTAGATTCAACCAAGAGACAGAAAGAGCAAGAAGAGTGGCTGAAAAACTTCCAAGATAATACAAACAAAAGCCTTTCTAGCCATGATGTATCACTAAAAAACTTGGAAACTATGATTGGGAAGCTTGGCGACGAGGTACAAAAAAGAAATGAGGCACAAAAGAAAATATCAACAGTATGTAAAGCCATATTTTCTGAAAAATCCACCGATGAGTCTAATAAAAATAATGATGCCAATGGCGAAATAAAGTTACGCCGTAACCAAACATCGGAGTTACGGCGTAACCAGGACATGAGCAATGACAAGTCTACAAAAATTGACGACTCTAAAAGGAAGAATCATTGGTGTAAGGCTATTTCAATTGATAATGGAGAGTGTTACAACCTATGGGCCTTTTGCGACCCTCGGAAGGCCTGCGATGGAGGGGTCGATAAGGAAAGGATTAATGATGACAGATACATGTGGACTACACTTAACGATGAAGAAAGATTAGCCAAATTCTCTATTAACGAAGTGGATGGACACCCTATCAAGCATTGCTGCAGGCCCTTACTAATCACGGAATATGAGTTCACACAAGCATGGCCGACTTGCAACCCCTTTCGTAAGTATTGCAACGGAGGGGGCAATGTGAAGAACGAAGTTTGGATATGCACACATGAATTAGGAATACATGACGTTGATTTTGGGGACCTATCATTCAGAGATTGATATTCAATAAGGTTCGGTGATGCAATAATTAATTCAGTTTTGTTAAGAAATTTAGAGCTCAAATATGAAAAACATGTTTTTCAAGGAAAGACCATTAAACCTCTCAACGATATTCCTTCTTGCAACAACGATGACGAAGGAACTCGAAGTCATTGGTGTGAGCAAATTAAAACCACTGACGGAAATTTTGGGCATCTTGCAACCTTTTTGATTATGAATATGATGGGGGAAGCAGTATTGAGAGAGCGGGAAGGCGAGTTCCTATGGACCTCAACTAATGACTCGAAAGAACATAATTGCCTTGGCAGACGACTTAGGATTCGACGATTGGGTGAGAATCAAATACGGAAAAATAGACAGCTAACTAAGGAGAAAATCGGAATGGATGTATGAGTAAAGATGAACCAAGCAACGAAGTTCCAAATGAAGAATCGGATAATGACACCAAGGATTCATCGAGTAAGGAAAAGAGAAATGCAAACAAGTGCTAGTGGAAAATTTACTCGACGATAAACAACTTAAAGATACCGATTCCGGCGATGATGATTTTGATTACCTCGAACTACAAGGCGAAGATGGGTTCGTTGACCCGATGATGAAGCACATGAGAAGAGAAGATGCAAACTTCTTGGCATTCCGTATAAGAGGCCGCCACCAATTATAGCCAAAAGTATGAGTTCACTCGATACCATTTAGGGCGGAGGAAAAATTTGCAAAATTCGGAAGATCGAGACTAAAGAATACCTCCGTCTTGCCACAAATGTCGCTTGGGTCGACATAACTTGATGAAAGACATTGAGGAAGTTGGCCAAGTCCAAAGGCCACCATAAAGCCCCAAGGCTTTGAGTCTAACAAAGACTCGTAAATAAAGAAAAGTGCTCTTTAGGAGACAACCCGAATTATCCCTTTCTTTGTTTTATTTCCATTTCTGTTGGGTTTTGTGTTTTAACCATTTTGCGGGAAGCGAAGAAAAGTTCTTGTTGCATCATGCTAATCGACCAAGTTACGGTAACTCATTCTCATGGTTACGCCGTAACAGCCCCTGCGAGAACTTGGATGCACTACCAATTCAGGCGTAATTCCATCTCGATGGTTATGCCGTAGCTACACTTTTGCGGCATATGCGGGTTTTGCCTAGTTACTGCGTAACTCCTTCTAGAGTTCTGACGTAACTATCCTCTACATACTTCTTTCATTTTAAACACAATAACCTTGTATTAGTATTTTAAATGAACTTTGTGGGTGTGTTCCATGTAAACCCTCACGAGACTTCACTCGTCCACTTGGGACACCAAGTGGTTTAAAAGGCTTGTTGCATATGCTAAATGCAACCGTGATTCCTCTGAAAGTGAGTTAGGTTTATTTTTCATTTTCATTTTCTTTTTAGAATTATGCTTGTCGGTAGTGTGATTTCGAGGATTGAAGTTTGCTCGTGGATGCTTATGCGAAGACGACTCTTTTCGTGGGCCTTCTTTCTTTTGGAGCAAATTTTAGGGAAGTTCTCGCTCTAATTCTACTTTTCTCTTCACCTTTATTTAACGCTTAGTAAAAAGGGACTTTGTACAATTCAAGTGAAGGGATGGGAGTAGAATTGTCTCTTGAACTTTATTTTTCCCTCGTTTTTCTAGTTTATTTTGAAAAATTATGCCATTCTTAAAATTTTGACATGTTTTCTTAACCTAACTAGATTAGACCTTAGCCGAGCACATACAACCCTTGATATTATATGGTGAGATTAGCCTTATCCGTTTCCAAAATTTTACCCCAAATCCACCAAATTATGAGTGTCTTGGGTAGCTTGTAAACTTTAGAACTTGGCCTTTGCATCATTTCGAGACCATAGGCGAGGTATGTTGAGTTAGCTCGATGTATTTGGACTTTTCGGTTTAAGAAGGCGTTATTATAGGATTATCACCCAAATAGCCTACCATTGTGTGTCTATCGATTAGTCACCTCGACTTCTCGACCCCATTCAAACCCTTTTGTTGCACTCACCTTTAGTGCAAGATACCCCTAGATACACCCATCTGAGCCATTCCTTTCATTTTGTTAACCCAATATATTGTTTCGTTACACCCATACACCTTAGCCTACCCTGTAGTCTTTATTTGTGATTGGGAAGTCATCATTTGCCTAAGTTCAAGGTTCAAGTGGAAAGGTTCGGGAATCACGCTTTCGTCGATGACATATTCTTAAAGATCATTGAAGACCCCCCGAATTCCCATTGTTCATCTCAAGTGGGGGGATGTTATGTTTAGTTGTTATGTTTATGTTAAAAAAAAAAAAAAAAAAAAAAAAAAAAAATTATGTTATTATATATTTATTGTAAAGTGCGATGTTATAAGCACTATATTATGAGCTTAATATAGATTTAGTATCGAGGAGGACAACTCGGTCACATTTGAAGATTAGAGTTGGTAATTGCGCCAACAGTTGAAGAAAAGGTAGTGTGCCCATCATGACGTCCTCTAATGACACATCTACCTAGTATATCATGATCCGGTTTCTTAAATTCGAAGCTTGAACTTCGGGCAGACGGTAAGTGGTGATGACTTGGTTATAGATTTAGACTATTTTCTTGATTTTTATTTTACACCATTTATATATATCCCATGTCTTATCCTACCCTTTAGTCATGAAGCGTGTCTAGGTGATGCAGTGAGCAATCTTTGGTGTCTTGGCCATGGATTTGGTCATGTATCATTGATTTTGTCCACTTCGCCGTGACATGTTAGTAATGACAAATCACCCTTAACCCTTGTCGTGTCTACCATATTGCCTCCGAGAATTGTTTTGTCCTTAACTCTAGTGGTGGAGATTTGTGTAACCGCCAAGCTTATGATAGAATACATGCTATGACTGTGCGATTGAGTGATCACCCCGAAATTGACACTTAGAATAGAGATTTGAGTGTTTCGTTCCCATTTCTTGAGGTGTTCGGCTTTATTTTATTCTAGCATAAGGGATTTGTAAACTTATATTTTCCAGGTAATGGTAGATATCTTTTTAGGAATCTATCTAATAAGGTCTACTTGAGGGCAAGTAGAGTTCAAGTGGGAGGATATTTGATAACATCAAATTATCTTGAATATTAAGTGTCAATTTCCCCCGATAATGCTTGTAATTTATATCATTTATATGGATTTACGCTTGTTTTCCATTATATTTCACTTTCAGGTAAATTACGAGCATTGGAGCTAAAGAGACGCGTAATTGGAGAGTTTATTGAAGATTTATCATAGTATGCTCACTTTGAAGAAGTTCTGGCGTAACTCCTCTCTCACATTACGCCGTAACTAAAGCGTGGCTCGAAAACCAACTTATCGAAGAGATTACGGCGTAACTCTCCCAAAGATTACGACGTAACCATATTAGGTCAAATGAGGTTCCGCGCCGCTGATAATTACGCCGTAACCCATGCATCAACTACGGCATAACCAAGATTTATTGAAGATACGGCGTAACCCCTTCCTGAGGTTACGCCATAACCAGCATTTCTAGTGCAATTTACGAAGAGTTATATGTTACGGCGTAACTCTTTTAATAGTTACGCCGTAACCAAGATTTAGCCTATAAATACCCCACGATTTCCAGCATTTCAAAGCATCCCATTTCACACACAACAATCAGAGAACGTGAGAAGAAGCCAAAGGCAGATCTAGAGGAGCATACGGAGCTATCTCGAGGAGAAATCACTCCCTACGATAAGCATTAGCTTTTATCTTTTCTTTACTTTCGATTCATGTATTTCGTAACATTAAACATTGAATTGATTTGTATGGTTAATATGAGCGGCTAAGCACCTCTTGGTCTTGGCCTAGTTATGATTCCTAATTGTTTTGTTTGCGTTTACATTGCTTCCGTATAATTATTTCTAAGTGTATGCATGCATAGTTTATTGGTAGCTACCCTTGTTTGGTAGTTTTGAATGGCGGTAGAGGCTAGTTGCTTAGGAGATATGACCAATGACCATAAGTGAGTAGGCGAGATGGGAAGGGTATGATATGACCAATGATGACCCTTTCTACTTGTGCGATTTGACCAATTGATCACCTACCGTTTGGATGAACTTAAGAATTAGGGGTGAGTGTTTAAGTTGCTAGCGCCCGGCACTCACTATTATAAATCTAGCATGTAGCGGAACTTAATGACTTGGCTTAGGGACCGGGAACAAGCTGGACTTATGAGGGACACGACTTCTCCGGTGGTGGCTCTTTCTTGATAGGTTAGGACGAACCCGACCAAATGTTGTCCTCTCGACTTTGACCCCACAGAAGTAATTGGAAGTAATTAGGCGTAAACATTACTAGTTAGGATGAGTAACTAGGTTAGCACCACTCTCTCTATTGATCACATCCTTTGCCTTTATTTGCTTTAGTAGTTAATTAATTAATTCCTTATCAAAATCTTATTAAAATCATGACACCTAGACTTAGTATAAATCCACACACATAGCTCTTGGGGCGACCTCGGTTTTACCGAATACTACTACTACACATCGAGTAGACCATAGGTATAACGAGTAATTATAAATATTAAAACACAGTCGATAAAAACCCATCGTTAGTGCAAGATTAAGGAGACCCATTTGAGACCATAGGTATAATTTCGATCTTGGTGTTGTATAATTATAAATAGTTAAAATCGATGACATGGACCATCGGGGCATCCGTCATCTAGCTCTTAAACCCTCAATCAAAACCATCATAATTTTTTGGATTTTTTGAAATTTCAAATTTTGAATTTTAAACTTGAGCGGGAAGACGGGAAGGAGCGTGGGGGGGTTAAATTATTTGGGCTTGAAATTTACCAATTTGCCATTGTATGTTTAGTATAAATAGAGGGTTTTTTTTTGTTTATTCACAACTTTCATACAAGCAAAATACACTCTAAAAAATCAAAACCGAAAGTATTTCACTAATGGCGAGTTCAAACACCACCAACAACACCGAAGCTGGTTCAACAAGTGCACCGACGATTGTTAAAACCTTACAATGCGACCGTGTACAAGATCCTTGGGCTAACTTCAACTACGTCCTAATGTCGGATGGCAAGTAAAAGACTCAATGTAAGCATTGCTTGAGTATAATGCCTGCCGGTTCCAACTCGACATTGAGGGCTCATATCAACATGAAGTATTTTTGTATATGATCATGAAGTAGTTCGTCAACAATTTGTCAGTTTGGTGATTCAACGAGGTTTGCCGTTCAGCCATTTCGACGACCCTTTGACGACGGTGGTGTTTCAAAATCATGTCCCAATGTATAATCATGTAAGTCCTATGACTCTAAAACACGATGCTATGAAAATGTGGAAAACAGCCAAAGAAGAATTAAAAAGATGTTTTTTTAATTTAAATGCTTGTGTTAATTTAGCAACGGACGTTTGGTCCGCTCCTCATAATTTTCCATATTCGTACATTTGTATTATCGCACATTGGGTTGATCCCGAAAGTTGGCAAATGACGAAGCGAGTTATTTCATTTGAAAATTTTCCAATTCCTCACACGGAAATTGCTTTATTCAAAGTGTTGAGAAAAATGTTCGTCAAATTTTACTTGTCAGAAAAAAAATATTTTCAATTACGTTGGATAATGCTAGTAATAACACAAATGCAATGGGTAGACTGAAAATGGAATACAAGCCACTTTTAAATGGCGATTTTTATCATACTCGATGTGTTGCACACATCATTAACTTGGTTGTGCAAGCGGGATTAGCGAAACCCATAATGCTTCAAATGAAATAAAGTTTTAGAAAAATGATAGCCGATGTTTTTAAAAATGGTAATACAAGATAAATCAACCCTATGTAATACTAGTTTTTTTAAATCAGAGATAAATCAACTTTTCTGTTGTCTTTTGAGGACTCTTGCTTTTAATTGTAAATTTAGTGAGTAACTATGTTTCTGAAAACCGGTAATTGTTGGGACATAAAGTATGAGCCTTGCAACAGATGAGATTTACTTGGCTATGAGATTCATGGTTATATATCCGTTAGACATTACAATGTACTTACTCGTTGAAGAATGAAGTTGTTATGAAGCATGACCTAGAGTGTTGGCTTGATCATTTTGTTAGTGTTGGCTTGGTCATAAGCCCATTTATTTAAAAAAATAAGGTCAAAATAGGAAGGATTTAATGGTTTCTCGTATTTACCTCGTTACAGCACTAAAGGTGTCCAACAATTTATAAAATTTTGAAGAAAAAATTGGAAGGATCTAATGGTTTTTGAAGAAATTGAATCGAAAGGATAGTAGTAATAAATTGGGACGGAAGAAAAGAAAATATAGATCGACTTCAAGGAAACTGACCTATTACATATCCATTAAGGAAACTTGAATGTACGAGACAATTTTTTATACATTTTAAAAATTCCGAATGAGTATTGAAAATTTTTGGCTAATACATCAAGATAGAATTCAAACTGAAGCTAGTCAATTGTCAAGCTCTTGTCATGGATAATATTTTATAATTAATGTTGCAATTAGAGTTCTCCACCCGAATTTGATGAATTGTTCAAAGAACATTATTGTGATATTATATACTTAATTTAATTATTGATGTTATATATATTTGATATTGTTGGGAGAGATTACTTCATTATGATAAGAAATTGATCGAACTTTGCTTTAATTCTGCATGTATTTTAGAAAACCCTAATTGTTATATTCATGTAATTTGGGTGCATATTTTTTAGTCTAATCACATCTTAGTCTAAAGTTTATTCAAATTGCAACAACTTCTTGATAGATCTTTTCAGTAAGATATCGTTCCAAGAAAAAAGGAAAGAAATAACTTGTGACATATGGCTTCAAGCTTACAATTTGCTTTTATTGTACAGGCATATATATCTACAATCTTTAATGTAGTTTACTGTATGATGATACAAAGTATATCAAACAAATTATACAAAGATCAAGTGTATAACATTTATAAAACTTAAGAACTTTGACATACATATAGCTTGGTCTCAGCCATTAATTATAAACATAATTAACAACCACCACCACCACCGCCACCACCACCACCGCACCCACCACCACCACCGCCGCACCCACCACCACCACACCCACCACCACCACATCCACCACCACCACATCCGCAACCACCACCATATGCAATTTCAACAACACTAGTAAGAAATTCTCCCAACTCTGGACTACTTTCGAGTAATTTGGAACCACGTTTAGTATAAGGCGCCTCAACTTCATGTAAAAATTTCTTCCCAAATTCGTAGGAAAAAGTGAGAGAAGCTCCATTCCTATTAACAACTGGATAAGTAACTAGTTGACTCTCTTTCCCTTCATCTTTAATACCTTCCATTAGGTCTTTTATCGGCACACGTACTTTACCCCAAGTTTTTCGGATCAACCAGTTGACCGCCATAATCTTGATTACAAGATTAAGGCGGTCTTCTAGGCCCTGGGCCTCATCGATAGTGAACTTCGTGGGAAAATTCCAGGTGAGTTGATCTGATGAACCCGTGTTTCTGAGAACTGGAGTAATTTGATCGGTTCCATGCACGACAACATATACATCGTATTTGCTGATGGACTTGAGACCCCCTGCGGAGATGATTGTAAGGTCTAGAGTTCTGCACTCTATGATTGATCTACTTCTTTCGAGTTTGGAAGCAGATTTTGTATAAGGATCCTTAACTTCATGTAAAATTTCTTCCCAAATTCATACGAAAAAGTGAGAGAAACTCCGGTTCTGCCTTCCTATTAACAACTGGATAAGTAACTAGTTGACTCTCTTTCCTTCATCTTTGATACCTATCATTAGGTCTTTTATCGGCACACGTACTTTACCCAAAGTTTTTCGGTCAACCAATTGACCGCCATAATCTTGATATTAAGGCTATCTTCTAGGCCCACAGCCTCATCGATAGTGAACTTCATTGGAAAATTCCACGTGAGTTGATCTGATGAACCCGCGTTTCTAGAAAATGGGGTAATTTGATGCTCCCTGCCATCGGTTCCATGCGACAACATATCGTCGTATTTGCTGATGGACTTGAGACCCCCTGCGGAGATGATTGTAAGGTCTAGAGTTCTGCACTCCATGATTGAGAAGGTGATGGACAAAAATCTATGGAGTGATCAATTAAATATCATGATTTGTGGTGTGAAGGGTCAAGTTGTATTGTCAATGTTTTTAGTTTTGGCTTGAAATGTTCCTTGTAATTTCCTGGTAGCATCTCGTTGGAGGATGGCCGGCTTCATTTTTGTCATTTATGTTATGTGGTAAGTTTGTATTGTATAATGAAAAAGATGCATGTGTTATTTACGTAAATAACCTACGTATTTAATGAAATATGTATGATTTGTGTAACAGATTACAAAAGAATTTTTACATTTATTGCTATGACTTGACTTAAAAACAAAGCCTTAACACTCCACGGCATGGCTTCGGTATGCAAAGGCATGGAGCGGCATCCCATTGCCACCAATTCGGTATGGCCTAATCGGCATGGAGAGCGGCTTCCGAAACCGCAGCGGCATGGAGGATACAATGGAGGAGCGTGTGGTGTTAATTTGAATTTTTGACCGTTTACATGCATTAAAAAAAAAAAAAAAAAAAAAAATCCTTCCATTTATAAATAATACTCCTCACAACACATTCCAAATCACATTATTTTTACACACAAATCAATTATAACATTAAAAAATGTCTTCATCATCCTCTTCTTCGTCCGATGACTAATTAATTTTTCCCAAGAGTCGTCCGAACTCATTTTGTCGACCAGTAGTACTCTAGAAACCTATTTCGCTATCGCGATTCCCTTCAAGACACCGCTAGCTCAACCAATACCCGACTATTATGCTTGAAGCCGTCACTTCAAATGATTTGTGGTTTTGGCATTCGTTTTTGGACCTCCGGTGCGAATAACGATATCAATATTTTGAATCAATCTCCGTTGTATCTTCTCGAGCGAATGGGACGGCGCCAAATGGTTCATTTATCAGTAAATGGACGGCTTTACAAACGCGTGGATATTATCTTACCGATGGAATCTATCCTACATATTCAACGTTGGTTAAAGCATATAAGTTTCCCAACGACCGAAGGAAAAGAGATTCAAAAGCTACAAGAGTCGCAAGAAAGGATGTCGAACGAGCTTTTGGGCGTCGAAGGAAAGTGGATGATTCTTAGTCGTCCTCTACAGGCTATGTCGGTCGAAAATAATTAACTCCTTGTTTATGCGTGTAATATACTATGCAATATGATTTTAAAAGGCGACGGGATGGCAATATCACGGTTCATATAATGGATCGGCCGGTAGCGTCGGTTCGATGACGATGCACTACGGGAGTTACTAGACGAAGATATCCATAATCGCTCACGATTTGATCTTCTGAGCATTTGATGACTTTAGACTTAGCATACCTCGATGACTAGTTTAATTTTCTTTTTATTTCAATGGTGATGTAATTTTTTTTTTACGTATTATGCATTTTTTTTATTATTAATGAAATATTATGTTTTTATTTAATTGTTTAATATAATTATGAATTTAAAAAAAATAAAAATAAAAAAATGAGTGAGGTATGGAATGACCATTGCCACTAAAAAAGCTATGGTGAGGTATGGTGAGGTATGATATTAGGTGGAATGAAATTATTGGTGGGTTGTGAGGTATTGGTGAGGTATGGAATGAAACCATTGCCACCCCCCAGGGCATCTATTATGATAAACCTACTAAAAGTTTATAAAATTGTCACATCTTATAATGTCATTAATTCACAAAACTTTTCATATTATAAAGTTATTCCTATTATGGAATAAAGCTTATGAGGTTTATAAATTTTCCAACATTAATTCATAATCTATTTCTTGGACCTCTCTAAAATCTTAGACATTTTCATGTCACCTAAGCATGAAACAACTTCTCACTATGGTACAAAAATTCTTGCACCTCTTAATAAGTTTTAGACCTATTCTTAAACATCCATAGTGGATGTTCTAAGAGGCCTAGGTACTGTGTTGTGCCCCAAAATGGTATGGGAAACGCTACGGAAGGCGTCAAAGCGCATTGGGTCTCACGTTTTCGCGTAGTTTTCCACAAATTTCTTTTTTTCATATAGGATATTTGTACATTTTCATACGTTTTTATCCGTTTTTATACGTTTTGTACGGTTTTATACATGTTTATACAATTTCATCCGTTTTTATTCGTTTTCATCCGTTTTCATTCGTTTATATCCATTTTTATACGTTTCATCCGTTTTTATACTTATTCATCCGTTCTCTTCCGGTTTCATCCATTTTTATCCGTTTTGTACGCTTTTGTATGTTTTATACGTTTTCATCCGTTTCCGTCCGTTTGTATGTTTTTATACGTTTTCGTCCGCTTTTGTGCGTTTTATGCGTTTTCATCCGTTTTATGCGTTTTATCGTTTCGTCCCTTTTTGTTTTTCATCCGTTTTATGCATTTTAAACGATTTTGTATGTTTTATATGTTTTCATCGTTTATCTTTTTATCCGTTTTATTCATTTTTGGCGTTTTATATGTTTTCACTCGTTTTATCCATCTTTATAGGTTTTACACGTGTTTATCCTTCTTATCCGTTCTCGTTCGATTTCATTCGTTTGTATCCATTTTATCACGTTTTCATCGATTAATGTTCGTTTTGACCGTTTTATACGTTTGTGTACATTTTATACGTATTTGCGTTTTCATACGGTTTCCTCCATTTTATCGGTTTTAACGTTTTAGTACACTTTTATACGTTTTATAAGTTTTCATACATTTTCGTCCATTTTCGCCGTTTTATCGGTTTTGTTCGTTTACATCCATTTTATTTGTTTTCGTCCGTTATTGTATTTTTATGTACATTTTTATACATTTTTGTATATTTTATATGTTTTTGTACGGATAAAAATGTTTGAAAACGTACAAAACCATATAAAAACGTCAAAAAGATGTATAAAAACATATAAAATGCATAAAACGGATAAAACGTCTCACACAAAAACGTTTAAAACATGTAAAACGCATAAAACGGATGGTGACGCAAAAAAATGGACGAAAACGAATGTAAACGGACGAAAACGCATAAAACGGATGAAAACGTGCAAAACAGACGAAAACGGATGAAACGGTTAAAACGGATCAAAACGTATACAAACGTATGAAAGCATATAAGAGCGGATGAAAACGTATAAAAACGGACGAAAACGTATAAAGACGGAAGAAAACATATAAAAACGAACGAAAACATATAAAAACAGACTAAAACGGACGAAAATAGATGAAAACGTATAAAAACGGACGAAAATGTATAAAAACGGATGAAAACGTTTAAAAACGTACAAAAAGCGGACGAAACCGTATAAAACGGATGAACACGTATAAAAACGGACGAAAACAGACCAAAACGGATGAAAATATATAAAAACGGAGAAACACGTATAAAAACGGATGAAGCGTTTAAAAACGGATGAAAACGTATAAAAATATATAAAACGGACGAAAACAAATGTAAACGGTAAAAAATAGATGAAAACGTACAAAAACGGATGAACACGTATAAAAACGGAGGAAAACGGACCAAAATTGATGAAAATGACGAAAACATATAAAAACGGACGAAACGGATGAAAACGAAAGAAAACGTACAAGCGGACGAAACGGATGTAAACGGTTAAAAGCAGATTAAAACGTATAAAAGCGGATGAAAAAGGTTAAAAGCGTATTAAAGCAGACGTATAAAAATGAGAAAGAAAAAATGATGATAGTAGAATGAGCTTTCAATTTTTAGTTAAAATATAGAGAATGAGAATTTCACTTTTTGAAAATTGTTGGAAAAAAGTGTAACTAAACGGGATTTTCAAATTTTCCCTTATCATATGAAAAATTTTGTGGAAAAATATTTTTCACCAACTTAACGGCCCCTTAGTTACATTTTTTTTTTTAATTTTCTTTTTTATTATTTTGATTTAGTTACTTTTATAAGTTTTACTCCGTAGTAGGCAAAAGTTTTAGTGAGAAAATATTACAAATTTTCATGTGTAATTTCTCATCCCAATTCTAGCAAACAGTAAATTATAGTACTTCTAGTCCAAAACTGATTATTTTCATGAAGCGACTCCATGTACATAAAAATTAATCCTTACATCAATACCACAGTTATCACTTATCAGTTCATATATTTCCAAATTTTTGGTTTAGTTAGCTTCACTCTAGTCGTGATTTGTGCCATTGCACACGATAATCAGACTAGAACGTACATAACTCAAGCACCCTTTTTAAACTTGAATGGCTCGAGTGATGCCAGAAAGTCCTTAGAATGCAAACGTCTAATTAGCAAACACACCCATAAAGGACAATAAGATATAACAATGGAATGTCGTAATGCACCATCTTGGTTCATTCGGTAATGCCAAACACCAAATGGGGACCTCGTGCGTCCTCTTGGTGAAATGTTGAGCATACAGGTATACGAAAAAGTGAAGGTGGATGACTTTAACCGATAGATAACAAGATGAAATAATATTAGGTTAAATTAAATGAGTCATTTAAAAAAAAAAGACAAACTTACAAAACGCATGAACGATACATTTGGATAAATTTGTTACTGGTAGCTGTAGCACTAAATGGTGAACTCTACAACTAATGAACTTCAAACCAGCTACTTAAGTACAGTTCCATGTTCTAACTAACTAATGGATGTCATTTCAGCTCATTTGAATCCACGATATTATCTGCTTCAGAATATGTGAGTAGCTAATAGACTGCGAAGTAATCGACTTCATTGCAGTGTTCAGATAAGTGGCCTGACTCATACATCAACAACCCAAAACCATGACCCATAGGCCATAACTCAATTTGACCCGCAAATAAACTAATTGCTCCATTATGACCATAAGCATGGACGGACCCACATGTATGCCGGGTGTGGCACGGGCTACACCCAATTTTAAGTTACGAAGTGTAAAAAGATTTTGAAACTACCGTTTTTGTGGTACGTGCAACCCCTAAATTTTTTTTGCAACTTTCATTTCTTACAGTGTAACTTTAGTTAGCCTAACATTTCTTTTGTGCAACACCCTCTTAAAAATCCTGGGTCCGTCCCTGACCATAAGAATAATCTGGAAATAAAACTCTTGAATCTAGCCATCTAGCTTAACTTAGCTGTCATGTGTTTATTAAGGATGATATTGAACTTCTGATCATGTTAAAAAGAATTAAAAACTTTACATCTGCCTATAATATCTTTCTCAAATGTTCAGTCGGTTGCAAATTATTAAAAATTTAACGCTTAGAAGTCAAACAGACTACTTTTCAAACATGTCGGACATCCTCAAACCGAATAATTACACTGTCACGCTAAGTTTTTCTCCTAGGCCATATTCTTGAAGCAACAGGGTGAGATTAACTCCAGGGTTCATATATGAAACTACTGCCAATATGTCAAATAATGCAAAATTCATGATGTCGATATGTCACTTACTCTTTCCTATAAGTACTTATCTCATCCACAATGCTTCTGACTTGGTTTTCATCAAGAAGTTGACCTGCACATGAAATAAAAAAAGGAGGCCATGGGGGCGAAAGACACCAACGTGTTTAAGTTATGAGAGATCTATATTTATAAGTTAATTACCCATCAATGCAACCAATTCTAACGTGTTTCTAGAGATATTATATGTATAAAGTATAAACATATCAAATGAGCTGAAGGACACAAAAAGTGTATTTTGAAACATACAATCATTAAAGAAACGAACAACACGATACTAGTGTACCAAAACCAAAACAACCAAGTTTGACATCTTTTGGCCAACAAACAAAGAGATGCTTTGACTTAATTATGGTCAATCATCCATTACTCATTTTGTCACCTCTAGCACTTAAAATAAAACTGCAAACAGCTTAGTCAATATCAAGGAAAACAAACTCCTCAACAGCCGGAATATCATCAATCTTCTTCAAAGCCTCTTGCTCGGTTTCTCATCAAGACCAATCACCATGACCGCTTGTTTTCATGGTGCGGGCCTACCAACACTCATAGAGCTAATACTCACATTCTCTTCACCCAATATATTTATAACACTTCGAATGGTATTAGGCTGATCAAGAGCGCCTACTTTTGTCAAATGCGGGACCCCATCTTTTACCCTCCCTTCCAATTTCATTTCACCAGACTCGGATACAGCAAAATCGTGAAACGTGACTTAACGTTGGCAATTTGAACTTTTAGTATTTCGAGTGGCTTCTCAGATGACCCGTCTAACATGACCCATTCTTCATTTATGCGGATACCTTTGGCGACCATAGCGCGGACTATTGGGGTGTCGAGAGCATCTGTTGTGCTTGAAGATGTATATTTCATCTTTACAGATCCTACACGACTTCCATCTACTACTAACTGTACAGCTAACCTATGAAGTTTTTCTGCAAGTGTGACATACGGTTTCAGTACTTGCAACAAAGGTCATGACATTATAATGAATAACATCACAGAAAGTGTTAAAAGAAAGATTTTCTTGGCAGTAGGTTTTTTAGGAAAAAGAAAGGCCACCGAAGGAGTTAAAAGCTTGAAGCTGACAAAGTTTTAAAAGACTACAATCAGAAACCGTCTTTGTGGTTTGGAGTAAATTGACAATTTATGTCTTACTATTGTCTCATCATTGTCGGGTATTCGAGACATTCAAGTCACGAGACAAAAGAAGTTAAGCTATAAGGGTTTCTAAACACTGGAGCATTTAGTGGTGGTTCAATAGTGAAAAGATCAAGGGCAGCATGCACGTACACAACGGTTTCAACCACCTCACACAAACATGGGTCATTTGACTTGGTTTTATCTCAAATGGGTCAAATGTTAGGTAATATGGAAAACGGGGTCAAACATGTCAAAACTATCCAAAAGTTTGTTCCTAATGCATACACCCTCTCAATTCAAATAAGCTCTTGAACCTACAATCAGTATTTAGTGTTGTAACCTATTGATACGGAGTCTAATGCATGATTGCATTGCAGACCCGTAGCGGTACTCAACTGGAGTCTAATGCATACACCCTCTCAAATCAAACGAGAGGAGAATGTAACGAAGGAAAGAACGCTAACATGATTTCAACATGTAATGAACATCTAAAATGCTTGTCATCATTAATTACACAAGCAATGAGACATCTATAAAGGACATTATCCATTCTAAAAAAAGGCCATCAAAGATAAGGAGCAGAAGTAAACACTATCCATAGAATAATAAAAATCACATTAAACTTAATAATACCGAATTCACTAACCTTTCTACAAATCAGATATCTAAAATATATGTAGCATATTTTGCGTATACAATCCCATAAGATTCCATAAATGACATTACTCAACAGCATTAGATCAGTGATAAAAAGCTAAAATAGATGAAAGTGATTTTTCCGCACCTTAACTACAAAATAGGCCCCTTGAAATGTGGCCGTCATCATTTTAATATGTAATGGTCATAATATATCGTGAATCCAAGTGATCAAGCGATAGCGATTCCTTGTAAGTGCCCATGAAGAATGAGCGAAATTCTCCAGAAATCCCAAGATTTTGATTCGTTTTGAGCGGGGGTTGTAAACATTAAGTTTGCTAAAGTATTCATCCTCCTTATCAGATTCAAATATAGTTTCACCATTCTTCTTAAACCCCACTATTTTATCTACCGGTGCGCCAATTGTGAATAGCTTTCTAAAAGACGAGTCATGCTCCATCACCCATACATTACAACCTCTTGCTCCGTCGACATAAGTAGATCCATACACAACAAGAGACTCCCGTAGCCTAGAAACAGAGCAACATGAGCACAACTCGTTTGTTATGCTATCTGGCGGATCAATAACTTTAAATTCCTTGGTAATGATATCAAATGACACAAGCATATACTTATAGCGAGTAAAAGCTTTCTCAGAAGCACCCCAATAGATAAACCTATCTATAACAACCTGAGCTTTCAGATTAAGACCAACCGACTTACGAGGCAAATTACTACTTGGAATCACATTCCAAATCCCCGAACTCAATGTAAAAACTTCAACATGCCAAGGCTTATCATCTTCACAATAAATCTTTACAATGGTAGGATCTCTAGTGTCAGGACATACCCCGAAACCAAAAATAAGCGGATCCGGATAGTAAACCGGATTCATTTGAAGAAAACCGAGAGCAATACCAAATGATTTTCCAATAGAAGGGTTCCAAATAACAAGCATCTTTTCATGATTATCTTTATCATAACAATACAAACACAATAATCCATGACACGTGTCAACAACGAATGAAACATGATATTGTTCAAGCAAAGGAGACACAACAAATGGAGCAAACTCTTGTTCTTGTACCTCAAAAGTTTCATCTTTATCACCGTCAACAAATCGATAACGTTTTACCTCTTTTTCTAAATCAGCTCTGCACATAAAAATACCACTATGTGGCTGCGTATGGCGGGCACCGTAACCTTTGATAAACTTTGAGTTGTCGATAAAAGACTTCCATGGTTTCGAAACGGACCTGAATCGAATTAATGATTTGACATTGGAAACTTTTTTGATGATTTCCATTTGGATGTCGAAAGGAATGTTGTCTGACATTTTTATTTTTTAAAAACTAGACGAGTACCCGCGCCTAGCGGCAGCGGTTCCTAGCGGCAGACAGTTAACAATATGCGATATTGTGTTAAGTGTTTCGTATAACGTTCAAAATATAACGTGAAAAATCAAAATGAAATTGCAAACGGTGTAACATATGATAATTCAGCTTTAGCAAAAATTATTAAGATGTATCAAACGACGTCTGAAAATATTTAGTAAGACTGAAAAAGAAAACTTTACATCAATTTTGAGATACTAACTAACAATACACGTTACTCATCGCGTAAAACTTCTTGATACAC
This sequence comes from Chrysanthemum lavandulifolium, assembly GCA_022545495.1. Lineage (NCBI taxonomy): Eukaryota > Viridiplantae > Streptophyta > Magnoliopsida > Asterales > Asteraceae > Chrysanthemum > Chrysanthemum lavandulifolium. Next base: position 286,395,504 of record CM040238.1, on the reverse strand, counting down.
GACATTTGAGGTGTAGATTCCTGCTTGACGGAACTTTTTGACTGGTTTAACAAATACCTTTGTTGTTCTACGGGATATCCCTCTAGACAATGCCACAAAAAGTTGGCAATGCTAGAAAACAAAGTCGGGCAAATAGACACCCACATTTGGAAGGACCAAGATCCTCTCAAGTTCTGTTATACAACTTGAGTCAAGTTGTGTAATTATGAGCCATTGGATTTGATCCAATGGCTAAAATCAAAAAAGCTTCTTTTGATTTGAACTATTGGATCAAATCCAATAACTTATAATGACATAACTTGACTCAAGTTGTATACACAACTTGAGAGGATCTTAATCCTATTTGGAATTGTTTGACCTTGAGCTTTATTAATAATCATTGCAAAGCTAAGGCGAATAGGGAATTGTGTTCTCTTTAGTTTGAAAGGGAACTTATCTTCTTCAGATGAAGCAAGAGGAATTCTTAGCAAGAGTACTCTAACTCCAGCGTGTTGTCCGACAGCAATCTCAGAGAGTTCCGTCAAGCAACGAGATTTTATAGCGGCATGTATTATATATAATGATATTTTGGTTTAAGTGTTTTGTGTAACGTTTTGTAAATTGGGTTTAACCAAATATATACACTATGATTTTTAGTTTGGATGTCTACAATAGTAATTCTTGGGGCCACCGGGATACCGAATATTTGATGGATGCTGAAAATTGTGATTTGTCTAGAAATATTATAAGCCGAAATGTGTTAATATTTTTTCCTCATGAAACTAATATTCCAACAATTCTATCACTTCAAATTTAAGTAAAAAAAAATCCAACAGTAAATTTAAGAGTTAGGTGGTTATTGTGAAGATACATCAATTTGTGCATATCAAAATTTGTTAAACGTAACCCTTAAACTACGTTTAGGATTTTACTAAATTTTAAAGTCACAAAAAGCATAAAGATTTATTTCCATCATTTCTTTATGGTTTGAATAGATATACATGATTACATTCACCATGGCGTATGTTCCTAGCGTCCTATCACTGTGGTTGTTTCCATCTCAATACGTAACTTTGTCTATGAAATCTTTATGCAAACACTGGAAAAATATATCATTTGTTAGGGTCATACCAAAAATATCATCCGCTTCTTCTACTGAGCAAGACGTACAATATGTATCAACCACTCTTTTGATGATACAATAGTTTGATGGAATTTCATAGGTTAGTTTTTGTATGACGAAAACATCACCTTTAGTTAAAACATGATCAACCAAGTCGTAGTATGTTTACAAAGTAGAAACTTGTATGAAACATTCAAAATAACACTTGTTAGAACATACGTTTAATTTGTAGGAAACACCAAGAAATTAAACAATTAGATAAAAATGAATACGACTTGTCAAGTTGTCATTGATAATGATCATTCCGATATTGAGAAAATGATATATCCCGTGCATGGGGTACTTATAGATAAAAATGTGTCCCAAATGATACTATTGAACTCAAGTCATCAATGAAACACTGAACAAAGTTTGTCATAGTATCAAAGCTTAAAAAATAAAGATGCGGCATATATGAAGAAGAATGTGTTTGTTTGATAACCTCAAAACGGTTTGTAGCATTTCATTAGAAGTGATTATATTAACTTAGGAAATATAACTTAAACGTACAATAAGATGCATGAATCACGGGACCAGAGCCATCCTCACAGTTGCTTCAAATTTTTTTAAACTGAAACAATTTATACAAAGACATATGAATACATGTAACAACACAACAAAACACCTAACTAAATCACAAAGAAAAAAACGATTCAAAAGAACAATAAAAACGCTTATATACAATTGAGTACCCTTTGGACAATGATATATGATCATTTACAGGTTAAACATTGGATTTGTTATGAAGCGGTTGCGTCCAATCTCTCATAATACAAATACATAATATGAAAATTTCTTTTACAACGCTAAAATCAGAGATGAACCTGCATTCAAACATCGTCATTCGAAGGAAAATAAATAACAGGACAAGGAATGATATGTATTGGTTGGTAGAAGAATGGTTATTACGATACTTATATAGGAGGACTAACAAAACACTGCCAGCAAAAGTATTAATTCCAAGAAATGATACATGAATCATTTTCCGAAGGAAAGATACACCTTATATATTTAGTAGGCCTGATTTGATTAGCAAATCACAATAAAAGACGATTTGATAGAATGATATCAACATAATTTATAAAAACCTCGCTTGCCAAAGAATTTATATAATTGATTAAGAAATCACAAAGCTGACCAAATTAAAAAACATTATATAATATAATTATCAACATTACCTAATATAAAAGGTATAGGTTAGATGATTTGTTTTTAATATTTGACAACCATGTTTTAAGTCATCAGTTACCACCTATTGAGTTATGCAATAAAGATATCATGAAATACTTGCCATGTATGCACTTATGAAATAAAGATATCATGAAATACTTGCCAATGAAATAAAGATATCAGCTATAGGTCGAATAGGAAGATGTATAGTTGACTATTATTTCAACAATTCACAATATCTGTAGTTTTTCCCATACACATACCATTCAATTTTCAATTTTCAACTTTCAACTTTTCACATTTCCTCTTGAGTGTTTTTCCATTTTAGATAGTAGAGACTAGGGTTTATGCGACTGTTTGAGAGACTTGTTGTTATGAAAGATGAGGTAATACTTATAGGATTGGGAAATTTGAGGCGTTTCATCTTCTACTTGTACTGTTTGGGCTTTTTAAGAAATACGGTCCAGCTAAAGTAGGGGTGGCAATCGAGTCGTGTTCGTGTTAATCTATTCGGGTTCGCGTGTTGACGGGTTAGTATAGCCTTTACCCAAACACGACCCATTTATTAATCGTGTCAAGAAACTCAACCCTAACCCACACCTGCATAACACGTGTAACCCATTTGTGACCCGTTTAACCCATTTAAGTAAATAGGTCAAGTGTGAATAAAGTTGGTGGTTTGTCGATTTAACCAGTTTAAATGCAAAAATTGATATAAGGATCAAAAATATAATAAGAATAACATACAAATAACTATGCGACAATTTTCTAAATTATAAGCGTGAATTTTCATGATATATAAGGTATAAAATTATAATTCACTCATACTAAGTAAATAACAAAATACATTTAATCCACATCCAAAATAAAAACCAGGTTATATATTTCTATATATTTTATTTTTAAGATCTTATATAATTAAACGGGTTCACGGGTTGACCTGTTTAACACTTACTCAACCCAAACACGGCCCGTTTATTAAACGGGTTAGACGGGTTGACCCGTTTTTTACCCAAACCTGTTTATCCTCAACCCAAACCTGTTTAACTTCGTGTCAGGTTCGTTTCGTTTATCGTGTCGTGTCGAGAATTGCCACCCCTAAGCTAAAGCCTCTATTCCTATCCATACAATTTACTACTCCTAGAGTCTTATCAACACCGTAAATACATATAAAAAGATTAAATTACACAGTTCGTCTTTTTGGTTTGGGTCAAATCTCTGATTGAGTTGTTTTTTTTTATTTTTTTCTTTTTCTTTTGCCTAATTAATCCTTATAATCAAGCTATGAAAAACCACTGGTCCTTATCACTAACAACCGTTAACTTTTTAAGTTAAACCCCCTCATGTGACATGCACATGAGAGTATAATTGTCTTTTTACCCTCTCTTCCTTCTCAAACACAAACACAAACACAAACATCTTGTTACTTTTTATTCTCTCAAAAAGTCTACCAAACACCACCACAATAACAACCAGCCATCGCAACCGCCACCAAGTGGCGTAGACATGAAGAGGCAAAGGCGGGCCACGGCCCACCCAGAAATCTTGAACAACCGTACCTATATATTAGCCCAATATGGTAAAGTTATAGTGTTGTTTTTTAGCCCACCACATAAACTGATAGTTATACTTGTACTATCACATCAGGAATCATAAGTGTTATACAACTTAACCAATCATCCGATATTAATTCTTATATAAATATTATACGATAATTGATTTTTTTTTGGAGCAAATTTACGATACTTGATTTACTTTTAGATGATTTTAATGATGCAGATGAGCGTCGTGTGCAATTAAAGCGCTAAATGAACAAATTTATTGCAACTTTTTTACATAGTTATATATTATACTTTTTTTAACACTTGTTGATGTCCTTCAAAAACTTTTGCCCCCCCCCCCCCACCCAATAAACAAATTCACAGCTACGCCCGCCACCACTCAACCCTTAATCAAAATCAGTCCAGTTTAAAACCTATATCCCAATTCAACATTTTGCCCAGTTTAGAAACAGGTACGATTTCAGTTTCATCAATATATCACAACCATAACGATAACAAGATACATCATATTCACAGTTTCAAGAATCAAACAAAAACAAAATCAGGTCTTTCGGTTGTGATTATCATTGTTACACCCGTATCCCGAAATACAAATAGGCCCTACCCTAGATGAATATGGTCTAAGGATTTGACAAGATTGACTAGTCAACCCGATAGTCAAACTAATGATTAGTAAATGTTATGTTATGGTTATATAAATGAAAGGGGCCTAAGTTGTCAAGTGCTAAACTTGTTATAAAGTACCTTGTGGCTCAAATAGAAGAAATGGGATTAGAGGGACCAATTATGTCAAATGGCCAAAGATGCCACCTACTTATTTCTAGACACTTCCCCATTCTTCATTTTACACTTTCCAGAAATAAGATGAGAGGTGAATGTCGGTTTAGAGAAATGGAGGGAAATTATGGGTTGGTCTTGTAGACCAATTGGTGATAAATTAAGGGTGTCATCCCTAATGGGAAGTCATAAATATGATCCTTGCAAGGTAAGTATACTTAATTTATGAGTTAATTATGAATTGAAGGGTTAGGGTTCATGTACCCAAGTTGGGGGTTTTGGGTAATTGTAGTTTTAAACACTAATTAAGAAGTTATAGTATAATTGGGTGAAACCCCTTTGATGAATTTGAAGTAAATGGGTAAGTTGGGTATGATCATGTTATGATCATAAGGTTTGATTAAAAGAGTTATAGTAATCTTAGAAGTGGCTTATTATGGGTAAAAGTAGGATAATTGATGGGTTGGAGTATCACATAATCAATATATGATTATGTAATGATTGAGGATGTTTACGTAAGCCATGGTTGTATAAACCATGGCTATAGTTAATTAATGATGTTTTAAGTATATTTTGATTATTGTGTTTAAGGATGTTAGCTATGGATGAAGTTGGACTTTATTGATGAAGATGGTGGTGATATAGTGATAGCTTAGCTTGGATTTCTAAGGTAAGTAATTTGGTTACTACATGCTTAATGTGGATATTATTGTATAATGTATTCATGAATGTTATAGTAAAGATTGGTTATAGTTAAGCTAATGAATTATCATGAGAGTTGATGATGGTTATAGAGTTAATTGCCTAAAGATGTATTAAGGTATGTGTTATTGCCTTATGTGCTATTTGTGCTATGGTTTGTGTGTTAGTAATGTTTATGTGAATTGTATGATGATAGAAGCATTATCATGTCTTAGCCGATTACTTACTAAGCGTTATCGCTTACATGTTATAGTTGTTAATGTTATTGTAGGTTCATGTGCTTGAAGCGATATGGCTTGGATTGGGTGTTGGATCATGGAATGATTATTGAAGATTGTAATATGTCATAATAGGAGCTAGGTAATTACCGAGCTTGTGTGATGAATTTGTACCCCCGTGAGTCTTTTTAAAGTCTTGCAAAAGTGTCGTCAATTGACAAGTATATGTCATAGTCGTTATAGTATTTTAAATAGTCAAATTGGAAGTTGTGGTTAGTTTAAAAGGGGTGTTGGATTAAAGTGTATTTCTACCCATTTGGGGTTGGATGGGTCAAGTAAGTATTAAAATACATCATGGTTGATTTGGTTATAGTTTTGTAAGGTCTTTAGATATTTTGGAAATGTTAAAGTGTTAAAATTGATTGAAATGGGTCAAGTGTGATTGTGCAGTTTTGCTGTCAAAAGTGCAGGTCTGTAGACCTGACGGCGTCGTAGTCTTATGGCGACGGCGTCTGGCTTAGTGTAGACGGCGTCAAGTTATAAGTTTTCTGAGCCGTCGCGTGTTAAAGGGTGACGGCGTCGCAGTTATAAGGCGACGGCGTCAGCCCTTATTACAGTAATTAAATGAGGCTTTATTGTAATCTTGGGTCATCATTTTTAAAGGGTAAACAAGTATAAGTTATAAATGGGTTGTCAAAGGTAAATTGTTATAGTTTTTGTTATTCATTGAAGAGTTTTAGTAATAGTCAAATGTTCCGGGTCAAAGTTTTAAAAATCGAGTAATTTCCAGTCAAACCGAATCGGGCGAATAAAAATTGGTATCGAGCTTGGTTTAAGTGAATTAGGTTTCCACTATAGGTTGCCTAGCCTTAAACCAATTTTAGAAGCGGAAATGAGTATGCTATGTTATAAAGTAAATTATGCCCTATGCTATGTAAGCTATGTGTTAATGTTTTATGAGTTATAGTAACATTGTGTGATTGATGTAACTCCATGGCGGACCGTATGTATATAGGTGAGTAGATCACCATGAATGTTTTACGATTATGTAATTACATGTGTAGAAATTAATTTGGTATATGTAACGAAAGTCCATGACGGACTAAATGTGTTACGTTATAGAACATCGCACACTTTGGTAGTGTCGATGAATATACATATATGATTGTGTAATTGTATGTTATAGTATTTAGGTGATAGATTATTGTAGTCCGTTCACCGTGGATGGTGACGGTGGGTGTGAAATGATTATGTGCTTATTAAGTTATAGAAATTATAATGGGACTATAATAGTGGAGTCAAGGTGTCAATGCTTATAGAAGATATGATGTGAACTCATGATAATTAAAGTTATGATTATGAAAAGATGAGGTATGACTCGTGTTGTATTATGACCAACCTATGGTCTTGTTATATGAATGGCTAATGGGTAGCCAATATGATGGTATTAGAGATGGGACAAGTAAAATTTATAGAATGTAGTAAACGAGCATGAATGATTGATAATAAACGAGTCATAGTATAATATTAAGGTGAGTTGTAGCTCACAAGTAAATGTAAAAATGGTCTAGCCAAGTGCTAATTAACGAAGAAGCGATAATATAAATATACGAAAGAAATTGTGAATGATAGCAATAAAATAGAACACGACAAGGACGTGTTAAAGTTACAGAATGTGTAAAAGGAATTATTTGAAAGATATGAGTGTGATTAAAATAAACCTATAAGGTTTACATGTGAATAAAGTCAAATAGACTAAAGTGGTAATGGTAAGAATGTGAAAATGGTCAACAAGGGTTGACGGGTCAATAAGAAAATGAAATGGTTAAACACATAGTGAATGTGTCAATATGGAAAGCGGGCTTATAAGCCCTATGAGAATGTATTGGTTAAATGGAAATGGATGTGTTAGTATGTATGATAAAGTAATAATAGCTTGGATCCTATGAAATGTTATAGTGTGATGTTACAGGCCACTCGAAAGATGTTACAGTTATTGTTATAAAATCCTACGGGATATATATAATGGTGATCCTTTAGGATATGTTATAGTGAATCCTACAGGATGTGTTATAGTACGAGTTGGCAAGAGAAAGTTATAGAAACCCTTTTGGGGTAAATTAAATTGCTTTCACCGGCGAAGAATTGCCTATAACCTTGGCATGGGAAATGGCTCTTTCGGGGAGTGCTAAAGTAAAAAAAGATCCAATGCTAATAAATGAAATTTTTTATTATTAAAGTGTGTTGCAGATATGTATTAATGATATGCCGGAATTGTATAAGTAGGATGATTTATAATTTCTTTATTTAAGTGGATTGGGACGCCTTTTCATTTAAGTGAGGAATTATGAATCACCGAACTACGAGTTTACATTTCTTGATTTACATTGTTTGGGGCCTCTCCATGTAAATGAAGAAGTGTAAATGAGTAGGCTTATGTGTCTCCGACGTGGCATGAGAAAGAGTAATAAATTTGAAATTGAAAGTCTAAAACTAATTAGACATTATAAGAAATATGATAGGTTAAAAAAGGAGCTTAATGTCGGACCCTAGGTAAGGGTCGTTATGTAAACTTAAGTTATAGAAAATTGAAGTTTAAGTAAGATAAATGAAATCGTTAAAGATGATGTGATGAGTTATGGAAATGATCGTGGAGATCATAAATTGCGTGAAATTAAAAAGCTAAAATGAGTCAGAGCATGCTTTGGGGGCATGTGGTAATATGAAAAGACCATAATGGTCATGAAAAATCGTGAAATTTATGAGAAAGTTATAGTGATAACAATACGTTATAGTAATAGCCATGCGTTATAGTTTAATGTTATTGAAATTATAGAATGATTATGGTAAAATACGGAAGTGTTGATTGAATTTGTCATATGAAGAGTCAAAACAAATTGAGAATGATCAATTATGTATAATAATAGTAATAGAATTGACTAATTGGAATGTCGAATTTTGAATAAATTATGTCTCGAATAACATAAAATATGTATGTTATAGAGCTTTAAGTGAATTATAGGACGCTTTAGTAGGGTTGATTATGTTATAGTGGGCCTTAAGTTGCGAGATTAAGGAAATCTTCGCAATAATTTGATTAATTGGTTGTTTACGTGATATGATGAAAATATGATTTATGTAATAGATAGTAATAGACGAGAGATTTCGGGGACGAAATCTAAATAAGGGGAGTAGAATTGTTACACCCGTATCCCGAAATACAAATAGGCCCTACCCTAGATGAATATGGTCTAAGGACATGACGGGATTGACTAGTCAGCACGATAGTCAAACTAATGATTAGTAATGTTATGTTATAGTTATATAAATGAAGGGGGGCCTAAGTTGTCAAGTGCTAAACTTGTTATAAAGTACCTTGTGGCTCAAATAGAATAAATGGGATTAGAGGGACCAATTATGTCAAATGGCCAAAGATGCCACCTACTTATTTCTAGACACTTCCCCATTCTTCATTTTACACTTTCCAGAAATAAGATGAGAGGTGAATGTCGGTTTAGAGAAATGGAGGGAAATTATGGGTTGGTCTTGTAGACCAATTGGTGATAAATTAAGGGTGTCATCCCTAATAGGAAGTCATAAATATGATCCTTGCAAGGTAAGTATACTTAATTGATGAGTTAATTATGAATTGAAGGGTTAGGGTTCATGTACCCAAGTTGGGGGTTTTGGGTAATTGTGGTTTTAAACACTAATTAAGATGTTATAGTATAATTGGGTGAAACCCCTTTGATGAATTTGAAGTAAATGGGTAAGTTGGGTATGATCATGTTATGATCATAAGGTTTGATTAAAAAGAGTTATAGTAATCTTAGAAGTGCCTTATTATGGGTAAAAGTAGGATAATTGATGGGTTGGAGTATCACATAATCAATATATGATTATGTAATGATTAGAGGATGTTTACGTAAGCCATGGTTGTATAAACCATGGCTATAGTTAATTAATGATGTTTTAAGTATATTTTGATTATTGTGTTTAAGGATGTTAGCTATGGATGAAGTTGGACTTTATTGATGAAGATGGTGGTGATATAGTGATAGCTTAGCTTGGATTTCTAAGGTAAGTAATTTGGTTACTACATGCTTAATGTGGATATTATTGTATAATGTATTTATGAATGTTATAGTAAAGATTGGTTATAGTTAAGCTAATGAATTATCATGAGAGTTGATGATGGTTATAGAGTTAATTGCCTAAAGATGTGTTAAGGTATGTGTTATTGCCTTATGTGCTATTTGTGCTATGGTTTGTGTGTTAGTAATGCTTATGTGAATTGTATGATGATAGAAGCATTATCATGTCTTAGCCGATTACTTACTAAGCGTTATCGCTTACATGTTATAGTTGTTAATGTTATTGTAGGTTCATGTGCTTGAAGCGATATGGCTTGGATTGGGTGTTGGATCATGGAATGATTATTGAAGATTGTAATATGTCATAATAGGAGCTAGGTAGATACCGAGCTTGTGTGATGAATTTGTACCCCCGTGAGTCTTTTTATAGTCTTGCAAAAGTGTCGTCAATTGACAAGTATATGTCATAGTCGTTATAGTATTTTAAATAGTCAAATTGGAAGTTGTGGTTAGTTTAAAGGGTGTTGGATTAAAGTGTATTTCACCCATTTGGGGTTGGATGGGTCAAGTAAGTATTAAAATACATCATGGTTGATTTGGTTATAGTTTTGTAAGGTCTTTAGATATTTTGGAAATGTTAAAGTGTTAAAATTGATTGAAATGGGTCAAGTGTGATTGTGTAGTTTTCTTTGTCAAAGTGCAGTGTCGTGACCACGGCGTCGTAGTCTTATGGCGACGGCGTCAGCTTAGTGTAGACGGCGTCAAGTTATAAGTTTTACGAGCCGTCGCGTGTTAAAGGGTGATGACGTCGCGATTATAAAGCGACAGCGTCGCCCACTTATTATAATTAAATGAGGCTTTATTGTAATCTTGGGTCATCATTTTTAAAGGGTAAACAAGTATAAGTTATAAATGGGTTGTCAAAGGTAAATTGTTATAGTTTTTGTTATTCATTGAAGAGTTTTAGTAATAGTCAAATGTTCCGGTCAAAGTTTTAAAATCGAGTAATTTCGATCAAACCGGAATCGGGCGTAACAAATTGGTATCGAGCTTGGTTTAAGTGAGTTAGGTTTCCACTATAGGTTGCCTAGCCTTAAACCACTTTTAGAAGCGGAAATGAGTATGCTATGTTATAAAGTAAATTATGCCCTATGCTATGTAAGCTATGTGTTAATGTTTTATGAGTTATAGTAACATTGTGTGATTGATGTAACTCCATGGCGGACCGTATGTATATAGGTGAGTAGATCACCATGAATGTTTTACGATTATGTAATTACATGTGTAGAAATTAATTTGGTATATGTAACAAAAGTCCATGACGGACTAAATGTGTTACGTTATAGAACATCGCACACTTTGTGTCACACCCCAATTTACTGCTTTTGCAATGAATGGAATTCTCGGGATAGATCATAGCACCACAATCACAGTTATATTGAACGACCTAAAGTGTCGTTTAAAAACACATCGTTGGATATTTAATAAAAGCGTTCGAGTTACAACATAGGTCCCAAAAGTTTATAAAGTTTGCGAAATATAAATATATTACAAGTCCAAACGATGTTTTGAAATAAAGTGCCATAATGTACAATGATATAAGTCGACGCCAGCGACTCAAAAGGGTTCCTTAACCATGCCATGATGAGTATGTCTTAGTTACACGAAAATACATTGCTAAAACGGTCAACAATAATGTTGGTGAGAAATCATAGGTTTATGTAAATGTTTTATACGACTACGCAAGTATAGACCGGTATGACAATCATGTCACGTAAAAATGTTACAATTGCAATAAGTCCATGACACCGAAACTAGACTGCTCATAATGTACGCCCAACAGTGTTTGCGGACAACTCAATAATGTTATTAAATGAAATGCATCCGTATGACTAGTTGGGATTCACCAACCCGGATGGAGGAGTCACCGATAGATCTATCCACTCACCTCGCTTCTAAGATTAACGGTTCATGTAATATAATGGGGACTTTCAATTGGCATGTGGTAACTTAAGCAATGTAAATGAATTTAACATACTTGGTATCGTAATAAAAATGTTGTGCAATGTATTCTCCCCCGTAGGTTTGAAAATAATAATAAACATGTACGACGGGGCTATGAAAACTCACTTGATAAATTGGTATGATGACAAGAGTGAGTACACTGAGGTATAGCGTGATACTTTAACCTTGACCTATTATGGATGTTATGATACGCAATGAGTTATGATGTAATGTTATGCATGCATTTCGTATGTTATTTATACCATTTGTGAGTTTTGAAAATAATACTTATCGTCGAAAAATACTCTTTTGACGTCTTGACCATTCATAAATTACTTTACAAGTATGTTAATACAAATATCGTCATTAAACGTTATTTATATTTTTGATCTTTGCCTAAGTTTTGTTAACGACAAAAGTAAATTTAATTTATAAAAGCTTAAAGCTTGTCAAGTTTATTAGATATTAAAACAAGCTTTCTTAAACAATATATTCATCATTCAAGCATTTACATTTATGATTAGTAACATCTTGATATGACTCTAATCATTATGTATGATAGTAGTTTGTAGAATGTGTTAGGTTCCTAAAACCAAACACTACTTAAAGCATTTGCATATTTCTATTAATAGTAATACAACATTTGACATCATGTATTACATCATGGGAATCATTTGTAGATTCCATTAGATATTTTGTGAAGATTTATACTCTCCATATCTTGCACAATCTCTTAGATTGAGTTGACTTTAAGCAAGATTTGATATCTTGACTGTCGAGACCGGCGGTACCAAATGGTACACGCGGAACCCTTTTAAGGGTCCGCCAGTCCGTGACGCAGCTCGTCCATTTGGCTATAAATAGCAATGCCAAGCCAAGTAGTTTCTCATCCCTTTCTAACATACTCTCATACATATCTTCTCTAACCTTTCTAACTCGGTTACATATCATATTAGTGATCTCTTTTGTAGCAAAGAAGATCAAGTCATATTCAAGCTTCAACGAGAAGTTGGAAGTCTTGTTTGTTTAGTGTTGTATGATCTAGTGTTGATTCATACTTGATTGTTGTATCAAACCATCATAATCTTGTGAGTGTGAGTGGTTAGTATTTTAGTCCTCAAAATACATTTGTGTGTGGGAGTTGTTGTACCCTTGGAAAGAACTCGACATCTAGCTTAGTGTCGGAAATAGTGTAAGCGAAGTGTAAAGGTTTTCTCCGCGGTGAAAGGAGCTTGTTGACTAGTGAAGTTAAACTCTCGAGTGTGAGACTCGGGAGTGGAGTAGGCAAGGAAAAAGAGTCCTTGTAGGCGAACCACTATAAACAACTTGTTGTGGTTTGATCATTTCTTTCCTTATTTACTTATTACATATTGCTTGCATATTTCATTAACATACTTAAGATCAATATCAATTGATCTTTCTATAAGTTTCAAAACAAAGTTTTTAATCGGTAAACTATTCAACCCCTTCTAGTTTTCTACATTGGTACCAGAGCCTCGTTGCTCAAGAATTTCTAAAATAACTTGTATTTTATAAACTTGAAACGATCCATGGATTCTGAAAACTTTAAAGAAGGGCAATCTATGCAAAGACCACCACTCTTTGTAACCAATGGATTTATCTATTGGAAAACCGTTTTGAAACATATGTAAAATCAAAAGATATAGATCTTTGGTTTATTATTGTTAAAGGAGATTTTAGTTCTACAACAAAAGATATTTCGTTGATGAACAAAAGAAATTAGTTGCTAAAAATAATGAAGCTAAAATGATGCTTTATAATGCTTTACCTAGAAAAGAATATGAAAGAATTTTTATGTGTGAAACCGCTAAAGATATTTGGGAATCTTTAATTGTTACACATCAAGGTAATTCACAAGTCAAGGATAACAAAATTGATCTTCTTGTTCAACAATATGAACAATTTGTTATCCTCGAAGATGAAACCATTGATTGTGGCTTTGCTCGTTTTAACACTATCATTACATCACTTAAAGCACTTGACGAATCTTTTCGTAGTAAGAACTTTGTCGGAAATTTCTTAGAGCACTCCATCCCAAATGGAGCTAAAGTGACCGCTATTGAAGAATCAAAAGATCTCTCAATAATGTCACTAGACGAGCTAATTGGCAACCTCAAAGTTCACGAAATGGTAATGGAGAAAGATTCGAGATCATCAAAGGAAGAAAGGAGAAGATCAAATCCGTTGCTCTTAAAGCAAAGGCGGAATCAGCGATGATGGTGAATCTTGTTCCGATAGTGAAGATGAGGAGTATGCCATGGCCGTTAGAGATTTCAAGAAGTTCTTTAGAAGAAGAGGAAAGTTTGTAAGACAACCTCGAGAAGAAAAAGCCATTCGAAAAGATCGGGATGATAAGAAGATCAAAGGTGAAAGAAAGTGTTTTAGATGTGGTGATGCAAGTCATCTCATAGGAGAATGTCCCAAGCCACCTAAGAGCAAAACTCAACGAGCTTTTGTAAGCGGTGCTTGGAGTGATAGTGAAGACGATGAAGAATCAAGCAAGGAAGAGATCGCCTAATGGCACATGAGTCAAATGAGGTATGTTTGAAAGTTGGATTGGAACCCGATGAATGGATAAAAGATAGTGGATGCTCACGACACATGACGGGCAACAAAGTCTCTTCTCATCATACCAAGAGTATGGCGGAGGTAATGTCACTTCGGTAGCAATCTCAAAAGCAAAATTATTGGCAAAGGTACGATTGCTCATAACTCTCTAACCATTGAAAATGTTGCTCATGTGGATAGGTTAGGATTTAATCTACTTAGTATTAGTCAACTATGTGATAAAAAGTATAAAGTACTATTTGATGAAAATGGTAGTAAAATACTAAAAGATGGTATCACCATAGCTAAAGGAGTTAGGAAAAATAACATTTACGTCATGAAAATAGATAAAACATATAATGACAAACTTTGCCTAACAACATTAGACGATAGCTCATCTCTTTGGCATAGACGCTTAGGTCATGCTAATATGAGACTTATACAAAACCTATCTTCAAAAGAGTTAGTTAGGAATTTGCCAAAACTAAAATATGACCAACACTTTTGCGACGCTTGCAAAATTGGTAAACAAACACATAGTAGTCACAAATCTAAAAATATGATATCTACATCTAAGTGTCTAGAATTATTACATATGGATTTGTTTGGACCATCCGCTATAAGAAGCTATGGAGGCAACTTATACACTTTGGTCATAGTAGATGATTACTCAAGGTTTACTTGGACATTATTTTGAAAACCAAAATGAAGCTTTTGATAAATTTGAAATTCTTAGCAAGAAAATTCAAAATCTTCTAGGTGTCAAAATTGTGTCGATCCGAACGGATCATGGTCGTGAATTTGACAACGAAACTCAATTTGGAAACTAGTTCCAAAACCTAAAGATCAAACTATAATTGGAACAAAATGGGTCTTTCGAAACAAAATGGACGAAAATGGTATAGTATCTAGAAACAAAGCTAGGCTTGTTGCACAAGGTTATAATCAACAAGAAGGAATTGACTATGATGAAACTTATGCACCGGTAGCTAGACTTGAATCTATTAGAATATTACTTGCTTATGCATGTGCTTATGATTTCAAATTATTTCAAATGGATGTTAAAAGTGCTTTTCTTAATGGGTTTATTAACGAAGAAGTGTATGTTGCTCAACCTCCCGGTTTTACCGACTTTGAGAAACCACATCATGTCTTCAAACTCAAGAAAGCATTATACGGACTTAAACAAGCACCTAAAGCTTGGTACGACCGTCTTAAGACTTTTCTTATTGATAACAAATATACTATGGGATTAGTAGATAATACTCTTTTTACTAAGAAAAAGGAATCACAAATTATTATTGTTCAAATATATGTTGATGACATTATATTCGGATCAACTTGTCAAGAACTATGTAATGATTTCTCTAAAATCATGCATGACGAGTTTGAAATGAGTATGATGGGTGAGTTAAACTTCTTTCTAGGACTTCAAATTAAACAACTAGAAGATGGTATTTTCTTTAACCAATCTAAATATATAAAAGACATGCTTAAGAAATTTGGTCTTGAAGATTCCAAACCAACTAAAACACCCATGTCTTCGGACACTAAACTCACCAAGGACGAAGAAGGTGAATCCGTAGATAACACTAAATATAGAGGAATGATTGGTAGCCTACTCTATCTTACGGCTAGTAGACTCGACATTATGTTTAGTGTTTGTCTATGTCTCGCTTTCAAGAAAACCCAAAGGCATCACACTTAGAAGCATTAAAAGGATTTTAGATATATTAAGGGAACAACATGTTTAGGATTATGGTATCCCAAAGGAACGGGTATAGAAACCATAGTGTATGCCGACTCGGATCATGCCGGTGATTATGTCGATAGAAAAGTACAAGTGGTATTTGCACTTTTGTTGGACATTGTCTCACCTCATGGTTTGCAAAAGCAAACGGCTTTAGCCATCTCTACTCTTGAAGCGAGAATCGTCTCACCGGAAAAGCATGTCAACAAGCTCTTTGGATGAAGCAAGCTCTCGTGACTACGGAATTCATCTCAACGACATTGTGATACTTTGCGACAACAAAGGAGCCATCGATCTCAAGAAGAATCCCGTTCAACATGCTCGCATAAAGCACATTGAAATCCGTCATCACTTTCTTCGCGACAATGTTCAAAAGGAAACATTTCAATCGAGAAAGTATCCTCCGAAGACAACATTGCCGACATCCTTACTAAACCTCTTAAACGAGAACCTTTAATCTCCTTAGACTTGGTTTAGGGTTAATGGAACCAAACATGTAGGATAAACATGGCCTAAAACTTTAGAATAGTCAAACCAAAACAAATTTGTCTTGTTTACGCTCATCATGCCACGGCACCAACGACAACACGACGGAACCAAAATTTGGTACCGTCTGGTCCGTGGTGTCTCTGAAACAAAACAAATTTATACATAACATCTTCTTCCTCACAACCCACTTTACCAAAACGTGTAAAACTTAAACCAAGCTCATTATTGTCATCTTCCCACTCACTAATCATCAAGATAACATCATTGTAAGTATCCTAACTACATTTCATCTCTTAATTACGAGTCTAGGATTCTTATTTATGCACAAAACTATCACAAATCATTACATGGGGTTTTATGTATGCTTTTATACCAAATATGAATTCAATTGGCAAATTGCATAACTAGTCATTCAAATTAGGTACTACATTATCATATTGCATAAACAAAATCATGTTTCCCACTAATTGATAGATAATAAATATAAGGCCTTATTCAAACAACCAAACACCCCATGTCAAGAATTTTGAAAAGCTTCTCACTTGTAGGAAAACATTTTTTTCATTGCTAATACAAATAGAAGCGTTAGAATTTTCATCACTTGCATGCTCTTGAATACTAAAGGTATTGCATAACTAATATGCACTCCGGGTATATTCAAATATAGCAACATTGAATTAGGAGCATTTGGGTTATCTCATGGTATTTGCCAAACACTCCACTAAAACCATTTTGTGCATAAAATGAGTCGAGATAACCGCAACTCAAATTGTTTTCATATAGGCACACACTAGAATCAAAAATGTTAAAATTTATCTAAATTTTTAACATGTTAATTCTTATCCTTAGGAATAATCATGGTAGCCGCAAGATTCTATGATCACAAAGACACCCTAACTACATTCCCAAACACCACAAAACCAAAGGACTCACCAAGGAACAAGTAGAAATATTTAGGGGTCTAGAATCAAGGTATTTCCACGGGTAGAACCATTCACTCATCCTTCCTTGAGCATACCAATCTTCGTGAAGAACTAGCCGCCATTCAATTCGATTGTCTTCTTGACATTGATGAACCAATTTGTCCTAGGTTCGTATTAGAATTCTATGCTAGTGTGACGGTTTTAGTGATGAAGATGATGAGTTTTGTCTTAGCTTTAGAATCAACCAAAATGACTACACCATCACTTTAAGTGACTTTGCTAGAGTACTAGGAATTCCCAACCGTGGAACTTGTGTCTACGGATAAGTGGTCACTCACCGCCCTTGATGCAATCAATGACCGCTCTCTCCCTACATAACCCGTTTAGCCGATAAGGATGTCATCCGTGAACACCTTTTAACCCAAAACGGATACAACCCGAGTCACCCGAAAGGAAAAGAGGTAGACCGAGATCCATATGGAATGGAGCTCAATGAACTCAAGCACGAATTTAAGAAATGTGAGGAGTTACTTAGAGCAAACGTCATTAGCACCATAGGAAATAGGGATCACATAAACGCTTGTCTTTGTCACATGCTTTACAACTTGTCCACCGAAAACCATTCAACTTAGCCTACTACATAGCTAGGAGAATGATTGATATTCCAACTCAAGGATCCGTTGCTCTTCCATACGGGATGCTTCTCACCGTCTATATAGAAACTTCGCTCCAATTCCACCAACCCCAAAGGGATGCACCTTCATATGATCTCATCCTCACATCTTTGTGCCCTTGAGTGATGCTCGAGTTGCTAAGACTAAAGGCAAGAGAGCTAAACCTCCAACTCCTTCATCATCATCATCAAATAGCTCAGGGATGGTCTTCCAAGCTCTCGTCTTCCACCTCAAGAGTATTACACATCTCTTCCGAAATTGAGAATGAATCGGTGAATTCAAGCAAACTAAGGGAATGTTCAAGTGCCTTGGTAGGATGATGAACAAGATTTACAAGAAGTTGGACAAATAAGGGTACTTTAAGGAGTGTTTGGAACAATGCATTATCGTTAATGTTTGATACTATTTAGTTGTTTTTATTATGTAGGATGACAATATAACTTGAAACAATGGTGTATGCTAACAATCTCATGCAGGGGGATAGCACAAGTATGCTATCAAATTTTACCCATTTTCACTATATTGTGAAAATCACTAAGCCTTGCTCTTAATCTATGCTCAATGTGTTTACATATGTGTTATTTACTTTTCCTAACTAGAAATGTTTAGTATAACGGTTTTGAGAAAAATTTTCGATTTGAAATTTCGGTTTTAGAAACTTTCATCCAAATTTCAAGACTCCACGGATCGACGGCACCTTTATTTTGGTGCCGTCCTTTATGAATTTTGGTACCGCCATATCAGAGTTAGGACCAGGCCGGCACCCTTTTTGGGTTCCGTCTGTATGATTTTGGTGCCGTGGATCCTCCGTAATTTTTCGAATTTTGACTCTTTCGTAATTCCAAATTATCTTCCATCACTCATAAATCAATCTTAACTACTTTATACTTTTATTAGAACTAGTATTATTCACTAAGGGATGTAAGAAATCCATTTCCCACCAAAATTCAAAAATTTGAAAAATCCACCCAAGGAGCCCTTTGGCATAAAGGAAGGAACCAAAATTTTGGTACCTTCAAATCCGTGGGTAATCTGATTATTAGGAAATTCCACTCACTAGAACACATTTATTGCATATCTTTTCTTCTTCACTCCATCTTCTTTGAATGGATTGACTTGGGTGACATGACTAGCATTCAACCCACTTCCAAATCATGAGGAACCTCATCTCTTCAATGGTTCAACATCAAATCAAACACATCTCTCAACATTTTTAAACCTCTATAAATTGAAAGGCTTTACCATGATCATCCTCACACCTTTCTCATTCTCATTACTATCTAGCAAATCAAAACCCAAGTTAAAAATGACCAAACCATCACCAAAACCTTGCAAGAAAACCGCTAGAATTAGCGTAAGGCCTTGTTGTCTTACTCATCTTAGCTCATCATCCGACTCCTCACCACTCACAATCTCATCTCCTATTAGAGATGATACACCTTACCTTAGCAACACCCACCTCATCACATTGTGATCACCACTCCACCACCATCAAAGCACCTACTTCACCTCCACCGGCACCCATCCAACATCCAAACACCTCACCACCTTCACCAAGGTCTCCCACTCTCACTCCCATGGAGTTATTTTCTACTCCACCAACATCACCAAATCCTTTCCTAGAGGACTTGGAAGACTTGCCTCTAGGCCAAGTCATCCACCACCATTGCCATCATTTGGCACCATTGAGCGAATCGCTCATGAATCACCTCGGTCATCCATTGACCCAAACGCCCATTAGGGGCCAAGACCTCTCCTTTCCACCCCATTCACAAGGACATTCATGGTCCTTTATACGGGATCATCCACTTCCATCATCAATGTCCCTCATATTGAGGACATTCCGGAGATCATGTGGGATGACAATCCCACTAGAGAGAGATTCAAGCGAACTCCACAACCTCCACCAATTCAAAGGCATGGTGGATTCTCACTAAGTGAGACAATGCAAATGCAAAATGCTTTGCTTGCATCCATCATGACCACTCCAAACATCCCCAACACCACCAACACATCCACCATTCCACCACCACAACCTCCGCAAACTTTCTACCCACAAGACATGGTTGCTCAACTTGTGAGCAAGCGGGTCAAACAAATGAAACGGACCGGATTATGGTCCATGACTTCCACGAAGAAATGAGGTTCATCCTCAACCGCATTCTTGAGCGTCTCAACGCTCTTTCCCATCCACCATCTCTTTAGGATGGTTTTTAGAATAGTCTTTTATTTGTTTTTGTTTTTAGGATAATTTTTTTTCTCTTTTCTCTTGTACTAGAAACACATCATTGTGTTCTCTTTTCATGATCTTTACTCATGAAAAATTTTAACAAATGAATGTTGTTTATTATGTTGTTGGTGTCATTACATAGTGTTTGGAAATGCTTGTGAATGATCATTATTACTAACAATTTTTTTGTAGCTTTATTTTCACAATCCATGTATCTTCCCATTAAAGCACCCAATTTAGGGGGAGCTTTGAACAAGGGGAGATAATAAGCTCAGGCTCATTACATTCGCAGATAACCTCTTCTTTTGTTGAGACAAAAGGGGAGAAAATATAGAACTTTGAAATTATTTCTATTTGACTTTTCCGAAAAAGTCAAACTGCATACAATTGACTTTCTAAAAGTCAAACAGAACCCTCATTGGTAATACTTGACTTTTCTTAAAAAGTCAAGCACACACTGACTTTCTGAAAAGTCAACATCATGCATCAACTAGTGAATTCTTTGACTTTCATAAAAGTCAAATTTCATACATTTACATTATCATTTCCTTTTCAAGTTCTAAAACTAATATTTTTATAACTCTTGTACAAACTTTGTTTCTTTTATAAAATAAAATTTATATTTTGTCCTCAACAAAAGGGAGATTGTTAATACAAATATCGTCATTAAACGTTATTTATATTTTTGATCTTTGCCTAAGTTTTGTTAACGACAAAAGTAAATTTAATTTATAAAAGCTTAAAGCTTGTCAAGTTTATTAGATATTAAAACAAGCTTTCTTAAACAATATATTCATCATTCAAGCATTTACATTTATGATTAGTAACATCTTGATATGACTCTAATCATTATGTATGATAGTAGTTTGTAGAATGTGTTAGGTTCCTAAAACCAAACACTACTTAAAGCATTGCATATTTCTATTAATAGTAATACAACATTTGACATCATGTATTACATCATGGGAATCATTTGTAGATTCCATTAGATATTTTAAGATTTATACTCTCCATATCTTGCACAATCTCTCTTAGATTGAGTTGACTTTAAGCAAGATTTGATATCTTGACTGTCCGACCGGCGGTACCAAAATGGTACAGGCGGGAACCCTTTAAGGGTCCGGGTCCGTGGGCAACTCTGTCCATTTGGCTATAAATAGCAATGCCAAGCCAAGTAGTTTCTCATCCCTTTCTAACATACTCTCATACATATCTTCTCTAACCTTTCTAACTCGGTTACATATCATATTAGTGATCTCTTTGTAGCAAAGAAGATCAAGTCATATTCAAGCTTCAACGAGAAGTTGGAAGTCTTGTTTGTTTAGTGTTGTATGATCTAGTGTTGATTCATACTTGATTGTTGTATCAAACCATCATAATCTTGTGAGTGTGAGTGGTTAGTATTTTAGTCCTCAAAATACATTTGTGTGTGGGAGTTGTTGTACCCTTGGAAAGAACTCGACATCTAGCTTAGTGTCGGAAATAGTGTGTGAAGTGTAAAGGTTTTCTCCGCGGTGAAAGGAGCTTGTTGACTAGTGAAGTTAAACTCTCGAGTGTGAGACTCGGGGGTGGAGTAGGGCAGGAAAAAGAGTCCTTGTAGGCCGAACCACTATAAACAACTTGTTGTGGTTTGATCATTTCTTTCCTTATTTACTTATTACATATTGCTTGCATATTTCATTAACATACTTAAGATCAATATCAATTGATCTTTCTATAAGTTTCAAAACAAAGTTTTTAATCGGTAAACTATTCAACCCCCCTTCTAGTTTTCTACAAAGTATTTACGTCAAAATGTCATCCTACAATAGTTTCGTAATGATTTATTGTGAAATTATAACTTTTCGTCGTAAAATAATGTCGTTGGAAATTTCATGAAAGTGACAAAATGGCCTCGAAAAGCTAATCGTAAAATGGTGTACGTCGAACGTTAGGAAACGAACTCAACGGTTTTGGAAAGCTTGTATCAAAATCTAGAAGTTTTAGTACATGATTTTTCGTCATAGAGGTCTCGAACATAAAGATAATAGAGGTTAAATATGGTGATTTTGTCCAAATGTGGTTTAAAAGTGAGTTTCGGCAAAGTTTAAGCAACCGTAAATAATTCATTTCAACTCCGCTATACAAACGGTTGGTCATTTTGAAAAATATGCCTGGTGATCTCAATTTTATTAGAAGACATCTTGTTACAAAAAGTTCTACGTCATCGTTAAAAATAGCCTACAATATGGTCGTTTTGTTTACCGTAACACTTGTCTCGTAAAAATAATATAGTTTTTCTAAAAAAGTAAAGTTACGGCAAGTTTATGAAAACGTATATATTTTAGTCGTTATAAAGCCGTTTTCTACGTATTATACGTCCTTAGCTTCGTATCAAAGTATACTAATATATTTTTGATGAGTCGAAATAATTTAAAAAGCTTAAGACTCGTTTTTGACTCGTACAAACCAAAAATAGCTTGCTGAAATTTTCAGAAAGTATATATTTCGTCGTCAAACTTGAAAAATTCATAACTTCTTCGTTATAACTCCGTTTTAATCCATTCAAGCTGCCACGGATTCGTTTTTAAAGTATATTTTCTAAATATCTAGGCCAAAATTCGTGTCTCTGTCGGATTTTCCAGAAATTCAAAACAAGATCAGACCACTTTTTATACTTGTCGAAAAGAGTTTTTCTCGTACTAAACCTATTCCAATCCCTTCAAAACAACTCCAAAGCTATTCTAATCCTACCATACACCTTCTTAGGGTGTCATGGGTTCCTAAACATCATCAAGACCAATATATAACAAGGGATAAATTATAGGATGACTTTTATATATAAAACTCTAAAAACAATGTTAAAAATGGTATAACTAACAATAAGTCTTGCATGCTTGCTCAAAATTGAAGAAATACATATGAAATGAAAATGAAAGATATAAAATGAAAGTGATATGCTTACAAGCTACTATGATGAGGTGATTAGAACAAGGATTAACCTAAACACCCTAGGTTTTTATTTCAAAACCTTTAATAAGAGTGTATCCTAGATTGTTATAAACTTGAGCTTGAAAAAATTTTATGATCCCTTCTAAACACCCTTGTAGAACCGGTTTGTAGAGGAAGAACAAAGAGAGAAAAACACTAACTTGTCTTGAATTATTGTGGTGAATAAATGAAGTGAATGAAAATGAATGAGTAAAGTATATAAGATAGTGTATAGATCTATACCATTGAAAAATTTTACCAAATCATTAATCTGACCCCTTGGTCGCCAAGGGGAAGTATATGTAATTTTTTTTTTTTTTTTTTTTTATATATATATTGTGTATAATTGTAATAAGTGTAAGAAAAATGTGTAGGTAATAATAACTTGTAAGGTTTTATATACATTAGTGTATTTAAGGTAGTTTTAGGTAAAAGTAATTTTTAATAGATCAAAGTAAAGTATAATGAGATCATAAAAATTGTAAAAATACATTCCTTGTAAAATTTGAGCGATATAATAATCATCGTGTAGTTTTTAAGAAAAACGTCGTAATAATATAAATTTAACGATTTATATACAAAATAAATTTAAAACACTAGGTAAACTCAAAATATAGTTTTTATAAACTAAATGTAAGTATAAAATATGTCGGGATCATTTTTGGAAGTATCGGATTAAATGTTCAAATAATAACTTACGCGATAACGTTTATTTAATATGAAATTTACGCGTTTAATGTGAAATGCAAAGTCATGAATGAACTAACATGATGCAAATGATGCTAATGAAATGTAGACTAAACTTAGTCTATATGAAATGTTCGTGATGATATGATCATGAATTCGCCGCTCAACCATTAAGGTTACGCGAATTTGGAACACGTAAACCTAGTTTACGATAAATGGGTAAATTGTGAAGCATGAATTGTTTTGAGAAATGACCTGAAAGTACGGGTTGTCACACTTTGGTAGTGTCGATGAATATACATATATGATTGTGTAATTGTATGTTATAGTATTTAGGTGATAGATTATTGTAGTCCGTTCACCGTGGATGGTGACGGTGGGTGTGAAATGATTATGTGCTTATTAAGTTATAGAAATTATAATGGGACTATAATAGTGGAGTCAAGGTGTCAATGCTTATAGAAGATATGATTTGAACTCATGATAATTAAAGTTATGATTATAAAAAAGATGAGGTATGACTCGTGTTGTATTATGACCAACCTATGGTCTTGTTATATGAATGGCTAATGGGTAGCCAATATGATGGTATTAGAGATGGGACAAGTAAAATTTATAGAATGTAGTAAACCAGCATGAATGATTGATAATAAACGAGTCATAGTATAATATTAAGGTGAGTTGTAGCTCACAAGTAAATGTAAAAATGGTCTAGCCAAGTGCTAATTAACGAAGAATCGATAATATAAATATATGAAAGAAATTGTGAATGATAGCAATAAAATAGAACACGACAAGGACGTGTTAAAATTACAGAATGTGTAAAAGGAATTATTTGAAAGATATGAGTGTGATTGAAATAAACCTATAAGGTTTACATGTGAATAAAGTCAAATAGACTAAAGTGGTAATGGTAAGAATGTGAAAATGGTCAACATGGGTTGGCGGGTCAATAAGAAAATGAAATGGTTAAACACATAGTGAATGTGTCAATATGGAAGCGGGCTTATAAGCCTATGAGAATGTATTGGTTAAATGGAAATGGATGTGTTAGTATGTATGATAAAGTAATAATAGCTTGGATCCTATGAAATGTTATAGTGTGATGTTACAGGCCACTCGAAAGATGTTACAGTTATTGTTATAAAATCCTACGGGATATATATAATGGTGATCCTTTAGGATATGTTATAGTGAATCCTACAGGATGTGTTATAGTACGAGTTGGCAAGAGAAAGTTATAGAAACCCTTTTGGGGTAAATTAAATTGCTTTCACCGGCGAAGAATTGCCTATAACCTTGGCATGGGAAATGGCTCCTTCGGGGAGTGCTAAAGTAAAAAAAGATCCAATGCTAATAAATGAAATTTTTTATTATTAAAGTGTGTTGCAGATATGTATTAATGATATGCCGGAAGTGTATAAGTAGGATGATTTATAATTTCTTTATTTAAGTGGATTGGGACGCCTTTTCATTTAAGTGAGGAATTATGAATCACCGAACTCTGATTTACATTTCTTGATTTACATTGTTTGGGGCCTCTCCATGTAAATGAAGAAGTGTAAATGAGTAGGCTTATGTGTCTCGGCGTGGCATGAGAAAGAGTAATAAATTTGAAATTGAAAGTCTAAAACTAATTAGACATTATAAGAAATATGATAGGTTAAAAAGGAGCTTAATGTCGGACCCTAGGTAAGGGTCGTTATGTAAACTTAAGTTATAGAAAATTGAAGTTTAAGTAAGATAAATGAAATCGTTAAAGATGATGTGATGAGTTATGGAAATGATCGTGAGATCATAAATTGCGTGAAATTAAAAGCTAAAATGAGTCGAGCATGCTTTGGGGCATGTGGTAATATGAAAAGACCATAATGGTCATGAAAATCGTGAAATTTATGAGAAAGTTATAGTGATAACAATACGTTATAGTAATAGCCATGCGTTATAGTTTAATGTTATTGAAATTATAGAATGATTATGGTAAAATACTGAGTGTTGATTGAATTTGTCATATGAAGAGTCAAAACAAATTGAGAATGATCAAGTATGTATAATAATAGTAATAGAATCGACTAATTGGAATGTCGAATTTTGAATAAATTATGTCTCGAATAACATGAAATATGTATGTTATAGAGCTTTAAGTGAATTATAGGACGCTTTAGTAGGGTTGATTATGTTATAGTGGGCCTTAAGTTGCGAGATTAAGGAAATCTTCGCAATAATTTGATTAATTGGTTGTTTACGTGACATGATGAAAATATGATTTATGTAAGAGATGGTAATAGACGAGAGATTTCGAGGACGAAATCTAAATAAGGGGAGTAGAATTGTTACACCCGTATCCCGAAATACAAATAGGCCCTACCCTAGATGAATATGGTCTAAGGATTTGACAAGATTGACTAGTCAACCCGATAGTCAAACTAATGATTAGTAAATGTTATGTTATGGTTATATAAATGAAAGGGGCCTAAGTTGTCAAGTGCTAAACTTGTTATAAAGTACCTTGTGGCTCAAATAGAAGAAATGGGATTAGAGGGACCAATTATGTAAAATGGCCAAAGATGCCACCTACTTATTTCTAGACACTTCCCCATTCTTCATTTTACACTTTCCAGAAATAAGATGAGAGGTGAATGTCGGTTTAGAGAAATGGAGGGAAATTATGGGTTGGTCTTGTAGACCAATTGGTGATAAATTAAGGGCGTCATCCCTAATAGGAAGTCATAAATATGATCCTTGCAAGGTAAGTATACTTAATTGATGAGTTAATTCTGAATTGAAGGGTTAGGGTTCATGTACCCAAGTTGGGGGTTTTGGGTAATTGTGGTTTTAAACACTAATTAAGATGTTATAGTATAATTGGGTGAAACTCCTTTGATGAATTTGAAGTAAATGCGTAAGTTGGGTATGATCATGTTATGATCATAAGGTTTGATTAAAAAGAGTTATAGTAATCTTAGAAGTGGCTTATTATGGGTAAAAGTAGGATAATTGATGGGTTGGAGTATCACATAATCAATATATGATTATGTAATGATTAGAGGATGTTTACGTAAGCCATGGTTGTATAAACCATGGCTATAGTTAATTAATGATGTTTTAAGTATATTTTGATTGTTGTGTTTAAGGATGTTAGCTATGGATGAAGTTGGACTTTATTGATGAAGATGGTGGTGATATAGTGATAGCTTAGCTTGGATTTCTAAGGTAAGTAATTTGGTTACTACATGCTTAATGTGGATATTATTGTATAATGTATTCATGAATGTTATAGTAAAGATTGGTTATAGTTAAGCTAATGAATTATCATGAGAGTTGATGATGGTCATAGAGTTAATTGCCTAAAGATGTGTTAAGGTATGTGTTATTGCCTTATGTGCTATTTGTGCTATGGTTTGTGTGTTAGTAATGCTTATGTGAATTGTATGATGATAGAAGCATTATCATGTCTTAGCCGATTACTTACTAAGCGTTATAAACACATGTTATAGTTGTTAATGTTATTGTAGGTTCATGTGCTTGAAGCGATATGGCTTGGATTGGGTGTTGGATCATGGAATGATTATTGAAGATTGTAATATGTCATAATAGGAGCTAGGTAGATACCGAGCTTGTGTGATGAATTTGTACCTCCGTGAGTCTTTTTATAGTCTTGCAAAAGTGTCGTCAATTGACAAGTATATGTCATAGTCGTTATAGTATTTTAAATAGTCAAATTGGAAGTTGTGGTTAGTTTAAAAGGGGTGTTGGATTAAAGTGTATTTCTACCCATTTGGGGTTGGATGGGTCAAGTAAGTATTAAAATACATCATGGTTGATTTGGTTATAGTTTTGTAAGGTCTTTAGATATTTTGGAAATGTTAAAGTGTTAAAATTGATTGAAATGGGTCAAGTGTGATTGTGCGGTTTCTTTGTCAAAAGTGCAGTCTGAGACTTGGCGTCGTAGTCTTATGGCGGCGGTACGGCTTAGTGTAGCGGCGTCAAGTTATAAGTTTTCGAGCCGTCAGCGTGTTAAAGGGTGACGGCGTCGCGGTTATAAAGCTGCAGCGTCACCACTATTACAATAATTAAATGAGGCTTTATTGTAATCTTGGGTCATCATTTTTAAAGGGTAAACAAGTATAAGTTATAAATGGGTTGTAAAAGGTAAATTGTTATAGTTTTTGTTATTCATTGAAGAGTTTTAGTAATAGTCAAATGTTCCGGGTCAAAGTTTTAAAAATCGAGTAATTTCCAGTCAAACCGGGAATCGGGGCGTAACAATCATATTCAAGAAAACAACAAAAATCAAAGTTCAAACTTGACTCAATGTTGAAACTTTACAAACTCGACTCCAATCTTGACTTTAAACAAGACTGTCACTGTCGTTTTTAGACTTTCAACCGAAACAGGAAACAAAGGTTTTTCAACCGATCCATTTATTTTATTTAAAGATCTTATAAAATAAACCGTCTTTGATATTTAAAAGGAAATAAAGATTTAAGATCTTTTAAGATCACCTACCCGAGACCCATTTGAGATTCAATTATTTTTTTTTCTCAAGATCTTTGTATATTATTTCAGATCTTGGTGTTGTATGCTCTTGATTGGATTCGGGTTCTTATTTTAACTAGTTTCCAACATCAGTGACATGGACCAGTCAGGGCATCCGTCATCCAGCTCTCAAACCCTCAATCAAAACCATCATCAACTTTATCTTTTTCACTTTATCTCTCATCTTCTTCAACCATCGTCATATCCACTTTCTTACCCCGTCACCTAGAGGTGCACATCATAACCAGTTAACTGAACCAGACCCAAAAGCAAACCGAAAAAACGGACCGGTCAAAACCGGTTTTGACCCAAACCGATTCGGTTTTTCCACAAACCGCCGGTTTGGGAATTTGAAAAAGAGACCGGTTAAGGGACCAGTTTTTCGGAACCCGGTTAGGGGACCAGTTTTTCGGAACCCGGTTAGTCAAACCAGTTCGGTTAACCGGTTTGGACGATTTTTTTGGATTTGTTTGAAATTTCAAATTTTTAATTTTAAACTTGAGTAGGAAGACGGGAAGGAGCGTGGGGGGGGGGGCGGTTTTTAAATTATTTGGCTTGAAATTTACCAATTTGCCATTGTATGTTTAGTTTAAATAGAGGATTTTTTAATTTTTATTTTTTTTAATTCACAACTTTCATACAAGCAAAATACACTCTAAAAAATCAAAACCGACGGTATTTCACTAATGGCAAGTTCAAACACCACCAACAACACCAAAGCAGGTTCAACAAGTGCTCCGAAGATTGTTAAACTTTACAATGCGACCGTGTACAAGATCCTTGGGCTAACTTCAACTACGTCCTAATGTCGGATGGCAAGTAAAAGACTCAATGTAAGCATTGTTTGATTATAATTCCTGCCGGTTTCAACTCAACGTTGAGGGCTCATATCAACATGAAGTATTTTTGTATACGATCATGAAGTAGTTCGTCAACAATTTGTCAGTATGGTGATTCAACTAGGTTTGTCGTTCAGCCATTTCGACGACCCTTTGACGACGGCGGTGTTCAAAATCATGTCCAACCAATGTATAATCACGTAAGTCCTATGACTCTAAAACATGATGCTATGAAAATGTGGAAAACAACCAAAGAAAAATTAAAAAGATGTTTTTTTTTTTTTTAATTTAAATGCTTGTGTTAATTTAACAACGGATATTTGGTCTGCTCCTCATAATTTGCCATATTCGTACATTTTTATTATTGCACATTGGGTTGATCCCGAAAGTTGGCAAATGACGAAGCGAGTCATTCCATTTGGAAATTTTCCAATTCCTCACACGAAAATTGCTTTATTCAAAGTGTTGAGAAAAATGTTCGTCAAATTTTACTTGTGAGAAAAAAAAATATTTTCAATTACGTTGGATAATACTAGTAATAACACAAATGCAATGGGTAGACTGAAAATGAAATATGAGCCACCTTTAAATGGCGATTTTTATCATACTCGATGACTCGATGTGTTGCACACATCATTAACTTGATTGTGCAAGCAGGATTAGCAAAACCCATAATGCTTCAAATGAAGTAAAGTTTTAGAAAAATGATAGCCGATGTTTTTAATGTGAGTGGTTAGTATTTTAGTCCTCAAAATACATTTGTGTGTGGGAGTTGTTGTATGGAAAGAACTCGACATCTAGCTTAGTGTCGGGAATGAGTGTGAAGTGTAAAGGTTTTCTCCACGGTGAAAGGAGCTTGTTGACTAGTGAAGTTAAACTCGGTGTGAGACTCGGGAGTGAGAGGGCAAGGAAAAAGAGTCCTTGTAGGGCTAACCACTATAAACAACTTGTTGTGGTTTGATCATTTCTTTCCTTATTTACTTATTACATATTGCTTGCATATTTCATTAACATACTTAAGATCAATATCAATTGATCTTTCTATAAGTTTCAAAACAAAGTTTTAATTGGTAAACTATTCAACCCCTTGGTTTTCTACATTGGTACCGAGCCTCGTTGCTCAAGAATTTCTAAAATAACTTGTATTATAAACTTGAAACGATCCATGGATTCGAAAACTTTAAAGAAGGGCAATCTATGCAAAGACCACCACTCTTTGAAACCAATGGATTTATCTATTGGAAAACCGTTTTAAACATATGTAAAATCAAAAGATATAGATCTTTGGTTTATTATTGTTAAAGGAGATTTTAGTTCTACAACAAAAGATATTTCCGTTGATGAACAAAAGAAATTAGTTGCTAAAATAATGAAGCTAAAATGATGCTTTATAATGCTTTACCTAGAAAAGAATATGAAAGAATTTTTATGTGTGAAACCGCTAAAAGATATTTGGGAATCTTTAATTGTTACACATCAAGGTAATTCACAGTCAAGGATAACAAAATTGATCTTCTTGTTCAACAATATGAACAATTTGTTATCACGAAGATGAAACCATGATTGTGGCTTTGCTTTCGTTTTAACACTATCATTACATCACTTAAAGCACTTGACGAATCTTTTCGTAGTAAGAACTTTACAGAAATTTCTTAGAGCACTCCATCCCAATGGAGGCTAAAGTGACCGCTATTGAAGAATCAAAAGATCTCTCAATAATGTCACTAGGCGAGCTAATTGGCAACCTCAAAGTTCACGAAATGGTAATGGAGAAAGATTACGAGATCATCAAAGGAAGAAAGGAAG
This sequence comes from Chrysanthemum lavandulifolium, assembly GCA_022545495.1. NCBI lineage: Eukaryota > Viridiplantae > Streptophyta > Magnoliopsida > Asterales > Asteraceae > Chrysanthemum > Chrysanthemum lavandulifolium. The sequence continues at coordinate 286,364,361 of CM040238.1, read as the reverse complement.
AAGATCAAATCTTGCTCTTAAAGCAAAGGTGGAATCAGCGATGATGGTGAATCTTGTTAGATAGTGAAGATAGGAGTATGCCATGGCGTTAGATTTCAAGAAGTTCTTTAGAAGAAGAGGAAAGTTTGTAAGACAACCTCGAGAAGAAAAGAAGCCATTCGGAAAGATCGGGATGATAAGAAGATCAAAGGTGAAAGAAAGTGTTTTAGATGTGGTGATGCAAGTCATCTCATGGGAATGTCCCAAGCCACCTAAGAGCAAACTCAACGAGCTTTTGTAAGCGGTGCTGGAGTGATAGTGAAGGCGATGAAGAATCAAGCAAGGAAGAGATCGCTCTAATGGCACATGAGTCAAATGAGGTACTTTCGATTCTTCTTATTCTTCCATAGATGATGACACCTTGCAAAACAATATAATCAATTGTGTGAGCTAATTCTAAAATCATAACTAAAAATAAATTTCTAAAAACTAAAGGAGTTTTGGAAAATGAGGTATATGAGTTAAAAGAAAAAGCTAAACGACTTGAAAAGAAAAGCAAATGACAATGATTGTAAATCATGTCAAGAGCTAAATCTTGAAATAGAAAAACTAAAGCTACACAAGAAGTTTTAATAGAAAATAATTCTAAGTTTAAAGGTTTAACAAAACATCGCTATTGTCGATGAAATAGTTAAAATCCATAAAACACGAGACATGAATGGGCTAGGGTTTAATGAAGTTTTAATACCTAAGGTCAAAACAAAGCGGCGAAAAAGGCGAACATTCCATCAAATGCTAACATTATGAAGCCGCACCGACGGAACCAAAAAAGGGTTCCGTCCACAGTAAAACTGATACCATGGTACTTAATGACGAGAATGTTCATGTCACGGACCATCTGAATTTGTTAAAATAACAAAGAAAACCAATGATAATGTTAAACTAAACCAGCCATTATATCGAGTGGGACTTATTAAAATGAATTTAGATCAAAACTACTCAACAACGAAATAAAACTTCTTTGCCAAACGCCTTTCTAAGAGCAACCACAACGTTCAACATAACTACCAACACAACGGTTGGAATCAAAACTTTCCTAGACCATATCAAACTCAGATTACATGCCATGGAACCCTTATCCATCATTTCCATACATGAATCAAATAAATGGTATGTTTAACCCAAACGGACCCATGAGATATTGGGGACCAAATGTTTGAGTTATTCGCTTCTTAGGTATGTTTGAAAGTTGGATGGAACTGATGAATGGATAAAAGATAGTGGATGCTCACGACACATGACGGCAACAAAGTCTCTTCTCATCATACCAAGAGTATGACGGAGGTAATGTCACTTTCGGTAATCTCAAAGCAAAATCATTGGCAAAGGTACGATTGCTCATAACTCTCTAACCATTGAAAATGTTGCTCATGTGGATAGGTTAGGATTTAATCTACTTAGTATTAGTCAACTATGTGATAAAAAGTATAAAGTACTATTTGATGAAAATGGTAGTAAAATACTAAAGATGGTATCACCATAGCTAAAGGAGTTAGGAAAAATAACATATCATGAAAATAGATAAAACATATAATGACAAACTTTGCCTAACAACATTAGCGATAGCTCATCTCTTTGGCATAGGCGCTTAGGTCATGCTAATATGGACTTATACAAAACCTATCTTCAAAAGAATTAGTTAGGAATTGCCAAACTAAAATATGACCAACACTTTTATGACGCTTGCAAAATTGGTAAACAAACACATAGTAGTCACAAATCTAAAATATGATATCTACATCTAAGTGTCTAGAATTATTACATATGGATTTGTTTGGACCATCCGCTATAAGAAGCTATGGAGGCAACTTATACACTTTGGTCATAGTAGATGATTACTCAAGGTTTACTTGGACATTATTTTGAAAACCAAAAATGAAGCTTTTGATAAATTTGAAATACTTAGCAAGAAAATTCAAAATCTTCTAGGTGTCAAAATTGTGTCGATCCGAAGATCATGGTCGTGAATTTGACAACGAAACTCAATTTGGAAACTTTGTGATACAAATGGTATAACACATAACTTTTCAGCTCCACGAACACCTCAATCTAATGGAGTAGTAGAGCGTAAAAATAGAACAATTCAAGAAATGAGTAGAACAATGCTTAATGAACAAAACATTCCTCAAAAGTTTTGGTGCAATGCCGTTGATACTTCTCGTATATTTTAAATAGAGTCCCAATACGTCCTTTCCTAAACAAAACACCATATGAACTTTATAAAGGTAAAAGCCAACATTAGGATATTTTATCTTTGGTTGCAAATGTTTTATTCTTAACACTAAGGATTATCTCACCAAGTTTGACCCAAAGTCTTATGAAGGTGTTTTTCTTGGTTACTCTCAAACTAGTAAAGCTTACATTGTCCTAAATAAAGAAACAATGATAGTCGAGAATCGTTGAACATAACATTTGACGGCGAAAGTCCCTCCCTAAGACATCACCTTTGGTGAATGATGACTTAGTTGAAAGTCAAATAATTGAAAATCAAATTAATAATAACAAGGAAGATGAACCATTAAATAAGGAAATTATCAACATAAAAGAATCTAAAAGTCATCCATTAGAAAGGTCATAGGAAAACTTAATCAAAGAACCTTAAGATCATGAGCTCAAAATCAAAGTAATCATTTTTGTTTTGTATCCACCATTGAACCAAAAACCATAAATGAAGCAATAAAAGATGAATCATGGGTAATGGCCATGCAAGAAGAATTAAACCAATTAGATTAGAAATGATGTTTGGAAACTAGTTCCAAAACCTAAAGATCAAACTATAATTGGAACAAAATGGGTCTTTGAAACAAAATGGGCGAAAATGGTATAGTATCTAGAAACAAAGCTAGGCTTGTTGCACAAGGTTATAATCAACAAGAAAATTGACTATGATGAAACTTATGCAGAGTAGCTAGACTTGAATCTATTAGAATATTACTTGTATACATGCTTATGATTTCAAATTATTTCAAATGGATGTTAAAGTGCTTTTCTTAATGGGTTTATTAACGAAGAAGTGTATGTTGCTCAACCTCCCGGTTTCTGACTTTGAGAAACCACATCATGTCTTCAAACTCAAGAAAGCATTATCTGACTTAAACAAGCACCTAAAGCTTGGTACGGCTGCTTAAGACTTTTCTTATTGATAACAAATATACTATGGGATTAGTAGATAATACTCTTTTACTAAGAAAAAGAATCGAAATTATTATTGTTCAAATATATGTTGATGACATTATATTGGATCAACTTGTCAAGAACTATGTAATGATTTCTCTAAAATCATGCATGACGAGTTTGAAATGAGTATGATGGGTGAGTTAAACTTCTTTCTAGGACTTCAAATTAAACAACTAGAAGATGGTATTTTCTTTAACCAATCTAAATATAAAAGACATGCTTAAGAAATTTGGTCTTGAAGATTCCAAACCAACTAAAACACCCATGTCTTCGGACACTAACTCACCAAGGACGAAGAAGGTGAATCCGTAGATAACACTAAATATGGAGGAATGATTGGTAGCCTACTCTATCTTACGGCTAGTGACCCGACATTATGTTTAGTGTTTGTCTATGTGCTTTCAAGAAAACAAAGGCATCACACTTAGAAGCATTAAAAAGATTTTAGATATATTAAGGGAACATGTTTAGGATTGGTATCCCAAAGGGCGGGTATAGAAACCATAGTGTATATGCCGACTCGGATCATGCTGGTGATTATGTCGATAGAAAAGTACAAGTGGTATTTGCACTTTTGTTGGACATTGTCTCACCTCATGGTTTGCAAAAAGCAAAGCGGCTTTAGCCATCTCTACTCTTGAAGGAATCGTCCTCACCGGAAAAGCATGTCAACAAGCTCTTTGGATGAAGCAAGCCTCGAGACTACGAATTCATCTCAACGACATTGTGATGCTGCGACAACAAAGGAGCCATCGATCTCGCAAAAATCCCGTTCAACATGCCTTACTAAGCACATTAAAATCATTCATCACTGCAATGTTCAAAAGGAAACATTTCAATCGAGAAAGTATCCTCCAAGAGAACATTATCGACATTCTTACTAAACCTCTTAAACGAGAACCTTTTAATCTCCTTAGACTTGGTTTGGGTTAATGGAACAAACATATAGGATAAACATAGCCTAAAGCATTAGAATAGTCAAACCAAAACAATTTAGTTGTATACTCTTTGCAGCAACCCACGGCACAAAGCGACCACAGGCCGGACCAAAATTTGGTCTTGGTCCGTTAATCAATGTCTGAAACAAAACGACTATACATAACATCTTCTTCCTCACAACCCACTTTACCAAAACGTGTAAAACTTAAACCAAGCTCATTATTGTCATCTTCACTCACTAATCACTGAAGATAACATCATTGTCCAACATTAATTCATAATATATATCTTGTACCTCTCTAAAATCCTAGACATTTTCATGTCACCTAAGCATGAAACAGCTTCTCACTATGGTACAAAAATTCTTGCACCTCTTAATAAGTTTTGAGACCTATTCTTAAACATCCATAGCGGATGCTCTAAGAGGCCTAGGTACCTGTGTTGTGCCCCAAATGGTATGGGAAAACGCTACCAGAAGGCGTCAAAACTGCATTGGGTCTCACGTTTTCGCGTAGTTTTCCACAAATTTCTTTTTTTCATATAGGATATTTGTACATTTTCATACGTTTTTATCCGCTTTTATACGCTTTGTACGGTTTTATACATGTTTATACAATTTCATCCGTTTTATTCGCTTTCATCCGCTTTCATTCGCTTATATCCATTTTATCGTTTCATCCGCTTTTATACTTATTCATCCGTTCTTCCTGTTTCATCCATTTTTATCCGCTTTGTACGCTTTTGTATGTTTTTATACGCTTTCATCCGTTTCGTAGTCCGCTTTGTATGTTTTTGCACGTTTCGTCCGCTTTTGTGCGTTTTATGCGTTTTCATCCGCTTTATGCATTTTTATACGTTGTCACTTTTTTGTTTTTCATCCGCTTTATGCATTTTAAACGTTTTGTATGTTTTATACGTTTTCATCGCTTTATCTTTTTATCCGCTTTATTCGCTTTTGAGGTTTTATATGTTTTCATTCGTTTTTACCATTTTATAGGTTTTACACGCTTATCCTTCTTATCCGCTCGCTCGATTTCATTCGCTTTATCCATTTTATACGCCATCGTTTATGTTCGTTTTTGACCGCTTTTATCGTATGTGTACATTTTATACGTGTTTGCACGTTTTCATACGGTTTCCTCCATTTTTATCGGTTTTTACGCTTTAGTACACTTTATGCGTTTTATAAGTTTTCATACATTTTCGTCCATTTTCGCGCGTTTTGTTCTGGTTTTGTTCGTTTACATCCATTTTATTTGTTTTCATCCGTTATTGTATTTTATGTACATTTTTATACATTTTTGTATATTTTATATGTTTTTGTACGGATAAAAATGTATGAAAACGCATAAAACCATATAAAACGCCAAAAAGATGTATAAAACATATAAAATGCATAAACGGATAAAACGGCTCACACAAAAAACGTTTAAAACATGTAAACGATAAAAGCAGATGGTGACGCAAAAAAATGGACGAAAACGAATGTAAACGACGAAAACGCATAAAACGGATGAAAACGCGCAAAATGCGAAAACGCATGAAACGGTTAAACGGATCAAAACGTATACAAACGATGAAAGCATATAAGAGCGGATGAAAACGATAAAAACGGACGAAACGATAAAGACGGAAGAAACATATAAAACGAACTAAAACATATAAAAAGACTAAACGGATTTAAAATAGATGAAACGATAAAACGGACGAAAATGTATAAAACGATGAAAACGCTTAAAACGCATAAAAGCGGACGAAACCATATAAAACGGATGAACACGTATAAAACGGACGAAAAGACCAAAACGGATGAAAATGTATAAAACGGACAAACACGATAAAACGGATGAAGCGTTTAAAAGCGGATGAAAACGATAAAAATATATAAAGCGGACGAAACAAATGTAAACGGTAAAAATAGATGAAAACGTACAAAAACGGATGAACACGTATAAAAACGGAGGAAAACGGACCAAAATTGATGAAAATGACGAAAACATATAAAAACGGATGAAAACATATAAAAACGGACGAAACGGATGAAAACGAAAGAAAACGTACAAACGGACGAAAACGGATGTTAACGGTTAAAAACAGATTAAAACGTATAAAAACGGATGAAAAAGGTTAAAAACGTATTAAAACAGACGTATAAAAAATGAGAAAGAAAAAAATGATGATAGTAGAATGAGCTTTTCAATTTTTAGTTAAAATATAGAGAATGAGAATTTCACTTTTTCGAAAATTGTTGGAAAAAGTGTAACTAAACGGATTTTCAAATTTTCCCTTATCATATGAAAATTTTGTGGAAAAATATTTTCACCAACTTAACGACCCTTAGTTACATTTTTTTTTTTAATTTTCTTTTTATTATTTTGATTTAGTTACTTTTATAAGTTTTAGTAGGCAAAGTTTTAGTGAGAAAATATTACAAATTTTCTTGTGTAATTTCTCATCCCAATTCTAGCAAACAGTAAATTATAGTACTTCTAGTCCAAAACTGATTATTTTCATGAAGCGACTCCATGTACATAAAAATTAATCCTTACATCAATACCACAGTTATCACTTATCAGTTCATATATTTCCAAATTTTTGGTTTAGTTAGCTTCACTCTAGTCGTGATTTGTGCCATTGAACACGATAATCAGACTATAACGTACATAACTCAAGCACCCTTTTTAAACTTGAATGGCTCGAGTGATGCCAGAAAGTCCTTAGAATGCAAACATCTAATTAGCAAACACACCCATAAAGGACAATAAGATATAACCAATGGAATGTCGAATGCACCATCTTGGTTCATTCGGTAATGCCAAACACCAAATGGGGACCTCGTATGCCCTCTTGGTGAAATGTTGAGCATGCAGGTATACGAAAAAGTGAAGGTGGATGACTTTAACCGATAGATAACAAGATGAAATAATATTAGGTTAAATTAATATGAGTCATTTAAAAAAAAGAAAAAAAAAGACAAACTTACAAAACACATGATCGATACATTTGGATAAATTTGTTACCGGTAGCACTAAATGGTGAACTCTAACACTACTGAACTTCAAACCAACTACTTAAGTACAGTTCCATGTTCTAACTAACTAATGGATGTCATTTCAGCTCATTTGAATCCACGATTATCTGCTTCAGAATATGTGAGTAGCTAATAGACTGCGAAGTAATCGACTTCATTGCAGTGTTCAGATAAGTGGCCTGACTCATACGTCAACAACCCAAAACCATGACCCATAGGCCATAACTCAATCTGACCCGCAAATAAACTAATCGCTCCATTATGACCATAAGTATAATCTGGAAATAAAACTCTAGCCATCTAGCTTAACTTAACTGTCATGTGTTTATTAAGGATGATATTGAACTTCTGATCATGTTAAAAAGAATTAAAAACTTTACATCTGCCTATAATATCTTTCACAAATGTTCAGTCGGTTGCAAATTTTTAAAAATTTAACGCTTAGAAGTCAAACAGACTACTTTTCAAACATGTCGGACATCTTCAAACCTAATAATTACACTGTCACGCTAAGTTTTTCTCCTAGGCCATATTCTTGAAGCAACAGGGTGAGATTAACTCCAGAGGGTTCATATATGAAACTACTGCCAACAATATGTCAAATAATGCAAAATTCATGATGTCAATATGTCACTCTTGCTGTACAGCTTACTCTTTCCTATAAGTACTTATCTCATCCACAATGCTTCTGACTTGGTTTTCATCAAGAAGTTGACCTGCACATGAAATAAAAAAAGAGGCCGTGGGGGCGAAAGACACCAACGTGTTTAAGTTATGAGAGATCTATAAATATAAGTCAATTACCCATCAATGCAACCAATTCCAACATGTTTCTAGAGATATTATATGTATAAAGTATAAACATATCAAATGAGTTGAAGGGACACAAAAAGTGTATTTTGAAACATACAATCATTAAAGAAACGAACAACACGATACTAGTGTACCAAAACCAAAACAACCAAGTTTGACATCTTTTGGCCAACAAACAAAGAGATGCTTTGACTTATTAGTCAATCATCCACTCTACTCATTTTGTCACCTCTAGCACTTAAAATAAAACTGCAAACAGCTTTGTCAAGATCAAGGAAAACAAACTCCTCAACAGCCAGAATATCATCAATCTTCTTCAAAGCCTCTTTGCTCGGTTTCTCATCAAGACTAATCACCATGACTGCTTGTTTTCATGGTGCGGGCCTACCGACACTCATAGAGCTAATACTCACATTCTCTTCACCCAATATACTTCGAATGGTATTAGGCTGATCAAAAGCGCCCACTTTTGTCAAATGCGGGACCCCATCTTTTACACTCCCTTCCAATTTAATTTCACCAGACTCGGATACAGCAAAATCGTGAAACGTGACTTAACGTTGGCAATTTGAACTTTTAGTATTTCGAGTGGCTTCTCAGATGACCCGTCTAACATGACCCATTCTTCATTTATGCGGATACCTTTGGCGACCATAGCGCGGACTATTGGGGTGTCGAGAGCATCTGTTGTGCTTGAAGATGTATATTTCATCTTTACAGATCCTACACGACTTCCATCTACTACTAACTGTACAGCTAACCTATGAAGTTTTTCTGCAAGTGTGACATACGGTTTCAGTTCTGTAAGTAACTAAGTACTTGCAACGAAGGTCATGACATTATAATGAATAACATCACAGAAAGTGTTAAAAGAAAGATTTTCTTGGCAGTAGGTTTTTTAGGGAAAAGAAAGGCCACCGAAGGAGTTAAAAGCTTGAAGCTGACAAAGTTTTAAAAGACTACAATCAGAAACCGTCTTTGTGGTTTGGAGTAAATTGACAATTTATGTCATACCATTTCAAAAATAAACTACATATTTGCTGAAAGTAATGATTATGTGCACAAGATCTTACTATTGTCTCATCATTGTCGGGTATTCGAGACATTCAAGTCACGAGACAAAAGAAGTTAAGCTATAAGGGTTTCTAAACACTGGAGCATTTAGTGGTGGTTCAATAGTGAAAAGATCAAGGGCAGCATGCACGTACACAACGGTTTCAACCACCTCACACAAACATGGGTCATTTGACTTGGTTTTATCTCAAATGGGTCAAATGTTAGGTAATATGGAAAACGGGGTCAAACATGTCAAAACTATCCAAAAGTTTGTTTCTAATGCATACAACCTCTCAAATCAAATAAGCTCTTGAACCTACAATCAGTATTTAGTGTTGTAACCTATTGATACGGAGTCTAATGCATGATTGCATTGCAGACCCTAGCGGTACTCAACTGGAGTCTAATGCATACACCCTCTCAAATCAAACGAGAGGAGAATGTAACGAAGGAAAGAACGCTAACATGATTTCAACATGTAATGAACATCTAAAATGCTTGTCATCATTAATTACACAAGCAATGAGACATCTATAAAGGACATTATCCATTCTAAAAAGGCCATCAAAGATACGGAGCAGAAGTAAACACTATCCATAGAATAATAAAAATCACATTAAACTTGATAATACCGAATTCACTAACCTTTCTACAAATCAGATATCTAAAATATATGTAGCATATTTTGCGTCCATAAATGACATTACTTAACAGCATTAAATCAGTGATAAAAAGCTAAAATAGATGAAAGTGATTTTTCCGCACCTTAACTACAAAATAGGCCCCTTGAAATGTGGCCGTCATCATTTTAATAAGTAATGGTCATAATATATACGTGAATCCAAGTGATCAAGCAGAAGTAGCGATTCCTTGTAAGTGCCCATGAAGAATGAGCGAAATTCTCCAGAAATCCCAAGATTCTTGATTCGTTTTGAGCGGGGGTTGTAAACATTAAGTTTGCTAAAGTATTCATCCTCCTTATCAGATTCAAATATAGTTTCACCATTCTTCTTAAACCCCACTATTTTATCTATCGGTGCGCCAATTGTGAATAGCTTTCTAAAAGACGAGTCATGCTCCATCACCCATACATTACAACCTCTTGCTCCGTCGACATAAGTAGATCCATACACAACAAGAGACTCCCGTAGCCTAGAAACAGAGCAACATGAGCACAACTCGTTTGTTAAGCTATCTGGTAGATCAATAACTTTAAATTCCTTGGTAATGATATCAAATGACACAAGCATATACTTATAGTGAGTAAAAGCTTTCTCAGAAGCACCCCAATAGATAAACCTATCTATAACAACCTGAGCTTTCAGATTAAGACCAACCGACTCACGAGGCAAATTACTACTTGGAATCACATTCCAAATCCCCGAACTCAATGTAAAAACTTCAACATGCCAAGGCTTATCATCTTCGCAATAAATCTTTACAATGGTAGGATCTCTAGTGTCAGGACATACCCCGAAACCAAAAACAAGCGGATCCGGATTGTAAACCGGATTCATTTGAAGAGAACCGAGAGCAATACCAAATGATTTTCCAATAGAAGGGTTCCAAATAACAAGCATCTTTTCATGATTATCTTTATTATAACAATACAAACAAAATAATCCATGACACGTGTCAACAACGAATGAAACATGATATTGTTCAAGCAAAGGAGACACAACAAATGGAGCAAACTCTTGTTCTTGTACCTCAAAAGTTTCATCTTTATCATCGTCAACAAAACGATAACGTTTTACCTCTTTTTCTAAATCAGGTCTGTACATAAAAATACCACTATGTGGCTGCGTATGGCGGGCGCCGTAACCTTTGATAAACTTTGAGTTGTCGATAAAAGACTTCCATGGTTTCGAAACGGACCTGAATCGAATTAATGATTTGACACTGGAAACTTTTTTGATGATTTCCATTTGGATGTCGAAAGGAATGTTGTCTGACATTTAAAAAAAAAAAAAAAACAAAACAAAGCAAAAAAAAAAAAAAAAAACTAGGGTTTATGCGACTGTTTGAGAGAGTTGTTGTAAACTTGTAATGAAAGATGAGCTAATATTAATAGGATGACGTTTCTTCTTCTGCTTGGACTGTTTGGGCTTTTAAGAAATATGGTCCAGCTAAAGCCTCTATTCATATCCATACAATTTACTAATTGAGTCTTTATTTTTCTAATTGCCTAATTGATCCTTATAATCAAACTATGTAACACCATTGGTCCTTATCATCAGTCGTTAACTTTTTAAGTAAAACCCCCTCATGTGACATACACATGAGGGTATAATTGTCTTTTTACCCTATCTTAATATCCAAATAAACATAAACACAAACATCTTTCTTACTTTTTTCTCTCAAAAAGTCTACCAAACACCACCACAATAACAACCGGCCATCACAACTCGCCACCACTTGAACCTTTAATCAAAATCATTCCAGTTTAAAACCTATATCCCAATCTCGATTGAGTTTTTTTTTTTTTTTTTTGTCTAATTAATCCTTATTATCAAGCTATGTAACACCATTGATTCGTATCATTAATAGCCGTTAACTTTTTAAGTTAAACCTCTTCATGTGACATGCACATGAGGGTATAATTGCCTTTTTACCTTCTCTTCCTTCTCAAACACAAACACAAATATCTTCTTACTTTTTATTCTCTCAAAAAGTCTACCAAACACCACCACAATAACAACCAGCTATCACAACTGCCACCCAGGGTGGCGTAGGCATGAAGAGGCAAAGGAGGGCCTTGGCCCACCCAGAAATCTTGAACAACCATACATATATATTAGCCCAATACGGTAAAGTTATAGTGTCGTTTTTTGGCCCACCACATAAACTGATAGTTATACTTGTACTAGACCATCAGGAATCATAAGTGTTATACAACTTAACCAGTCATCCGATATTAATTCTTATATAAATATTATACGATACTTGATTTTTTTTGGGAGCAAATATACGATACTTGATTTACTTTTAGATGATTTTAATGACGCAGATGAGCGTCGTGTGCAATTAAAGCACTAAATGAACAAATTTATTGCAACATTTTTACATAGTTATATATTATAATCTATTTAGCACTTGTTGATGTCCTTCAAAAAAACTTTTAGCCCCTCCATAAACAAATTCATGGCTACGCCCCTGCCGTCACCACTTCGAACCCAATGTTGAAACTTGACTCAAGAAAACAACAAAATCAAAGTTCAAACTTGACTCAATGTTGAAACTTTACAAACGCGACTCCAATCTTGACTTCAAACAAGACTGTCACTGTCGTTTTTAGACTTTCAACTGAAACAGGAAACAAAGGTTTTTCAACCGATCCATTTCTTTTATTTAAAGATCTTATAAAAGAAACCGTCTTTGATATTTAAAAGGAAATAAAGATTTAAGATCTTTTAAGATCACCTACCCGAGACCCATTTGAGATTCCGTTTTTTTTCAAGATCTTTGTAGATTATTTCAGATCTTGGTGTTGTATGCTCTTGATTGGATCCGGGTTCTTGTTTGAACTACTTTCCAACATCAGTGACATGGACCAGTCAGGGCATCCGTCATCTAGCTCTCAAACCCTCAATCAAAACCATCATCAACTTTATCTTTTTCACTTTATCTCTCATCTTCTTCAACCATCGTCATATCCCCTTTCTTACCCCATCACCTAGAGGTGCACATCGTAACCGGTTAACTGAACCAGACCCAAAAGCAAACCGAATAAACGGACAGGTCAAAACCGATTTTGACCCAAACAGATTCGGTTTTTCCACAAACCGCCGGTTTGGGATTTTGAAAAAGAGAACGGTTAGGGGACCCTTTTTTTGGAACCAGTTCGGTTAACCGGTTTGGATGATTTTTTTGAATTTTTTTGAAATTTTGAATTTTGAATTTTAAACTTGAGCGGGAAGATGGGAAGGAGCATGGGGGGCCGGTTTTTAAATTATTTGGGCTTGAAATTTACCAATTTGCCATTGTATGTTTAGTATAAATAGAGGGTTTTAACTTTCATACAAGCAAAATACACTCTAAAAAATTAAAACCGAAATTATTTCACTAATGGCGTGTTCAAACACCACCAACAAGATCAAGTCGGTTCAACAAGTGCAACCGACGATTGTTCAAACTTTACAATGCGATCGCAGACAAGATCCTTGGGCTAACTTCAACTATGTCCTAATGTCGGATGGCAAGAAAAAGACTCAATGTAAGCATTGCTTGAGTATAATGCCTGCCGGTTCCAACTCGACGTTGAGGGCTCATATCAACATGAAGTATTTTTGTATATGATCATGAAGTAGTTCGTCAACAATTTGTTAGTTTGGTGATTCAACGAGGTTTGCCGTTCAACCATTTCGACGACCCTTTGACGACGATGGTGTTTCAAAATCATGTCCAACCAATGTATAATCATGTAAGTCCTATGACTCTAAAACACGATGCTATGAAAATGTGGAAAACAACCAAAGAAGAATTAAAAAGATGTTTTTATAATTTAAATGGTTGTGTTAATTTAACAACGGATGTTTGGTTCGCTCCTCATAAATTGCCATATTCGTACATTTGTATTATCGCACATTGGGTTGATCCCGAAAGTTGGCAAATCATGAAGCGAGTCATTTCATTTGAAAATTTTCTAATTCCTCACACGGAAATTGCTTTATTCAAAGTGTTGAGAAAAATGTTCGTCAAATTTTACTTGTCAGAAAAAAATATTTTCAATTACGTTGGATAATGCTAGTAATAACACAAATGCAATGGGTAGACTTAAAATGGAATACGAGCCACCTTTAAATGGAGTTTTTATCATACTCGATGTGTTGCACACATCATTAACTTGGTTGTGCAAGCGGGATTAGCGAAACCCATAATGCTTCACATGAAATAAAGTTTTAGAAAAGTGATAGCCGATGTTTTTGTTAATACAAATATCGTCATTAAACGTTATTTATATTTTTGATCTTTGCCTAAGTTTTGTTAACGACAAAAGTAAATTTAATTTATAAAAGCTTAAAGCTTGTCAAGTTTATTAGATATTAAAACAAGCTTTCTTAAACAATATATTCATCATTCAAGTATTTACATTTATGATTAGTAACATCTTGATATGACTCTAATCATTATGTATGATAGTAGTTTGTAGAATGTGTTAGGTTCCTAAAACCAAACACTACTTAAGTATTTGCATATTTCTATTAATAGTAATACAACATTTGACATCATGTATTACATCATGGGAATCATTTGTAGATTCCATTAGATATTTTGTGAAGATTTATACTCTCCATATCTTGCACAATCTCTCTTAGATTGAGTTGACTTTAAGCAAGATTTGATATCTTGATCGCCGATCATGCGGTACTAAAATGGTACACAAGCGGAACCTTTAAGGGTCCGTCGTCCGTGGACGCCTCCCGTCCATTTTGGCTATAAATAGCAATGCCAAGCCAAGTAGTTTCTCATCCCTTTCTAACATACTCTCATACATATCTTCTCTAACCTTTCTAACTCGGGTTGCATATCATATTAGTGATCTCTTTGTAGCAAAGAAGATCAAGTCATATTCAAGCTTCAACGAGAAGTTGGAAGTCTTGTTTGTTTAGTGTTGTATGATCTAGTGTTGATTCATACTTCATTGTTGTATCAAACCATCATAATCTTGTGAGTGTGAGTGGTTAGTATTTTAGTCCTCAAAATACATTTGTGTGGGAGTTGTTGTACCCTTGAAAGAACTCGACATCTAGCTTAGTGTCGGAAATAGTGTGTTTAAGTGTAAAGGTTTTCTCCACGGTGAAAGGAGCTTGTTGACTAGTGAAGTTAAACTCGAGTGTGAGACTCGGGGAGTGGAGTAGGGCAAGGAAAAAGAGTCCTTGTAGGTCGAACCACTATAAACAACTTGTTGTGGTTTGATCATTTCTTTCCTTATTTACTTATTACATATTGCTTGCATATTTCATTAATATACTTAAGATCAATATCAATTGATCTTTCTATAAGTTTCAAAACAAAGTTTTTAATTGGTAAACTATTCAACCCCCTTCTAGTTTTCTACAATTGGTACCGAGCCTCGTTGCTCAAGAATTTCTAAAATAACTTGTATTTTATAAACTTGAAACGATCCATGGATTCTAAAACTTTAAAGAAGGGCAATCTATGCAAAGACCACCACTCTTTGAAACCAATGGATTTATCTATTGGAAAACCGTTTTGAAACATATGTAAAATCAAAAGATATAGATCTTTGGTTTATTATTGTTAAAGGAGATTTTAGTTCTACAACAAAAGATATTTCCGTTGATGAACAAAAGAAATTAGTTGCTAAAATAATGAAGCTAAAATGATGCTTTATAATGCTTTACCTAGAAAAGAATATGAAAGAATTTTTATGTGTGAAACCGCTAAAGATATTTGGGAATCTTTAATTGTTACACATCAAGGTAATTCACAAGTCAAGGATAACAAAATTGATCTTCTTGTTCAACAATATGAACAATTTGTTATCCCCGAAGATGAAACCATTGATTGTGGCTTTGCTCGTTTTAACACTATCATTACATCACTTAAAGCACTTGACGAATCTTTTCGTAGTAAGAACTTTGTCGAAATTTCTTAGAGCACTCCATCCCAAATGGAGAGCTAAAGTGACCGCTATTGAAGAATCAAAAGATCTCTCAATAATGTCACTAGACGAGCTAATTGGCAACCTCAAAGTTCACGAAATGGTAATGGAGAAAGATTCGAGATCATCAAAGGAAGAAAGGAGAAGATCAAATCCGCTGCTCTTAAAGCAAAGGTGGAATCAGCGATGATGGTGAATCTTGTTCCGATAGTGAAGATGAGGAGTATGCCATGGCGTTAGAGATTTCAAGAAGTTCTTTAGAAGAAGAGGAAAGTTTGTAAGACAACCTCGAGAAGAAAAGAAGCCATTCGGAAAGATCGGGATGATAAGAAGATCAAAGGTGAAAGAAAGTGTTTTAGATGTGGTGATGCAAGTCATCTCATAGAGAATGTCCCAAGCCACCTAAGAGCAAAACTCAACGAGCTTTTGTAAGCGGTGCTTGGAGTGATAGTGAAGACGATGAAGAATCAAGCAAGGAAGAGATCGCTCTAATGGCACATGAGTCAAATGAGGTACTTTCCGATTCTTCTTATTCTTCCATAGATGATGACACCTTGCAAAACAATATAATCAATTGTGTGAGCTAATTCTAAAAATCATAACTAAAAATAAATTTCTAAAAACTAAAAGGAGTTTTTGGAAAATGAGGTATATGAGTTAAAAGAAAAGCTAAACGACTTGAAAAGGAAAAGCAAATGACAATGATTGTAAATCATGTCAAGAGCTAAATCTTGAAATAGAAAAACTAAAGCTCACACAAGAAGTTTTAATAGAAAATAATTCTAAGTTTAAAAGGTTTAACAAAAACATCGCTATTGCCGATGAAATAGTTAAAATCCATAAAACACCAGGAGACATGAATGGGCTAGGGTTTAATGAAGTTTTAATACCTAAGAGTCAAAACAAAACGGCGAAAAAGGCGAACATTCATCAATGTCATTATGCTGAAGACGGACCGACGGAACCAAAAAAGGGTTCCGTCCACAGTAAAACGCGATCACTGGGTACTTCAAAGACGATGTAATGTTCGTTGAATACTGGACCGTCTTCGAATTTGTTAAAATAACAAAGAAAACCAATGATAATGTTAAACTAAAACCAGCCATTATATCGAGTAGGACTTATTAAAAATGAATTTAGATCAAAACTACTCAACAACGAAATAAAACTTCTTTGCCAAACGCCTTTCCTAAGAGCAACCACAACGTTCAACATAACTACCAACACAACGGTTGGAATCAAAACTTTCCTAGACCATATCAAACTCAGATTACATGCCATGGAACCCTTATCCATCATTTCCATACATGAATCAAATAAATGGTATGTTTAACCCAAACGGACCCATGAGATATTGGGGACCAAATGTTTGAGTTATTCGCTTCTTAGGTATGTTTGAAAGTTGGATTGGAACCCGATGAATGGATAAAAGATAGTGGATGCTCACGACACATGACGGCAACAAAGTCTCTTCTCATCATACCAAGAGTATGACGGAGGTAATGTCACTTTCGTAGCAATCTCAAAAGCAAAATCATTGGCAAAGGTACGATTGCTCATAACTCTCTAACCATTGAAAATGTTGCTCATGTGGATAGGTTAGGATTTAATCTACTTAGTATTAGTCAACTATGTGATAAAAAGTATAAAGTACTATTTGATGAAAATGGTAGTAAAATACTAAAAGATGGTATCACCATAGCTAAAGGAGTTAGGAAAAATAACATATACGCTATGAAAATAGATAAAACATATAATGACAAACTTTGCCTAACAACATTAGACGATAGCTCATCTCTTTGGCATAGACGCTTAGGTCATGCTAATATGAGACTTATACAAAACCTATCTTCAAAAGAATTAGTTAGGAATTTGCCAAAACTAAAATATGACCAACACTTTTGCGACGCTTGCAAAATTGGTAAACAAACACATAGTAGTCACAAATCTAAAAATATGATATCTACATCTAAGTGTCTAGAATTATTACATATGGATTTGTTTGGACCATCCGCTATAAGAAGCTATGGAGGCAACTTATACACTTTGGTCATAGTAGATGATTACTCAAGGTTTACTTGGACATTATTTTTGAAAACCAAAAATGAAGCTTTTGATAAATTTGAAATACTTAGCAAGAAAATTCAAAATCTTCTAGGTGTCAAAATTGTGTCGATCCGAATGATCATGGTCGTGAATTTGACAACGAAACTCAATTTGGAAACTTTGTGATACAAATGGTATAACACATAACTTTTCCGCCCACGAACACCTCAATCTAATGGAGTAGTAGAACGTAAAAATAGAACAATTCAAGAAATGAGTAGAACAATGCTTAATGAACAAAACATTCCTCAAAAGTTTTGGTGCAATGCCGATTGATACTTCTACGTATATTTTAAATAGAGTCCTAATACGTCCTTTCCTAAACAAAACACCATATGAACTTTATAAAGGTAAAAAGCCAACATTAGGATATTTTAAAGTCTTTGGTTGCAAATGTTTTATTCTTAACACTAAGGATTATCTCACCAAGTTTGACCCAAAGTCTTATGAAGGTGTTTTCTTGGTTACTCTCAAACTAGTAAAGCTTACATTGTCCTAAATAAAGAAACAATGATAGTCGAGGAATCGTTGAACATAACATTTGACGAAAGTCCGCCTCCCTCTAAGACATCACCTTTGGTAGATGATGACTTAGTTGAAAGTCAAATAATTGAAAATCAAATTAATAATAACAAGGAAGATGAACCATTAAATAAGGAAATTATCAACATAAAAGAATCTAAAAGTCATCCATTAGAAAAGGTCATAGGAAAACTTAATCAAAGAACCTTAAGATCACAAGCTCAAAATCAAAGTAATCATTTTGTTTTGTATCCACCATTGAACCAAAACCATAAATGAAGCAATAAAAGATGAATCATGGGTAATGGCCATGCAAGAAGAATTAAACCAATTCGTTAGAAATGATGTTTGGAAACTAGTTCCAAAACCTAAAGATCAAACTATAATTGGAACAAAATGGGTCTTTCAAACAAAATGGACGAAAATGGTATAGTATCTAGAAACAAAGCTAGGCTTGTTGCACAAGGTTATAATCAACAAGAAGGAATTGACTATGATGAAACTTATGCACCGGTAGCTAGACTTGAATCTATTAGAATATTACTTGCTTATGCATGTGCTTATGATTTCAAATTATTTCAAATGGATGTTAAAAGTGCTTTTCTTAATGGGTTTATTAACGAAGAAGTGTATGTTGCTCAACCTCCCGGTTTTACCGACTTTGAGAAACCACATCATGTCTTCAAACTCAAGAAAGCATTATACGGCCTTAAACAAGCACCTAAAGCTTGGTACGACTGCCTTAAGACTTTTCTTATTGATAACAAATATACTATGGGATTAGTAGATAATACTCTTTTACTAAGAAAAAGAATCGAAATTATTATTGTTCAAATATATGTTGATGACATTATATTCGGATCAACTTGTCAAGAACTATGTAATGATTTCTCTAAAATCATGCATGACGAGTTTGAAATGAGTATGATGGGTGAGTTAAACTTCTTTCTAGGACTTCAAATTAAACAACTAGAAGATGGTATTTTCTTTAACCAATCTAAATATATAAAAGACATGCTTAAGAAATTTGGTCTTGAAGATTCCAAACCAACTAAAACACCCATGTCTTCGGACACTAAACTCACCAAGGACGAAGAAGGTGAATCCGTAGATAACACTAAATATAGAGGAATGATTGGTAGCCTACTCTATCTTACGGCTAGTAGACCCGACATTATGTTTAGTGTTTGTCTATGTGCTCTTTCAAGAAAACCCAAAGGCATCACACTTAGAAGCATTAAAAGGATTTTTAGATATATTAAGGAACAACATGTTTAGGATTATGGTATCCCAAAGGAACGGGTATAGAAACCATAGTGTATGCCGACTCGGATCATGCCGGTGATTATGTCGATAGAAAAGTACAAGTGGTATTTGCACTTTTGTTGGACATTGTCTCACCTCATGGTTTGCAAAGAAGCAAACGGCTTTAGCCATCTCTACTCATCAAGCAGTAATACGCCTCACCGGAAAAGCATGTCAACAAGCTCTTTGGATGAAGCAAGCTCTCGAGACTACGGAATTCATCTCAACGACATTGTGATACTTTGACAACAAAGGAGCCATCGATCTCAAGAAAAATCCTGCTCAACATGCTCGTACTAAGCACATTAAAATCCGTCATCATTTTCTTTGCGACAATGTTCAAAAGGAAACATTTCAATCGAGAAAGTATCCTCCAAGACAACATTGCCGACATTCTTACTAAACCTCTTAAACGAGAACCTTTTAATCTCCTTAGACTTGGTTTAGGTTAATGGAACCAAACATATAGGATAAACATAGCCTAAAGCATTAGAATAGTCAAACCAAAACAATTTAGCCTTGTATTCGCTCATCAGAGCTACGGCACCAACGACCACACGGACGGAACCAAAATTTGGTGCCGCTCGTCCGTGGTGTCTGAAAAGCAAAACACTTTTATACATAACATCTTCTTCCTCACAACCCACTTTACCAAAACGTAAAACTTAAACCAAGCTCATTATTGTCATCTTCCCACTCACTAATCATCAAGATAACATCATTGTAAGTATCCTAACTACATTTCATCTCTTAATTTCGAGTCTAGGATTCTTATTTATGCACAAACTATCACAAATCATTACATGGGGTTTTATGTATGCTTTTATACCAAATATGAATTCAATTGGCAAATTGCATAACTAGTCATTCAAATTAGGCACTACATTATCATATTGCATAAACAAATCATGTTTCCCACTAATTGATAGATAATAAATATAAGGCCTTATTCAAACAACCAAACACCCCATGTCAAAAGTTTTGAAAAGCTTCTCACTTATAGGAAAACATTTTCATTGCTAATACAAATAGAAACGTTAAAATTTTCATCACTTGCATGCTCTTGAATACTAAAGGTATTGCATAACTAATATGCACTCCGGTATATTCAAATGTAGCCACATTGAATTAGGAGCATTTGGGTTATCTCATGGTATTTGCCAAACACTCCACTAAAACCATTTTGTGCATAAATGAGTCGAGATAACCGCAACTCCAAATTGTTTTCATATAGGCACACACTAGAATCAAAAATATTAAAATTCATTTTCATTTTTAACATGTTAATTCTTATCCTTAGGAATAACCATGGTAGCCGCAAGATTCTATGATCACAAAGACACTCTTAACTACATTCCCAAACACCACAAAACCAAAGGACTCACCAAGGAACAAGTAGAAATATTTAGGGGTCTAGAATCAAGGTATTTCCACGAGGGTAGAACTATTCACTCATCCTTCCTTGAGCATACCAATCTTCGTGAAGAACTAGCCGCCATTCAATTCGATTGTCTTCTTGACATTGATGAACCAATTTGTCCTAGGTTCGTATTAGAATTCTATGCTAGTGTGACGGTTTTAGTGATGAAGATGATGAGTTTTGTCTTAGCTTTAGAATCAACCAAAATGACTTCACCATCACTTTAAGTGACTTTGCTAGAGTACTAGGAATTCCAAACCGTGGAACTTGTGTCTACACGGATAAGTGGTCACCACCGCCCTTGATGCAATCAATGACCGCTCTCTCCCTACATAACCTGTTTAGCCGATAAGGATGTCATCCGTGAACACCTTTTAACCCAAAACGGATACAACCCGAGTCACCCGAAGGGAAAAGAGGTAGACCGAGATCCATATGGAATGGAGCTCAATGAACTCAAGCACAATTTAAGAAATGGGAGGAGTTACTTAGAGCAAACGTCATTAGCACCATA
The DNA here is from genome assembly GCA_022545495.1 of Chrysanthemum lavandulifolium. Taxonomy (NCBI): domain Eukaryota; kingdom Viridiplantae; phylum Streptophyta; class Magnoliopsida; order Asterales; family Asteraceae; genus Chrysanthemum; species Chrysanthemum lavandulifolium. The sequence continues at coordinate 286,342,811 of CM040238.1, read as the reverse complement.
GGAAATAGGGATCACATAAACGCTTGTCTTTGTCACATGCTTTACAACTTGTCCACCCGACAACCATTCAACTTAGCCTACTACATAGCTAGGAGAATGATTGATATTCCAACTCAAGGATCCGTTGCTCTTCCATACGGGATGCTTCTCACCCGTCTATATAGAAACTTCGCTCCAATTTCACCAACCCCAAAAGGGATGCATCTTCAATATGATCTCATCCCTCACATCTTTGTGCCCTTGAGTGATGCTCGAGTTGCTAAGACTAAAGGCAAGAGAGCTAAACCTCCAACTCCTTCATCATCATCATCAAATAGCTCCGAGGATGGTCTTCCAAGCTCTCGTCTTCCACCTCAAGAGTATTACACATCTCTTCCCGAAATTGAGAATGAATCGTGTGAAATTCAAGCAAACTAAGGGAATGTTCAAGTGCCTTGGTAGGATGATGAACAAGATTTACAAGAAGTTGGACAAATAAGGGTACTTTAAGGAGTGTTTGGAACAATGAATTATCGTTAATGTTTGATACTATTTAGTTGTTTTTATTATGTAGGATGACAATATAACTTGAAACAATGGTGTATGCTAACAATCTCATGCAGGGGGATAGCACAAGTATGCTATCAAATTTTACCCATTTTCACTATATTGTGAAAATCACTAAGCCTTGCTCTTAATCTATGCTCCAATGTGTTTACATATGTGTTATTTACTTTTCCTAACTAGAAATGTTTAGTATAACAGGTTTTGAGAAAAATTTTGATTTCGAAATTTCGCTTTTAGGAAACTTTCGTCCAAATTTCAAGACTCACGGATCGACGGCACCCCCTTATTTTGGTACCGCCCTTTATGAATTTTGGTACCGCCATATCAGAGAGGCGGACCAGCCGGCACCCTTTTTGGGTTCCGTCTGTATGATTTTGGTGCCGTGGATCCTCCAAGCTAATTTTCTCAATTTCACTCTTCGTAATTCCAAATTATCTTCCATCACTCATAAATCAATCTTAACTAGTTTATACTTTTATTAGAACTAGTATTATTCACTAAGGGATGTAAGAAATCCATTTCCACCAAAATTCAAAAATTTGAAAAATCCACCCAAGGAGCCCTTTGGCATAAAGGAAGGAACCAAAATTTTGGTACCTTCAAACCGCGGGTAATCGATTATTAGGAAATTCCACCACTAGAACACATTTATTGCATATCTTTTCCTCTTCACTCCATCTTCTTTGAATGGATTGACTTGGGTGACGTGACTAGCATTCAACCCACTTCCAAATCATGAGGAACCTCATCTCTTCAATGGTTCAACATCAAATCAAACACATCTCTCAACATTTTTAAACCTCTATAAATTGAAAGGCTTTACCATGATCATCCTCACACCTTTCTCATTCTCATTACTATCTAGCAAATCAAAACCCAAGTTAAAAATGACCAAACCATCACCAAAACCTTGCAAGAAAACCGCTAGAATTAGCGTAAGGCCTTGTTGTCTTACTCATCTTAGCTCATCATCCGACTCCTCACCACTCACAATCTCATCTCCCATTAGAGATGATACACACCTTACCTTAGCAACACCCACCTCATCACACATTGTGATCACCACTCCACCACCATCAAAAGCACCTACTTCACCTCCACCCGCACCCATCCAAACATCCAAAACACCTCACCACCTTCACCAAGGTCTCCCACTCACCCCATGGAGTTATTTTCTACTCCACCAACATCACCAAATCCTTTCCTCGAGGATTTGGAAGACTTGCCTCCCAGCCAAGTCATCCACCCCATTGCCATCATTTGGCACCATTGAGCTAATCGCTCATGAATCACCCTCGGTCATCCATTGACCCAAACGCCCATTAGGGCCAAGACCTCTCTTTTCCACCCCATTCACAAGGACATTCATGGTCCTTTATACGGGATCATCCACTTCCATCATCAATGTCCCCTCATATTGAGGACATTCCGAGTGCATGGGGATGACAATCCCACTAGAGGAGATTCAAGCCGAACTCCACAACCTCCACCAATTCAAGGGCATGGTGGATTCTCACTTAAGTGAGACAATGCAATGCAAAATGCTTTGCTTGCATCCATCATGACCACTCCAAACATCCCCAACACCACCAACACATCCACCATTCCACCACCACAACCTCCGCAAACTTTCTACCCACTAAGACATGGTTGCTCAACTTGTGAGCAACGGTCAAACCGTGGAACGGACCCGGATTATGGTCCATGACTTCCACGCAGAAATGAGGTTCATCCTCAACCACATTCTTGAGCGTCTCAACGCTCTTTCCCATCCACCATCTCTTTAGGATGGTTTTTAGAATAGTCTTTTATTTGTTTTTTTTTAGGATAATTTTTTTTTTCTCTTGTACTAGAAACACAACATTGTGTTCTCTTTTCATGATCTTTACTCATGAAAAATTTTAACAAATGAATGTTGTTTATTATGTTGTTGGTGTCATTACATAGTGTTTGGAAATGCTTGTGAATGATCATTATTACTAACAATTTTTTTTTGTAGCTTTATTTTCACAATCCATGTATCTTCCCATTAAAGCACCCAATTTAGGGGGAGCTTTGAACAAGGGGAGATAATAAGCTCTGCTCATTACATTCAAGATAGCCTCTTCTTTTGTTGAGACAAAAGGGGAGAAAATATAGAACTTGAAATTATTTATATTTGACTTTTCCGAAAAAGTCAAACCGCATACAATTGACTTTCTAAAAGTAAAACAGAACCTCATTGGTAATACTTGACTTTTCTTAAAAGTCAAATCGCACACTTTGACTTTCTCGAAAAGTCAACATCATGCATCAACTAGTGAATTCTTTGACTTTCATAAAAGTCAAATTTCATACACTTACATTATCATTTCCTTTCAAGTTCTAAAACTAATATTTTTATAACTCTTGTACAAACTTTGTTTCTTTTATAAAAATAAAATTTATATTTTGTCCTCAACAAAAGGGGAGATTGTTAATACAAATATCGCCATTAAACGTTATTTATATTTTGATCTTTGCCTAAGTTTTGTTAACGACAAAAGTAAATTTAATTTATAAAAGCTTAAAGCTTGTCAAGTTTATTAGATATTAAAACAAGCTTTCTTAAACAATATATTCATCATTCAAGTATTTACATTTATGATTAGTAACATCTTGATATGACTCTAATCATTATGTATGATAGTAGTTTGTAGAATGTGTTAGGTTCCTAAAACCAAACACTACTTAAGTATTTGCATATTTCTATTAATAGTAATACAACATTTGACATCATGTATTACATCATGGGAATCATTGTAGATTCCATTAGATATTTTGAAGATTTATACTCTCCATATCTTGCACAATCTCTTAGATTGAGTTGACTTTAAGCAAGATTTGATATCTTGATCGTCAGACCGGCGGTACTAAATGGTACACCTGAAACCTTTAAGGGGTCCGCCGTCCGTGGACGCCTCCTGTCCATTTTGGCTATAAATAGCAATGCCAAGCCAAGTAGTTTCTCATCCCTTTCTAACATACTCTCATACATATCTTCTCTAACCTTTCTAACTCAACAGATATCATATTAGTGATCTCTTTGTAGCAAAGAAGATCAAGTCATATTCAAGCTTCAACGAGAAGTTGGAAGTCTTGTTTGTTTAGTGTTGTATGATCTAGTGTTGATTCATACTTCATTGTTGTATCAAACCATCATAATCTTGTGAGTGTGAGTGGTTAGTATTTTAGTCCTCAAAATACATTTGTGTGGGAGTTGTTGTACCCTTTGGAAAGAACTCGACATCTAGCTTAGTGTCGGAAATAGTGTGGCGGTGTAAAGGTTT